>CM040820.1:45627759-45885259 GCA_022828995.1 Vimba vimba | reverse complement strand
TATGGTGTCTCACACAATATCTATTGTATTTATTACTTGGATGTTTCTAAGTAAAGCATATACTTTAAAAGTGTGGTTTAATTCAATGTTATATTGTTTGAGTGAAATGAATTGCAAAGGAAACTTCAACTAAATAGATACTATTCAACCTTTTACTAGAAACTTTTATCAAGAAACATTGCTGCCGTACCATGAGTCCAGCAGGCGTAATGATATGACGCAGCACCTTAAAATAGGTCTAATAGGTTAGACAAACTTAGTCCCGGTCACGTTGGAAGTTACCGAGCTGGAGACTATTTTCAGCGCTGCGTCATATCATTACGCCTGCTGGACTCATGGTACGGCAGCAAAGTTTCTTGATTATTACGCAGGAATGAGAGTATAGTTCCTAGCTATATCAGCCTAGAAAATCGCAACTTTTCATTTTCCGTCGGTCTTAGTACACAATGTAACTACAGAAGAGTCAAGTTTTAAATAGGAAAAATATCGAAACTCTTTGGTCATTTTTTTGAGAGAGATGCTAATGGTCCTGTCCGATTCAATGATCTATGCTAAGCTATGCTAAAAGTGGTACCGCCAGACCCGGAGATCGGCTGAATGGATTCGAAAACAGTAAAACTCAACTGTTTAACTCTGGGGGAGTTGTAAAATGAGCCTATTTCCAAAAAAAAGTGGAGTATCCCTTTAAAATTGCTTATTTTCTTTGTTACTTTCACTTAACTTAGTTAAGTAGAGTTTTCTTAATTCCATAATGTGAAGTTTACTTAAAAAAATATACGTGCAAAAACTTGCCAAATAAAAAATTAAATACATTTACAAATTGTTTTTTTCAGTGTGCATACATGCAAGCAGACTAACAGAAGTATGGCACAATCTGCAGTGTGTAATCTGATTTGAGTGTGTGAGTCAGGCGAGTGAAACTTTAGATGTGCTGCTCGACTGAGAGACACCCAGTCACCTGTTGCATAAGCCAGCGACGTGTGTGTAATGTAGACTATGAGTGTTATGCGGGCTGTGGCACAGTGGCAGAGAGTGTGTTTGTGTTGTCTGAGCTAAAGGGTGTAGCTCTGTTCCCGTTGCTTGATTGTAATGCAGATCTTTGAGTGTCTTTGTTTACCATCAAGAAATCACTGCCTCTACATACATGATTAATTTACTGATTGTACTTGAGCTTTTTCCTCCACTCATCCCATTTTGTGTAAACTTATTTTTCACCTAGACTACAGCGTCAACTACTTTTGTCCTTGTGTATTCAAACTTGTGTACACTACACACACACACACACACACACACACACCTCAGGGTGCATTGCTGACTAGCTCATACTGTCCCCTCATACCAAGCTGCTGATGCCTGAAATACACTGGAATGTGTTTACAATGGTAACATGCATGTGCTGTTACACTAACCCAAAAAGAGAGAACAAGTTTGGGTAGAAATATGTTGTAGGGATGCACAAAATATTAACATATTATCATTTTTATAAATAATGTAATTCGGTCTCATTTTTGAAAGCTAATAATAGCTCTCTTCCATAACCTGAAAGGCTTTGACACGTACATTTACATTCATGCTTTTAGAAAATACTTTTATCCAAAGCGACTTGCCGAAATGCCGATCAGAAAAGATTTGTTTGTTTGTTAATTTGTTTTTGTGAGTGTGCGTTGATTTAAAATTGAAACAAAACAGAAGTTATGACTATTTTTTCCCCCTATTATAACACACACTGATGAGCCTAAACATTATGGCCAGTCACAGGTGAAGCAAATATGTGACCTTGGACCACGAAACCATGGGTCACATGGGTCAATTTTTTGAAATATTTGAGAATATTGCCAATATTTGGCCGAGATGCAACTATTATCCCTGACACCTTCAGGGATCTTGGAGAGTCCGTGTCTCGGCGGGTCGGCGTTGTTTTGGCAGACCCAACAGCATATTAGGCAGGTGGTCATAATGTTTTGGCTCATCGGTGTATATCCGGCTTCTTGAACAAGAAAACATGTAGGACAGGACTTGATTTTGGCAATGGGAATTGATTGGATGGTGTTTAGTTTGAGTGACAGGTTGTCCCGCCCTCATCATCAGAGAAGAGAATAGATGTTGTTGCAGTTATTTTGATTAAAGATTACAAGGGTCACGTGATTAAAAAAATAAAATAATAATGTGCATGAATAAATCATTTATATAATAAATTAGGGTTGGGCGAAATGGCAAAAAATATGATCACAATACTTTTTCCATATTGATCAGTATCGATAAATGTATAATTTGATAATGCTACCAGCTTGAAGAGTGTCCTGAACCCTGAAGATACCAGAGGGTTCATCGATTACATTTTAGAATTCAGTTTATTAGCAAAAATACAAACAAAAACAAATACAAACATGTTCTGCCTAAAACACTAGAAATTAGGTTGCCTTGTTAGGCTACTTCTTAAAATAATTCACTCTTAGATAAAATAATGTTAAACAATATAACTAATGCACTGCTTGTTCTATGAAATTTAGAGGTAGAAATTTGAGTAAAAATGGCAAAATATTAACATTATTACAGTCGCTATGCTACACAGATTAATATTGGAGCACATTTTCATACTGACTCTTCAGGTCAAGGAAGAGGTTTGTTGCGTTTCCCGCCTTGGTTTAATCCGACAACCAAATGTTAAGCATCACAACTGTTTTTAACATTGATCGTAATATTAAGAAATGTTCCCTGAGCACCAAATCAACTTATTAGAATGATTTCTGGTGGATCATGTGACACTGAAGACTTTAATGATGTATCTTTAATGTCTCACTCTTTTTACTCTATTATTGTATTAAGTAAATGCAACCTAGTGAGCATAAGAAACTTCTTTCAAAAACATTAAAAATGTTTCCAAACATTTGACAGGTAGCGTAATTCCTCATTTTCATTGGGTCGCAGTGTGTTGACTGGGCTAATATGATCGTACAATAACAGTAGCGTGTGTGAATGGTCTTTGTGTGGTGGAATTGGCAGAATAAGCATTGTTTTCCTCTGTTGTTTGCTGGCTTCATGCTTTTTTTGTATCTGTTGTTGTAATGTCACACAGCAGTAATTATCATCTTTGATAGTAACAGTGGGTGTTTCATGTTTTTGTTGTAGTTAAAGTGGTAATAATGTCCTGAGGTCATTCCCATCGTGTGTGTGTGTGTGTGTGTGTGTGTGTGTGTGTGTGTGTGTGTGTGTGAGTGAGAGAGAGAGATTTCTCTTGAGCTGACAAGTGAACACGGCTCATTGGCTGCTGGCCAGACTCTCATCCTGATGCTGAAGACACCTTGTAGTTGTAGACCAATTTGAAACAAGTGATGACATGGAGTGCGGATAAATAATGTGTGAATGCACAACGGTTTCCATTTAACGTGGTGGTGATCATGAGACAAATAGACAGTGCTTTTAATTTATCACAATTAGGGCTGCACAATATATCGAAATTATTGAAATATCGCAACACTGATGTTAAAATAACACTTCTTACGCCACAGTAAATCACTGATGTTCACTTTCAGAAGCTGTTGGGATGTTTTCTCATCACAAAAAGAATGTGAAACACGTACAGTATGTAGGTTATATAATTGTAAATATATTTGAAAGATAATTTAACTAAGTTTACTTTACACATTTTTTTTAAGCATTATCGTATCGTATTGCATATTGCATATCACATTTTTCTTGAATATCGTTCAGGCCTAATCACAATTATTATAAACTTTAAATTCCACTCACACTGGCAGATCAAATCAAATAATCATGATCATAAATAAATAAATAAATAATAATATATATATATATATATATATATATATATATATATATATATATATACATATACATATATATATATATATATATATATATATATATATATATATATATATATATATATATATATATATATATATATATATTATATTATATAATATATTAGTATTATATGTTTAATATTTCTATATGGCTTTTACTTATTCATACTTAATTAATTTAGTTCTATTTTCTAAGTTCTATTTTTAGAAGCTGTAATTTTCTGTAAATTTTTAATATAATATTTTATTTAATTTCAACAAAAAAAAAAATAGTTTGTTTTAATTAATGAAAACAGTTCTGCCACACTGAACAACATTTTACAAGGAATAAATGTGAAACTGTTTACATTGTTATGCCCTTTGTGTGACGACATGTGTCCAGTTTTAACTGGTCTGACACTGACCCAAAACCCAACATTGGGTTACGTTGACCCAGCGCTTGCTGAGTAGGTGTGTGAGGGGTTTCATCATTTATATTGACTGTAAAAATTACCCAGCAGGTTAAGTTACAGAAAAACTACCCAGCACTGACTTGGGTAAAAATATTAAATATAACCCAATAAAATGACCCAACAGGCTTTAGGTAAAAAAAAAATGGAGATAAATGCTTTTTGCTACCAGATGGTATAACGCCATCTAACCGGCATGGTCTTATATCATGACAACCAGAAAAAAATTGTCCCCTTGGTCAAATAACACAGAAATGTGTATTGTATCAACTACCATTTCTGTATTCCTTCCTAGTACGTTCTTAAATGTTACATTCTGAGAAATGGATTACCCTGATGAAGAAGAGAGGATGCTATTTCTCAGCCTTTAAGAAGTGGTTCATGAATATGATTAATGGTTTTGTGACTTCTGAAGGTTGTTTCACTTGTCCTGCAGGTGCTGAGGAGTTTGGCTGCTGGTGGTCATGGCGTCGTCCTCGGTGAAGGTGGCGGTGCGCGTGCGGCCTTTCAACAGCCGAGAGACGAACCGAGGAGCCAAGTGTGTGATCCAGATGCAGGACAAGAGCACATGTGAGTGCAGCACACACACACACACACACACACACACACACACACACACACACACACACACACACACACACACACACACACACACACACACACACACACACACACACACACAGATGGTTTTTTTTTCTGTCTACATTGTGCTTTTGTACATTGTCGCCTTTTTCACCATTGTTGCCATTGGCTTTTGGCTTGCTTAGTTGGGGACATTAAATTTAACATTTAATTTAATATTCAACAATAATATTGATCTTCCGGCATTGACACTATTATATGAGAACTGAACTGAGCTGGACGATGACATCATGGTTTTCTCCAGAGCGGAGACAAACAATCTTAATAACTTTTTTACAACAAAATGAAACATCACTGAACTTACTTAAGCTGGACTGTGATGCCATTTTCTTCTGGAAACAAACTTTTTTGGCAATTTCAAAATTGTCATCAAGATGCTTATACCAATAATAAAATTCTCATGCTCACTTATAAGGATTTGAATAATTTGGCCCCTCAATATTTGTGTGAGCTTTTAACCCCCTACACTCCTACACGTGCTCTACGCTCTTCTGAAGCTGGTCTTCTAACTGTCCAAACAACACGGCTAAAAACTATGGGTGATCAGGCTTTTTCTTCTTTGGCTCCTAAATTGTGGAATTCCCTGCCCTCTGAGATTAGGAATGCAGAATCCCTTAGTGTTTTTAAATCGTCCCTTAAAACTTACTTTTTTAGGGTAGCTTTTATGTGATTCATGCGATTACTTTGTTTGTTATTTTATTGACTTTTTATTTTGATTGTTTGGTTAGTTTTTTACTGCCTGCACTGTTATGTGTGTCTTTTAATTTCATATTTTTATGTAAAGTGCTTTGAGATGCTACTTTTAAAGGCGCTATATAAAATAAAGTTTATTATTATTATTATTATTTTGCTGTTATCTCTGTAAAGCTGCTTTGAAACAATCTGTATTGTAAGCGCTATATAACTAAAGGTGACTTGACTTGACTTGCTTCTATGCAGTAAGAACTTGAACACTGCCTTGTCTTTGTCTTCAAAATCAACAAAAACAACATTCTTTTCATGTGAACGCATAAATTCCAAACATTTGATTCACTGTGGTTCATGGAGGTGGTTGAGTCAAAGTTATGCTTTTTTTGGGAACTCATAGGTAAACATGGATCAGCCTGTTCGTTTTCAAACATTTTGCCCCCCCAAAATTAGCCCTGCACATAATTTGTTGCCACAGTTCTGCTATGATCATCACATTTCCACAGAATTCATACATTCTTTGAATTCTTATTACCTACCACTTCCAAATTGATCAAAAGTTAGAGTAAAAACATTTATAATGTTACAAAAGATTATATTTCAAATAAATGACAAATGATCATGTGACACTGAAGATTACTAATGATGTAATGTAAGTAATGATGCTGAAAATTCAGCTTTGCATCACAGGAATAAATTACATTTTAAAATATATTCAAATAGAAAACTGTTAAATTTAACAATATTACTGTTAAAAAAAAACATTTTCAATTGCATACCTAAAGTGTGTTAAAAAGTACTCCTTGGGAATAAAGTAGGCTAAGCGTCAAGCCCTGTGGAAGTGGAAGGTAATAAGAATTCTAAGAATGTAATTCTTGGCAGTAATTCACTTTAAAGCAGGCCTGTAAATATTTACATAATAAATACAGTTTGAAGCAGAAATATTGTACCTAGCGTTCTTGTACAATCATAAAATACTCAAACATTTAGTAAATGTTGGCAGGAGGAGCGAGAGCAGCTTCTTGGTATCTGTGGGAAGAAAATTGTCATCAAGACGCTTATACCAGTAATAATAGTTTTCTAAGAATAATATCAGCAATGTTACTGGGTAAACTATATATATATATATATATATATATATATATATATATATATATCAGGGCAAAAAAAAAAAATCTCAATCAAAGTATATGTATGTGTGTATGTTACTATATATACCAGGGCAAAATGTGTGTGTATATATATATATATATATATATATATTATAAACAAACATACATACATACATACATACATACATACATACATACATACATACATACATACATACATACATACATACATACATCTTGCCCCCCCCCCCCACACACACACACACACACACACACAAAATTCGCCCTGCACATCATTTGTTGTCACAATTCTGCTCATCAAGTTAATCATCATATTTCCATACATTTAAATACAGTTTATGTAACCAAAATACCAATAACCAGGGAGAAAAAATATGCATTTATGCATAATGTGGGACGTAACTTGAGGAGAGTAAACATGGAAAGCTCCTAAAGCTTGTTTCCATATAAATTCACAGATAATTTATCCAAGTTATCGTGCTTTTCAGTGAAATTACAAGTTCATGACATTTCTTCATATGGAGTCAGTTCATTACGTTGCATTCGGAGGTCGATTACTTTTGACTGACAAAATTCCAGCCACCGGAAACACTGATAAAGCGAGTCGTACAAAACCTTTCTTTTTAGTAAACTCTGTGTACACAAACAATGTTCTCAATGCTGGAGTTCATGTGTAGAGCCCCTGGTGATACTTCGAGCACAGTTTTATGTTGTGTCGAGCCTTCTTAGTGTTTTAAAAAAAGCGATTTTGATGCTATCTGAAGTGCCCCAAGCACTCCCATTCAAAAGGCATTTTGACCTAAAACGAAAATACGGTCAATCTTAAAAGTGGCGTTTCCATTCTAATTATGCTTTTGCATGAAAGTTTGACTCGGGTAGATTAACAAAAAGAGCCTAGGTTCAATTTTGGCGAGAGTTACCCTTTAATGATCACATTAGCTGTATAGCAATCCCTGTTTTTCCATCCCCAAATTTAAGACATTTAAAAAGATCATTAAGACGTTGTTATACCATTTTAGATATTTAATCATTTTTTTGTCGTTCCATACTTGTTTACTAAATCTTTTATTTATTAAACATGATAAAATTAATATTTGATCATGTAATTTGTAATAAAATATTTTATTACAAATTACATGATCAAATCTTAATTTCATCATGTTTTCATCTCTCAAAGAGCTTAGTATTTTCAGCACTTTTTTAACATTAAAAAGCAGTTGAGAGAACCAGCGCTACCAAGTAAAAAAAAAAAGTTAATTTCGAGACCTGCTGAAAAACCTTGCTCCACACTTTTACAAGTAACTCTCCATGAACTTTTCCATGGTACTATCCAAAAATACTTCTGTCTCCACCCACATGTTGAAAGAGGGGAAATTTCTGAGAGTTTGGAAACACGCCTCCAAACCACAGTCCTAAAGCGCTGTGAAATCCTGCCGTTCACACACAGTCCCGGCTGCCAGACCTCACATTCCCGTCTCCCTGTACACAGCGTTTCCACATCACCCTCTCTTCCACTGCATTTGCCTTACTCCTCTCTCTCTCTCTTTCTCTCTTTCTCTCTTTCTCTCTCTCTTTCTCGCACTCTCTATCTAAAGAATCTGCCGGGCTGGCAGTCTGTTTGGTTTGACCCCCCTCCAACACAAACACTGAGCTGTGTGAGCTCAAGGCAGCAGTGCTCCATTGTTACCCAGCAGTGCTTTATTATTCTGGGGCCTTCTCCACCCTTTGGCTTCCTTTATATGACCCTACTCACTGGAGTTTCTCTTTTGCACTAAAATTAACTGCATCAAACTGAATTTTAGAGAGGGCAAAACTGATCTAGATCTGGTTTGTTTTCTGCGTCATGTCCTTAAAGCTGTTAAATTATCCAAAATAAATTGAGCGAGTACACAACCAGCCAGTGTTCAGAACTCTTTGCTTGCTGTAGCTCGATTCAAAACGGTAAGCTTGTAATAATGTTCTTGACTCCAGTGGCACTGGTGGATTTCCGTGGGAAATTTGAGCATGTCTTTGCGTCATTACGTCACATCTGTCCACATAAAGAAGAGTCTCGGCTAGTCGGCTATGAGTGTGAGGATGCTGGAGGTGGAGATTTATAGCCTTTTCTCACAGCACTTGATATAATTAAACTTATCAATTTGATGGCGGATCCAGAAAGTTTCAAACGACAATCACCAGTGACAACTGGAGATTCACCCGTTGTAAAATGCAAAAGACTTCGGAGAAAAAAAGCGACTGCAACCGGCCCATGCCAAAACGAGGATAAATATCGGAAGGGCATGAAATGTCATGCAATGCTGATGTTGTTAACATTAACAATTTGAGAGCAAAGTATAATTTGCATGGTTTGACGTGATATGATAAGCGATCGTTAGATTTAATCAGCGTGATTTACTGCAATTCTTTTTTCCTTGGTTGTTCAGAACAAAAGTGGATGTTACTTACTTGTTTAGACAACATTTTCCGGTTAAAATTCTTATGTTGGTCATACTTCCAAAAAGTATAATCTGTGATTGTGAATGACAGGATCCACACCGGCGGCGACTGACAGACGCACATTCTCCTCAAAACATTGGATTCGTCCGCGCTGTGCCGTGCCGAGGCACAACCTACGTAAAGTTGATAATTCCGCGAATAACTTCAATTGCAGATTTCGAACAGAGATGGCGACAAAGAGGAAAGACTACGGACTGCAGCTTTAACTAAAATAACAATATAAGCAAAATAACAGCTAACCAGAATGTATGTTATGTTACATGCATAAGTCTCTGTTTGGATTTAAATAGTCAAATGCTTAAGAGTCAATGATTGGATCATTGTTGCAGTGATTTTTATGTTTCTAGCATGTTATATGACCCTACTCACTGGAGTTTCACTTTTACCTTCATCTCAAATTAACTGTTAATTTTTAACCGCAGCTGCACGTCGCAATGGCACATTTGTGTGCTAGAGACAGTTCTTCTTGCTGCCAATTCAACACGCATAAAAACCTTGAATAAGTTTCTAAACTTCAATAAAGTTTGGAAGGGGCAAAGCAAAGTACATGTACAAAGGATTATTTTTACTGTGACTGACTGTGATGAAGTTTGTGTAGACAAAAAATAAGTCTCTGTTTGGTTGTAAATGGGCAAATGCTTAAGTCAATGACTGGATCATTATTGCAGTGATTATTATGTTTCTAGCATGTTTGGCAATAATTCTTCTAATCCTAACCGATGGACTGTGTAGGAAACACATCATGACCATATTCCAGGATGACAATTAGGGATGCAACAATACAGTTAGCCCACGGTTCAATACATACCTCGGTTTTTTAAAAAAAAGCTTATGTAAAAACAAATATTGCATCACAATAAGTGTAATTGTGATTGTCAAAACATTTGGTAACTAAATAGAATTTTATGAAGTTTAGTGACAACATGTTACAATGTTTACATTGTACAATGACTGGTAGGATAGAGTTTTTATTGCTTGACAAAAATTTCAAGATTTCAATTCCATTCTTGTGATTTGATTCCGATTTTGATTCAATATTGACTAATTTGGATACATGTTTATTTTAAATTTTATTAAAAAAAATAATCTCACCTAATGCTGTAAACATAGAGGGCCCAATCTGCTGGTATTATTAAAGGTTAAAAATAACAAATTAAATTAAATATAATGCAGTTTTTGTTATAATAACAAATATTTAATGACATAAGTAAAAATATAATAAATATGTAATATAGTGCTCAGCAAAATCTCCTCTCTAGCTATTTTTTCTATTCAATTAACTTGCTATGGTCATTAAATGGCTTCCCTGAGGTAAATGTAATGTTATGTGACATAATTGTTCTCCTGCTGTTATATTGACCTCTTTCCGTGGTTGAAAAACACTAATTGGTCAATATTATGTATACTTTCGGTAAGATGTACTGCATCTTTAAATAAAAAAGTAACAGATGATCGGTTCACGTGCACTTGAACTGAGGCGCTCAGCGATCTGTCACGTCACATTTACAAGCGCCCTAACGTATTTTTGTCTGAATTTCGTAATAAAATTGACGGAATCTAAGAGCTGGGAATTAGTTTAATATTAAAAGTACCTCTTTGCTCCGCATTTTTTCTGTGCGTGAGAAAATGGATGTGTGGCGTGAGAGCGGGTGAAAAGTGTCAATTGCGTGAGTCTCACGCTCAATGCGTGAGAGTTGGCAGCCCTGTTGTACTATGTTATGATTGTACTGTACAATTAAATACAATCGTTGCTAAGTCTGCAGTCTGAACACTTTACCTCAGAGCGTCCGTTAACTTAATGAATTGACAATATCATCTGAAAATCCGATAACATCAGAAATTTTCATTCAAGCAGCTGATTTCTGTGAATGAATGTAAAACTAAATGTAGCCTATACTGCAGCACAGAGTGAAGTCAGTATATACATTAACGACGATTTGAGACAAATAAATGTACATTTGATGTAAAACTATGTAGATGGCCTCTGTGGCGCGGCAGGATTTTGAACACGGTCCTGAGCCATTGCTGGGCGCTGCGGACAGACGCCGAAAGGCGCCAACGGTGTGTGTAGCGCTACATACACTCAATGTGTTTGAATTTAAAAGACGTGGCGCTGCGCGTCCGGTGTGCGACCCCTTTTAATTGACCATTTCAAATAAACATTTTTGTGCCTTCAGACAGTGATATTGCTGGGTGATTGCGCCGCAGATGTGCAGTCATGTTGGAAGTGTTTCCGTTTGAGTAGGCTACACGTGTAAAACAATGCTTGCACACAGTTATTTTTATTGTTTACCATTTTTTCTTCCTCGGCACTATACTCAACGGCAAAACAGAAATGTCCCCACAGCATGGATTTGAAAGACGCCGGCGCTTCCTCGTACTGTAGCCTCACTTCACCGCCGCTCGCCATGTTAAAGTGTGGAATGATGGTTAAGCGCCCCCTAAATTTGGAGCATAGTGATTGAATATTTACTCGCGGGGAATTTGCTTATTAGCTCGTAGACTTACAGGCACACACAAACAGTCAATTCGGAGAGAAATAAAACGCACATAAATTATTTAAACAAAAAAAAGCGTGCATTGAACCGTGGATGTCGTACCGAACGGTTCAATATTATATTGAGAATTGTGGCATCCCTAATGACAATGTCAAGACTCATCAGGCTCAAACAGTGAAAGAATGGTTGGGAGGAGCATGAAGAATCATTTACACACATGAATCGGCTCCTCTGAGTCCAGATCTTAAATTAATTTAAAGTCTTTGGGATGTCAAGTCACATTTATTTATATAGCGCTTTTTACAATAACAGATTGTTTCAAAGCAGCTTTACAGAGATAACAGGAAAATAATGCAAAAAAGTTTGTTTCCAGAAGAAAATAGCGTCACAGTCCAGCTTAAGTTCAGTGATGTTTCAGTTTTGTTTTAAAAAATAGTTATTAATTTAGTTCAGCTCTGGGGAAAACCGTGATGTCATCGTCCAGTTCAGTTCTCATATAATGGTGTCAATGCAGGCAGATCAATATTATTGTTGAATATTAAATTAAATGTTACCTTTAATGTCCCCAACTAAGCAAGCCAAGCAAATGGCAACAAAAGGGTGACAGTGGCAAGGAATAAAAACTCCATCAGTGGCAAAATGGAGAAAAAACCTTGGGAGAACCCAGGCTCAGTCAGGGGGGCAGTTCTCCTCTGGCCAATGAACGAACAGTGTATGATTATGATTCAGGCAGCATTATAGGTCAGAAGTCAGATTGGTTTGGAACAATCAGAATATTATCCAGTTCCATCTGGTTGAAGATCGGAGTCACGCCGGTATGGAGACGAGTTAGCCTGGATGCCAGCCGAACTTAGCCCCGCCCACAAAATGTTTAGGTCGGGAAGTTCGGTCTGGACTCGATCCGTTGAGGAGCTATTATGCCCGAACAAAAATTGTTCGGACCAATCAAATTGTCAGGGCGGGCTTTATACGATGATGGACAGATGAGCAACGGTAACGTAATCATCTACGTCATCAACGAGCGCTTGGGTTGAATTCAAATGACTGCCGCTGGAGAATTGAGATTTCACGAGTTCACGCTTACAAATAAGTCAGATAGAATAAATGCATATTTGGCGTATTTGCCTGTCCGAGGAGAGGCTCCAGGCTCAGTATTCGGCCCGAACCCCAGGCTACTCCCCCCGTATTCCAGGCTGTGAAAGAACAAGCCGAGAGTGAGTGGAGGGATGCTGAAAACTGTCAAGGAATGTTAGGTGAGTTGACAGACTTAATAAATATATGCTTCCTCTCATGCTGATAGTGTAGACCGTATACAGTAATTGTTTGATGACAAGTTGATTGGATTGATTATTTGAACGTGCTCCTACCGAACTTTGTTTATAAAACATCATGTGTAGATTCCGCCATCGCGTCTGTTATAGAAGATATCGACAGCGCATTCATTTTAAAAGAGGAACAGAGAACCGCGATCAAGGGATTTGTCGATCGGAAACATGAATGAAAAGCATACGTCACTTACTCCGTTGCTTTGATTGGTTGTAGGTCTATCCAATTGAGTGCAGAGGCATTTTCCTTCCTGGTTCGGTTGAAACACGCCCCATAATCAAAGCTCAATGGAGCAGTATCAGACTCACATAGAATCTGAGTATGACGACGTCAGGCTAGAGACGAGTTTGTTGAGGATCACAACTTCATGCATTGTGGTCGTGTCTAGGCGCAGATCCTCCATCTGGTCTGGATACGGCCCGGGTCCGGCTATGAAGAGCTACACAGTCCATCGGTTAGGATTAGAAAAATTGTTGCCAAACATGCTAGAAACATAATAATCACTGCAATAATGATCCAGTCATTGACTTAAGCATTTGCCTATTTAAATCCAAACTGTGACTCTTTTTTTTTGACTGGGAAGTGTATTTAGATAAACATAAAAAAATTAAAAAATGAAGCCCTTAAAAAGGTCTTAAATCAGAGTAGAAAATCTTTCAATTTAAAAAGTCATGACATTGAATGCACTGTTAAAATGAATATCTTCCTCAGTATTTTTGTCTTGTTATCTTGTATAAATATATAAACATCCTTAAATCGAGTTACATTTACTTGAGATGCAAAATGTCGATATCAAGTCTTGGTTTCTGAGAAATTAAAACATTTAAATAAAATAAAAAAACCAAGAATAAATATCTGTTAATTAGGTATGAAGACATATTTTTCCTTGAATGTTTTTTCTGAGCCTATTGACCGAACACTTCGTATCTCATGCCATTTTTGCTTCTTATGTTAAAGCATCTTGTTTGAAGAATCAGTCATTTGGATTGGAAAACAAAAAAAAAATACTGAGGAAGAACATCACTTGTTTGCAATGTGATAAAGTACAGTAAAGGTTATTTCCATATTGTAGTGGTTGGGAGCATAGGTATTCAACCCTTAACATTCCCTACATTTTCTTTAATTAGCCTTAAAATGGTCTTTGAAAGTCTTAAGTTTACCTTCATAAAACCTGCAGAAACACTGTATTTGCTGTAGTCTCCTGTTCATCACTATAGAAGTGTGACCATTAAATTGACGCCACTTGATTTGACGTTTTATCTGTAACATTCTTGCATTTAAGTGTAGTTTAAGTGTACATACTTTTGAGGTCTGTTTGAGATGTTTTGTATGCAGCTTATGTAGAGAGTGTTCATTGTGTTCAGGGCCTAGTAGGGATATGGTGTCAAAGGTCATTCTAAAACTACTGAAAGAAATGTGTATGGAGGGCAAGCACTGTGTCCCTGCAGTGTTTGCAGAGCTGGGATCTTTCTAAGCTCATGATGGATGGACAGGACTGTGTGTTGACATGACTTGGTAATAGTAGTCCTAAGAAAAGCCCCCAATGCTCCTTGATGCTCCCATTCAATTCAACTTTAAAGAAGCAAGGACTGCTTACTTACAAATGTAAATATAACACAGTTCTTGGATGTTGATTGGTCAGTACAGCATTTCAGACGTGCTAAATTATATTATATAATACAGTAACCGCTATGACACCTGTATCCTTGGTAGCATGCAGAGTAGGGGTTTGAAAAACTTCAAATTTTATACATCAACTAGTCTGTGGGTTATCTGAACAATTATTCAACCAGTATGTGTTCAGAAATCCCTGTGTATTTAATAGGGATGCACTGATGTACCGGTATCTGCCAATAATCAATTAAAGCAATTATTTTCACTATCTGCGGATTGTTTAAAATTAGCCGATGATCAGGGCCGATTATATCCTGTCAATCAAAAGGGGCTGGGAAAACATGTCAGAAATACTTTGTGTGAAGAAAATGGCTCTTGAAGTTAACATTACAGCAATACATTTACAGTTTAAAAAATATGTATGTTAAAGCAGGCTCTATTTGAGCGTATGAATCACCTGTAGTTCAAGCCAGGGTTGCCAGGTCCTCGGTTATTATCTACACCAAACATTATTTGTAGTGCGCCTCCCATCCAATTATTTCAAAGAGAAACAAAGTCAGCTTTTTAAATTCTGGCCATGTCATAATTATTATACTGGAATTTCTGTCTAAATTATAATTTACTTTTTACCTAAAAATACAGTTGTTGTTGTTTTTTTGCCAGTATTATGTGCAAAATTAGTCTGCTGAATTATGTGTATGTTTTACAGGTATTACTAATCCCAAACAACCCAAGGATTCACCCAAGAACTTCACGTTTGATTATTCATACTGGTCACACAGCTCAGTAAGTTGGAAACTTTTTTTTTATTTTTTTTTAATTGTATGAGTCTGTCAATAATAATAAATGTAGTGTGTGTGTATATGTATATGTATATGTGTATGTATATATATATATATATACACTCACACACACACACACACACACACACACACACACACACACACACACACACACACACACACACACACACACACACACGCGTATGTATATATATATATACACACACACACACACACACACACACACATATATATATATATATATATATATATATATATATATATATATATATATATATATATATATATATATATATATATATATATATATATATATATATATACACTCACACACACACACACACATACGTATATGTATATATATATACACACACACACACACACACACACACACACACACACACACACACACACACACACACACACATATATATATATACATACATGCATACATGCATGCATACATACATAAATATAAATATATATATATAAATATAAATATAAATAATTCTGTTGCTTGTGCTTGAAGAAGGTCTGAAAAGTTACAAAGTCCCTCTAATCTAAAGGGAGATATTCTCTATATCAGTGTCACTGTTTCGGAACTTCCTGAAACGCCTCCATTGTAGTCTTGAGTTTTCTTCCGGGAACGAACTCCTCACAATATTCCTTTTTTTTAAATAATTCTCGCCCAAGGCATATGCAAAATAAAGGGGTGGTTGAGAGTTAG
Organism: Vimba vimba; assembly: GCA_022828995.1. Lineage (NCBI taxonomy): Eukaryota > Metazoa > Chordata > Actinopteri > Cypriniformes > Leuciscidae > Vimba > Vimba vimba. Next base: position 45,869,057 of record CM040820.1, on the reverse strand, counting down.
TTAGAAACTCGCAGTTATGGTAATGGGTGGGACATTTTTCAAACACGCTTGAAGTGGTTGACCAATCACAACTGGTCCAGCCGACCAATCAGAGCACATTCTGCTTTTCAGAAGAACGGGCTTTATAGAGACTGGAACTAAACAGCGTTACTGACAGACTGGGAAGAGACGAGCTGCACAATGTAAAATATGTGAAAAATTATGTTGTTGTTTTTTTGCTTTTTTTAACATTTAAGTAAGAACCTATTCTAGTGGACCCCAAAAACAAAATAAGACTTTGAGTAAGTGCATAATAGATCCTTTATTAAAGTTCAAAAACTTTCCTTAAAAACTTGATTGAAAGCCATGCCGCATTTTGCATGCAATCGCAAACAGTACGCAATAGTGTCCATCACTTCAAGACGCAATTTTATGATTTGTTAGTATGAACCAATACTGTATTACTGCATATTTAAAATAATGTACTTACTTTGTATGCATGCACATTTTAGCTGTGAATGCTCTGCATACTCAAGATATTGATTACAAAAAAACACTGATGTACATGCACTTTTAGTTTGTTGAAAAGTATGTGAATTAGGCCTTTATTAAACACTCTCATCTTCCTCAGACATTTATCTGATCACAGAAAACTCCTTCTGACTTTGACCCTTTTTGCTGTGTTGCAGGAAGAAGACCCATCCTTTGCATCCCAGAAGAAGGTGTATCAGGACATTGGCGAGGAGATGCTGCTTCATGCTTTCGAGGGCTATAACGTGTGTATCTTTGCTTATGGACAGACTGGAGCAGGGAAGTCGTACACAATGATGGGAAAACAAGATCCTGGGCAGCAAGGCATCATACCACAGGTGTTTGTATGAAGATAGCATGAATGAAAGCTTTCTGCAACAAGTCATTTTACTATCCACAAGTGAAATGCACAAAGCAATGGAATCACAGCCAGTCAGGATATGTTTGATGTTTAATGTATAGCCATGTATTGCAAAACGAACCAAATGACTGAAAAACAATGTAGTCTATAGATAAGTAAAGCTATATTCTCAAAATCTACTAGTAGGTGGGTGGTCTGAATGACTAGTCGATTGATCTGTGTTAAAAGTGCTTTTTTTTTGTGCTAATTTAATTTTTTTGTATATAACGGAATGAACGGCTCTTGAGAAATGTCTTTGCATGGGGAATAAAATATTCTTTGATCTTTTCACATACTGTACTATTCTTTGTACTAGACAATACTGTAAGTTTCAGACCTCACTAATTAGCCAAAACAACATAAGCCAGTGACAGTGAGCATCTTAAAGCAAACGTTGCACCAAAACCAAACGTTTCTGACAGAAGGTCAGTATGAGATTAGAAAATTATTATTTTGCAAATATGTGGTTGTGCAAAAAATAAAAAATAAAATAAATCGACATCAAGAAACATACTAAAATGCAAGTCAGATATTGCTAGGTGGAGTTCCCTTTCCCTTTCTGAAATAGGTCGTGCAAACCTTATTAAAATGGTTGTTCTGCCAAAGTTTTTGTATCTTTTCCAGCATCTTCCAGTCTGCATTAACAAATCCTTTTTCGCTCATTTAGATCAGCATTTGAATGGATTCCTTTGGAATAACAAACCAGCTCGCATCAGGAAGTCAGTTCTTCAGCTTCCCAAATCTGAAGGGGGTTTAGCACTGCCAAATTTTCGATATTACTATTGGGCGTGTAATATTCATAAATTACTTTATTGGGTTGGCCTTAAAAGTTGTGCCTCTAGTCCGCCCTGGGTGCATGTAGAGATATCTTCCTCTCGCTATTTACTTTCTAATATCTGCTCCCAGCTTCCACTTGGAGTACACAAAATTTCGAGCAATCCAATAGTTGTTAATACCATTACGATTTGGCATCAATTCAGGAAACAATTTGGTCTTCATAGAGCGTCGATTCATATGCCAATTTCAAATAATCACTTATTTTCCCCTTCCCTTTCAGATAGATTCTTTGATATTTGGGCAGCTAAGGGTCTCTCTACTCTAAACGACCTGTATGAAAACGAAGTCTTCTCCTCTTTCTCTTCCTTATCAGCAAAATTTAACCTTCCTAATAGTCATCTTTTTCGGTTTTTTCAAGTGAGGCATTTTATTCAAAAGCTATTTCCCCATTTTCCCAATCGCCCACCCGAATCAGAAATTGATTCAATTCTTACCTTCGACTCTGGTCAAAAACGACTGATTTCAGCTATTTATGGTAAAATTATCTCCCTAACTCCTTCTCCGATTGACTCCCTTAAGCTAACCTGGGAGCATGATTTGGGCATTGACATTTCCGATGACCAGTGGAAAAACATTCTCAGTTTAGCTCACTCTTCGTCTATTTGTGCTAGACATGCCCTAATACAATGTAAAGTGATCCACAGAGCTCATTTCACTAATGCTAGACTGGCTAAATTGTTTCCTAACAGAAGTGATGCCTGTAACAGATGCAAACAATCTCCAGCCGATCATCTTCACATGTTCTGGTCATGCCCGGTGCTATCAGATTATTGGTCCGACATTTTCACAACTCTCTCACAGGCCCTCAATTACACTATTGTCCCTAATTCCTTGACTGTTCTGTTCGGCCTCTCCCCAATCACATATATACCAGCTACAGCGCACTGCGTCATTGCCTTTACTACTTTGCTGGCCAGGCGTGCCATCCTCCTTAAATGGAAGCATGCTTCTCCTCCATCACATGACGACTGGATAAGAGATGTACTGCAATACATCCACCTTGAAAAAATTAGATATTCTCTTAAAGGCTCGCTGAGATCATTTCATAAAACTTGGAGCCCTGTACTGACTACTATTGAAGGCCTTATTGGGATTTTAAAACCTCCTGATTAGTTTTCTGTGGGGGACGGGGGAGATTTTCTTCTTTTGTTTACTGTTTAATTATTATCTTTTTTTTTTTTTTTTTTTTTTTTTTTTTCTTCACATACTTTCTCGTCACATACCTTCTCGTGTATGTATTTACTGGTTTATTTATTAGTTTTTATTATCTATTTGTGAGTGCTACAGGTGGCCTTAGGGGCGGAGGGGCGGGGTGGGAGGGTGGATGAGTGAGGGTCTATATTTCTATATGGAACTGTTCTGTTGATTTTTTCTTTTTCTTTCAGACGCCTTGTTTCATTTTACATCTGTTGTAATACCCTTTATATGTCTGCAGAAAACGTAATAAAAAAGAAATATAAAAAAAAAAAAAAAAAGAAACATACTAAAATAAGAAAAAATGCACGTCAAGACCACTTTAAAAATCATGTTTTTGCGAATAACACCACTATTCACCTAGTAAATAGTTATGTGGACATGAAATATTGATTTGATTTGACATTTTTCAAATCCTACCTATATAATATAATATATTATAATATATTATTTTGAGAATATAGCTTTACTTATCTATAGACTACAATGTTTTTCAGTCATTTGATTCGTTTCGCAAAACACTACTCAGTTGCTTACTCATGACATATAGCAACACAGCCAAAAGTAGTCCTAATATGTTGGACCTTTTGTTAGCCTACTTTTGCCTGTTGAGACATGCCTAAAGACCTTTAGAATGACCCGTAAAATCTGTATCTGTGATGTTTGAGTTGAGGGAGGCATTAGTGTGGCAGAAACTACATACTTCACCTTTAAGGCTTGTGTGCCAATTAGGGCTGGGCGATATATCGCATTAATTATGATAACCGGCTTTACTGGCGAGATGCGCATAATGTCATGCGATATATCGCCCAGCCCTAGTGCCAATGTGTTTGATTATATGAACATCACGTACAGTGTTCGTTCACCCAAAAAGGAAAATTCTGTCATTAATTGCTCACTCTAATGTCATTCCGAACCCGTTAAACTTCCATTCATTTTAGGAACACAAATGAAGATATTTTTAATGAAATCTGAGAAATTATTGTCCTTCCATTTTAAAGTCAATTCACCCACAAATCAAATGCTTCATAAACCTATTGCAAAAGAAATTCATATAAATCTAGATGTTTAATCCAAGTCTTCTGAAAAGACATGATCACTATATATGATGAACACATTTAAGTTAGGCTTTTATGTAAGAGATAATGTACATCCAGCCAGTGGTTCTCTCAAAATAACCCCCGAAAGGATGATGAGGATCTTGATCAGCTTATTGCACGGCTACTTTAATGCTAAGTAAATAATTAGACACAAAATATTGATCTGAGTTGAAATATTTGATTAGGTCTTTAAACGCAAAGCTTCCGCGGAGAGAGCAGTCGCAGCACGGAAAGTTCAAACTAGACGGACATTTAAGAGATGCAGTATACAGTCATATCACTTATTACACAGCATTTCACCACATAAATAATTATGGGGATACGATGTATTGATTTGAGATTAAACTGTTTTAAAATCGTACCTATTTGTATCTCATAATCCAACAGTGTACAAAACAATAGTCACAAAATGGCGGCAGCTGCGTTTGTATGAAACGAGAGAGCGAGTCCACGATACTGGATGGTATAATTAAATAACTGTACACAAAATATTGATTCGACTGAGTTTTAATATTTTATTAGCTCACCAAACGCAAAACTTCCACAAAGAAAAACCGTTCCTAGCAGGCGTGTAGCGCAGCTGACTTCAGTGACCTGGATGAGCCTGTGTTTCTGTTTTCAGCGGTTGTTATCTGGGAATATTTTACCGCTGGATGGCACTATTGACCAATCAGAATCAAGTATTCCACAGAGCCGTGTAATAATCACACATAAACATTGATCAGCACTTAAATTTGGTAAACAGAAACTCAAGCATGCTTGCAATTTGTAATGAACAAAAACAGTTGGGTCCATTTATCATTTATAGTAGCGAGTGGTTCTCACACGCTAAAAGAATTAATAATTTATTCTGTACTTGTGTTGAATTGAGCACTTTTAGTGATCACATCTCTCTCACTGTGCATTTTTCCCCATAGATGTGCGAGGATTTGTTCAGACAGACAGCAGATAACACTGACCCTGACCTGTCCTTCTCTGTAGAGGTATGTTTGTGTGTGTCTAAACCACTGTGTGTTGCAGTGTTAAAGTGCCCCATTATGCTTTTTCGAATAATACATTTCATGCAGTGTGTAAAATAGCTGTATGTGAATGTAAACAGTCTGCAAAGTTTTAAAGATGAAAGTGCACGACAAATAAAAGAGACTTGATTCTGAACGGCCTGAAACGAATCGTCAGTAATTCCAGTCTTACGTCCTGCATGAACATATGTAGGTTTGTAACACATTAGCATAATGCTAGCCTATGGTCTTCATTGGATGCAAGCGAACAGTGACTACTTTGCCCCTCGAACACTGTAGTTGTAGCTGAGACTGGAAGAGTTTGGTTTGTGTTGTTCATGTTGAGAAGACGCTGTTTTCAGCTGCCAAAGCAAATCCACTTTTAATGCACTTCTAAAGGATGAGACTCACGCTGGAATTGATTCTGTAAAACCGACGCCATCATTACTGTTCGTATCACGGTGTATTAAGAGTGAGGAAGATCTAGAGTGGAAATTCAGATATGGTAATGGTCATTCGGTTCCTGACATGTACAGTAAGCGGCCGATCAATCAAAACAGACTAGGCCATCTGACCAATCAGAGCAGAGCAGGCTCTCGAGTTTCATGCAGTTTCATGAGACCGAATCCTTCATTGAACCGTTTCAGACACTTTGAGAAGAGATCCTGCTATGTATATTATGAAAAAAAAGTGTTTTTTTTTTTTACCTTGGATGCATGTAAACACATTATAGGAGACTTCCGAAATAAAATGAGGAACCTTTAAAATAGCATAATAGGGGCACTTTAAAACGGATAATTGTTCTGGACATCCATTGATGCATAGACTCATGTAGCACATGCCTTCAGATTAACAAGCCGACACTTTATATATTATATAGTCAATAAAGGATTTGATATTACTTTTATGTATAATATGTTTTTAGGTTTCATATATGGAGATTTACTGCGAGCGTGTTCGGGACTTGTTGAACCCAAAAAGCAGAGGGTCCTTGAGGGTCAGAGAGCACCCTATAATGGGGCCTTACGTAGAAGACCTCTCCAAAATGGCGGTTACAAACTACAGTGATATTGCAGATCTCATGGACACTGGCAACAAAGCCAGGTATTATTATACACACAAACATGATTATGATTCAGTTTAAAAATTGATAATCGATTAATCTGTCAATGATTACTTTTATCAATCATGTTTCTGTTGCTTGAAGGACGGTTGCTGCTACCAACATGAACGAGACCAGCAGTCGCTCGCATGCGGTCTTCACCATCCTCTTCACACAGCGTCGACACGACCACATGACCAGCCTGGACACTGAGAAGGTGTGTGTAAGAGATTCGAAAACTTCCTTTTTTTGTTCTTCTTTTCTCACTCTGGTTTCTTTGTGTAACGCTCAGGTGAGCAAGATCAGCCTGGTTGATCTGGCTGGAAGTGAGAGAGCCGACTCGTCTGGAGCCAAAGGCTTGAGGTTGAAGGTGTGTTTGATGCCATATTAGTTCTGAATTAAAGGAAGGAGTTTAAACAAAAACAACATGCTGTCATCATTTACCCACCCTCATCATTGTTGTAAAACCATTTGACTTTTATTTTTTCTCTGTGGAGCTCAGAAGGAGATATTCTGAAGGATGTTCATATAGTGGAAGCACAAAGGAGATGTCGGAATTAAAATACTCCATAAACGTATCATAAAAGTAGTTCATATGACTTATATATGAAGTAGATAGACAGAGAGACAGGTACATACACACACATGGTCAACATAAAACGGTAGAATTGTAAAATATTATTATAATAAGAACCATTATTAATAATTGAGCAGCAAAACAGCACATTAGAAGGATTTCTAAAGGATCATGTGACACTGGAGTATTGATGCTGAAAATTCAGCTTTGATCACAGGAATAAATTACATTTTAAATATTTATTAAATTAGAAACTGGGTGCGTGTACGTGCGTGTACGTGCGTGTACGTGCGTGTACGTGCGTGTACGTGCGTGTACGTGCGTGTACGTGCGTGTACGTGCGTGTACGTGCGTGTACGTGCGTGTACGTGCGTGTACTTGTACAACTATCTTTGTGAGGACCAGTTTGAGTTTTAGACCACTGGAGTGAGGACAAAGAGAGTAAAGTGAGGACATTTTGGCCGGTCCTCAGTTTCTGAGACCCCTTTAAAGGCCTGTTTGAGGGTTAAGACTTGGTTTTAGGGATAAGGTTATAATTAGGTTAAGGGTCGGTTTAGGGTCAGGGTTCGGGTTAGGCACTTAGTTGTGATAGGTAAGGTTAGGGTAAGCAGCTAGAGATTGTGTTGTGTCAATGAATGTCCTCATAAAGATAGATGTACAAGAAAGTGTGTGTGTATAATTATATATATGAGAGAGATAAATTGCTATATTAGGTCTTCTGAAGCTACATGAATATGCGTATAAGTCATACATTTGAGAATGTGGAAGTTGGAATGAGGTTTATGAGCGGAAGGGAATTTTTCCTCTGAATTATGGCTTGAATTGGACATTAATCACAGTTTTAGCGTTCTTTTTTTTTTCTTTTTTTTTCTTTCTTTTTTTAGCTTGACATCTCAAGTGACCTAACTGTACAGAAAAGCTTTGGACATTCTGCTGTGTAAATTATGACAAATTACACTTTCGGTTGAATGAATTAACCTTTTAATCTCAAGTATTAACAGATCATTTAAAAGTATTGTTTGTTTTCAGGAGGGAGCCAATATTAACAAATCTCTGACAACACTGGGTAAAGTCATCTCGGCACTGGCAGACATGGTAAGAGCTGCTTTTTCTTGGGCTCATTAATTTTTCTGTCTCTCCTCTGTTTCTTTCTGCTTCTTCAGTTCTGTTTGTATCCCATCTGTCGTCTCCTTGTCTTCACTTGTCTTTCAGTGTTTTGTCTCAAATGTTGAGTTCTTTGTTAAGGGTAACAATATACTTCCCCTCCACAGCACGGCTCAAAGAAGAGACGCTCTGATTTCATTCCCTACAGGGATTCTGTGCTCACGTGGTTATTGAGGGAAAATCTAGGTATGTCTTTCTGTCTAAAGGCCTATTCACTGGCTTTGTATTGAAACGATACATTCCTATAGATCAGCTCATACAGGGGCGAAATTTGGTCTGACAAGAGAACTTTATTTTTTATTTTTTTCGTTTAGAGAGTCACTGAAATGAACTCATCGACCAATAAGATGCTTTTTGGTCATGTGTTGTTAGACCCTGTTGACACGCCACGAATGTCCCATCAGAAGATCTGTTTCCTGCATATAAAACCAGTTAGCACAGAGTTTGGTCTGACACCTAAAACCAGTCAACTAGAAGTATATTCGATATCCAGCTATTTATTCATTAACTCTTCTATCGGTCCAAGATTAAGACATTGTCTTATGTTAAAAACCTTGAGTTGGAGACATTCTTCTGTCTCTTACTTACTTCTGAAGATAATCACAACAAAAGATTAAATGGTAACAGAAACAAATATATAAAATGAAATGAGCAAATATTGTATGTCTTGCATATTTTTGGGTTTCGGTAACTTGCAGAGATGCAGATATTGGCTGTTTTTCTATGATTTACTATAAAAAAAAATATTTGACCTATATATATAAAAATAAGTATTTGAACACCCTGCTATTTTGCAAGTTCTCCCACTTGGAAATCATGGAGGGGTCTGAAATTGTCATCGTAGGTGCATGTCCACTGTGAGAGACATAATCTAAAAAAAAAAATCCAGAAATCACATGATTTTTTAACTCTTTATTTGTATGATACAGCTGCAAATAAGTATTTGAACACCTGTCTATAAGCTAGAATTCTGACCCTCAAAGACCTGTTAGTCTGCCTTTAAAATGTCCACCTCCACTCCATTTATTATCCTAAATTAGATGCACCTGTTTGAGGTCGTTAGCTGCATAAAGACACCTGTCCACCCCATACAATCAGTAAGAATCCAACTACTAACATGGCTAAGACCAAAGAGTTGTCCAAAGACACTAGAGACAAAATTGTACACCTCCACAAGGCTGGAAAGGGCTACGGGGAAATTGCCAAGCAGCTTGGTGAAAAAAGGTCCACTGTTGGAGCAATCATTAGAAAATGGAAGAAGCTAAACATGACTGTCAATCTCCCTCGGACTGGGGCTCCATGCAAGATCTCACCTCGTGGGGTCTCAATGATCCTAAGAAAGGTGAGAAATCAGCCCAGAACTACACGGGAGGAGCTGGTCAATGACCTGAAAAGAGCTGGGACCACCGTTTTCAAGGTTACTGTTGGTAATACACTAAGACGTCATGGTTTGAAATCATGCATGGCGCGGAAGGTTCCCCTGCTTAAACCAGCACATGTCAAGGCCCGTCTTAAGTTTGCCAATGACCATTTGGATGATCCAGAGGAGTCATGGGAGAAAGTCATGTGGTCAGATGAGACCAAAATAGAACTTTTTGGTCATAATTCCACTAAACGTGTTTGGAGGAAGAAGAATGATGAGTACCATCCCAAGAACACCATCCCTACTGTGAAGCATGGGGGTGGTAGCATCATGCTTTGGGGGTGTTTTTCTGCACATGGGACAGGGCGACTGCACTGTATTAAGGAGAGGATGACCGGAGCCATGTATTGCGAGATTTTGGGGAACAACCTCCTTCCCTCAGTTAGAGCATTGAAGATGGGTCGAGGCTGGGTCTTCCAACATAATTTTTTTTTTTTAGATTATGTCTCTCACAGTGGACATGCACCTGCGATGACAATTTCAGACCCCTCCATGATTTCCAAGTGGGAGAACTTGCAAAATAGCAGGGTGTTCAAATACTTATTTTCCTCACTGTATATATAATATAATATAATATAATATATTATTTATTATTATTATTTTTTTATTTTTTTAAAGAAAATGAAACTTTTATTCAGCAAGGATGCATTCTGTTGATCAAAAATGACAGTAAAGACAATGTTACAGAATTTTCCACAAAAATATGAATTGGCAAAAACACTTTTTCAACATTGATAATAATAATAAATGTTTCTTGAGCAGCAAATCATCATATTAGAATGATTTCTGAAGGATCATGTGACACTGAAGACTGGAGTATTGATGCTGAAAATTCAGCTTTGCATCACAGGAATAAATTACAGTTTAAAATAAAACAGATATTTTTTTGGTTGAATGAATGCAGCCTTGGTGAGCAGAAGAGACTTCTTTCAAAAACATTAAGAAAAATCTTACAGACCCTATATTTTATATAGAATAAAGTTAAGTTTACTTTAATAATTTCTAATAATTTTAAACATTTTTTACTTAATTGAGAAATACTTAAAAGGTATATATCATTGCTTGGTAACACTTTATTTTACAGTGTCCTTGTTACATATTTTACATATACTTACCATAGTAATAACAGTAAATTATGCATAATTACATGCAACTAGCCCTCAACCAAACCCTAATCCTATCCTGACTCTATAGTAAGTACATGTAGTTAATTAATATTACACAGTACTTAAATATATAATTACACTGTAACAATGACACCTTAAAATAAAGTGTAACCTTAATTTGTTATTAATGTATTCATTTTTAACTTTGATTACATAAAGGAGTGTGTTCAATAGTGTACTCTTGTTCTTGGATCGAACAAGTCTTTAAACACTGATGTTTAATAGAGTGTTTGTGTTTGCAGGTGGAAACTCTCGCACAGCCATGATCGCTGCTCTGAGCCCAGCAGATATTAATTATGAAGAAACACTCAGCACTCTCAGGTAAAAACACAGTTCTTTCTTTTCCAGCATGATGTGCGGTACATTGTCCTGTTTCGACCATGTAAGCTCCAGCACTGTGTGTCCCGCTGCAGGTATGCAGACAGAGCAAAGCAGATAAAGTGCAACGCTGTGATAAATGAGGATCCAAACGCACGTCTCGTCCGGGAGCTCAAAGACGAGGTCAACAGACTCAAAGAGCTCCTCCTGTCTCAGGGACTCAGCAACCTCATCACTGCCTCAGGTATATACAGCTTTCACAGAGGTCTGTTCACAAGTTCACTAAAATAGGTTTAAACATGGGTAACGTGTCTTAGAGACGTACTGCCATCCAGCTGTTTAAAGTCGGCATAAAATGGAAGTTCATGATCTTTTGTTCCCTATTGTGACGTGAAACGGCATCTGGAATAAGAAAAAATGTAGGGTGGATTTGATTTTGTCCATGGGGAACTTATTGCATGGTTCTGGTTTGCTATTGGTCGATGTCATGTGAGTGACAGGTTGCCCCGCCCTCGTCATCAGAGAAAAGAAGAGCTGTTGCTGCAAGAGGGAGGGGAAGTTATTTTGATTAAAGTTTGATTAAAATATAATAATGTGAGTAGATAAATCATTTATAATAAATACTGCAATATTTCATAAAAAAATAAATAAGAATTGTCTATTTTGATAGACTTCTATCAAAGTCATATGATAGACTTTAAAGCAGATTTGAAGATGGTCTATAAGATGGCATAAAACTTCAGAGAATATCTTTGGTATGCCTAATATCAATATGCAGTAATGTGGGTATATCTCACAAAAACATGTTCATCAGATTTCACCACAAAATCAAGAAAAAATTAAAATATACTGTATTTTAAGAATTTAGAACCAGATTTTTGCATAGACATCATTTTTAAATTCATTCTCATTTGTGATTCTCATTACTCAAAATAATAAATGACTGTTATTCTAAAAATGTTTTTTTTTTGTTTGTTTGTTTTTTATCAGCAAAATTAAACATTTTTAATAATGTACACTACTGTTTAAAAGAGGGATCTGTAAGATTTATTTTTTGAAACGTCTCTTCTGCTCATCAAGGCTGCATTTATTTGATCAAATTACATTAAAAACAGTAATATTGTGAAATATTACCATTTAAAAAAATACAATTTTATTTGAATAAATATTTAAAATGTAATTTATTCCTGTGATCAAAGCTGAATTTTCAGCATCATTACTCCAGTCTTCAGTGTCACATGATCCTTCAGAAATCATTCTAATATGATGATTTGATGCTCAATAAAGATTTCTGATTATTATCCATGTTGAAAACAGTTGTGCTGCTTCATATTTTTGTGGAAACATGATATTTTTTTAGTACTCTGATGAATAGAAAGTTCAAAGTGCAGCATTTATATGAAATAAATCTTTTGTAACATTATAAATGTCTTTACTGCCACTTTTGATCAATTTAATGCATCCTTGCTAAACAAAGGTGTATATATATAATTTTTTTTTAAACTTATGAATGGTAGTGTATTTTTCCATATTAGAGAAATTAAATGGTTTTGCATTACAGTAATGAGTATTAGGGCGGGTAATCTGATTGCATGGTCACATGATGCACAGACGTTAACAGACACACTTTCTGATTTTGACTTCATGGTGTCTTTTAGCTGTAGACACTCGCAGTCATTTTTCATAATAAATAACTCACATGCTCATTTTCTCTCAGGGTCTGAAACGGGCCGCCCCTCTTTGGGAGTTGCATCAAGTGAGCTCCATCAGCCCTCGCTCTCATATGTACAGTCTACCTCTGATGCACCAATGGAGGGTGAGACGCCCGCGAGTCCCACTGAGCACATCAGCCAAGAGGAGGCCGTGGAGAGACTCAAGGTACGCATGACAGACACTTCTGTTACCAACAACAGCCAAATACCAGAACAGCAACAGCTTGTTGGGGAAGGTATTTTCATAATTCAGCTGCTGAGAGTTGGTAACAAATGTTAGATGTTTTGATAAGTTCAGCAGCTACACCATCGTCCAAAAGATGATGTCAACTAAGCCAATGTCAGCAGGTGCAGAATGTTTCTGACTGATTAGAATTTTTACAAAAACATATGTATGTATGGTATGTATATGGTATGTTTGGTATGTATTAGGGCTGGGTATTGACACAAATTTCACAATTCGATTCGATTTTGATTCACAAGCTTGCGATTCGATTTCGATTACGATTCGATTCAATATCGATTATTTTGGATATCTGGTACAATACATGGCAAATTTTCTCAAGGAAAACAAATCTCTTCACTATTATTGTAAACTATGGGAGTCAGTTGTAGCCTATAGGCTTCATTAGCCTACTATAATATTGAAGGTAAAAATTAACTGATTTGTATACAAACACTTAAAATACACTTATTTATTTTTATAATAATAAAGTTATATGAAATTATATACAAATTTAAATGGTGGCTGTCATAAAAAACTTTCCAGATTTATTCAAACATGCATTAAATATTGAAGAACATTAAAAATTATAATGAATATCAAATATGGTGCATATATTTAACAAAATGCTCCTCTCTAGAGTTAATTTTTCTAGCTGACTAACAAGTTTATGGTCACTGGATATGTTTTTTCTGAGGTAAATGTGACGTTACATGACATTGTTTACTGACGTCTTTCCACAGTTGAAACACTGATTGAGCGATTCCATGTGACATGATACAGACTTCGACAAGTTGTACTCTATCTTTTAACACACTTTCAGATGCTCATTCATGTTTATTTCGTGCTGTAACTGGTGTTATTAATGCGGAAGAGAAGATCATGTGCTTCTCTTGAGCTGAGCCAGAGCGATCTCACGTCACAGCGCCAAAACGGTAATTATGTTTTTGAATTTCGTAAGAAAATGGATGTAATTTGAAATCTGAGACTTTGTTTCATATCAATAACAAAGCACAAAGATTATTGCGATTTATTGGATGGGATGCGCGCTACAATGTTCCATTAATTCATCAGCTGAAAACAGGATGACTAATCGATTCTTGGGATTTAAGAATCAATATCGGTTCGTAAAAATGAGAATCGATTAAAAATCGAGAAATCTATATTTTTTACCCAGCCCTAGTATGTATGTTTGGTATGTATGTATGTTTGGTATGTATGTTTGGTATGTATGTTTACCAAAAATAAAATGTCTAACTGCCATTGTTGGACTGTCTCCAACAGGAAACGGAGAAGATAATTGCAGAGCTGAATGAAACATGGGAAGAGAAACTCAGGAAAACCGAGTCGATACGACAAGACAGGTGAAGTGTTCGCAGTATTCAAAATGTGTGCACAATTATATATGATTCATTCAGTCATTGAATCATTAATTAAACTGATTCGTTCAAAACACGGATTCATTCTGTAACTGGCACTTAGAGATGCAAAACGATTCTGCTGTGATTTCATTGGGAAATTTTTGTTAAAAAAGGCAATATTGTGTATCGAATTAACAAAATGTTAACTGTTATAAAATCAATATGACATTTACAATCGTGCTGATATTTGAGAAAACGGCACTCTTGCTTGTTTGATATAACTTAAAGGGATGGTTGATTATGATTTCATTTTTCTAACTTTAGTTAGTGTGTAATGTTGCTGTTTGAGCATAAACAACATCTGCAAAGTTACAACGCTCAAAGTTCAAAGCAAAGGGAGATATTTGCTTTTAAAGAAATCACTTTTTAAGGACTACAACAAACGGCTGATAAGGATTACACAACATTCCTCCCGGGTTAGTGACATCACCAACCCTAAAATTTACATAAACCCCGCCCCCAGAACACAATTTATAGATTATCAAGACAGAATATGCTAATCAATGACTAGAAGATAAGTTAACTACATGTAAGCTACATAAATTCACCAACTAACCATTCAGAAATGTTGTCCACATGTTGTCACTTCTTCTTGAGTCTCTCCATCTGCATCAAGGTGTTTTTATTTGTTTTTTGCAAAACAAGCGACCTACTCAGGAAATGTCAGCTTGCACATCATCTAAACAATAATTATGATATTATCATAGACGATACATATCGCACACCACTAGATGCCGCCTTAACCAACTAATCTCCTGTTGGATAGTCAACATTCCTGACCCCAGTATGCTTTCCATGTCAGTCAGCTGACTCCAACCTCTGGCCTGTCCTTGGCTAGAATAATCTGCGATGTGGACTAGACTTCACGCTGATAGTCCAGTGAGACTAACCCCACACCGTTTCTCTCTGTTGTGACGCATTAGGGAGTCACTGCTGGCTGAGATGGGTGTGTCTGTGAAAGAGGATGGAGGAACAGTGGGTGTTTTCTCACCTAAAAGAGTGAGTCAAGTCATATTTATCTGTATTACGCTGTTTACAATACACATTTTGTCAGCAGCTTTAAAGGTGCGGTCACAATTACGGTTTCTCAGACCAAATCCAGTCATTTCGATAGGAATTCATCAATCAGGATTTTTGCGTGAGGGCGAAAGATTGCCCCATGCTGATTTCACAACGGGTTCAAGTTGGTCTAGAAAATTTGCTGGACTGTTGACAAACAGAAATCTGTGTGAGCTGTGCTTCATACATCCCTACACTACTGACGATAGACAATGCCCATGTGATTTCACAGACATATTGCTAATGTGACCGCACCTTGAGTCTCAAAGCTTCACTAAAACATACAAATTATGATTTGTGCTCATACTCTACTATCCTAGCACATAAGATGTCCAAAATGCTTCCAGGTTTTTGAGTATGTGTTTTGTCCCCAGACGCCCAACCTGGTGAATCTGAACGAGGATCCTCTGATGTCAGAGTGTCTGATCTATTATATTAAAGATGGAGTCACTAGGTGAGCAGTGAGTTTTTGAAGGACTGATCTGTTTCTTTGTAAATATTGCACTGTGTCTCTCATGAGTGTGTGTGTGTGTTGCAGAGTTGGTCAGGAGGATGTGGATATTCGTCTTAGTGGTCAGTTTATAAAGGAGCTGCATTGCGTCTTCTGCAGTGAAGTCAATGACAATAACGAGGGTGAGAGCAGTCACATGACTTTCATTACATTCATGGAGTCCCACGAAAGTGACACTAAAGACATAATGTTACAGAAGATTTCTATTTAAAATCAGTGCTGTTCTGTTGAACTTTCTGTTCATCAAAGAATGTAGTACATATGACAGTAAACTCTTGAATCCTTAAAAAAAAAATATTTTTTCACACACAAAATTAAGCAGCACCATTGTTGTAATATTATTATTATTATTATTATTATTATTAAGTAGAAATGTTTATTGAGCAGCAAATCAGCATATTAGAATGATTTCCGAAGGATCATGTGACACTGAAGACTGGAGTAATGATGCTGAAAATACAGCTTTGAACACATGAATAAATTGATCAGAATTGATCGTTGATTTTCAAATATATTCTCATAGAAAACAGTTCTTTTAAATTGGAATATTATTTCTCAATATTAGTGTTTTACTGTATTTCTGATCATATAAATGCAGCATTGGTGAACATAAGGGACTTCTTTCAAAAAACATTTTTTTAAAAATCTTACTGACACAGTAGTTGTGTATATAAAATATTACATAAATATCCATACATTTCATGTCACATAAGTAGCCATATACTTGTATAGTAGTTTTATAATGCAGTAAAGTTTTAAAGACAATGTATTTTGCCACATCAACAAGTGATGTTTTAGGCATGACAAAGCCATTTTGATGTTTTTAATGTCTCAAACCTAAATATCGGTGTGTGTGTGTGTGTCTGCAGTGGTGGTGACTTTGGAGCCGTTAGTTGGAGCAGAAACATATGTCAATGGCAAACGCATCAATGACGGTGTCGTACTCAAACAAGGTGACTTTTTTTATTTATTTTATCCCAATAAAATTTTTGATGCGTTTTTAATTCCGTGGTTCAGAATGGAATACTAGTGTATTGTTTACTACACGACACACCTCGCCGTACAAAACCTCCCAACTATTATTTTATATGAAATGCTGTTATACAGGACTTAACATGCAATGGTAAACATTTCAAATACTTTCATTTGGAAATAACTGCAGTTCTAATGCATTTTTACATTTTGTTTATAAAAGTCTTAAAGGGTTAGTTCACCAACAAATGTATTCGTCATGAATTACTCACCCTTGTGTTGTTCTAAATTCATAAGGAATTAGTTCACATTTGGAACACAGTCAGTAAACAAACATAAAGCATTTAAAGTTGGTAAATGGAAGCTCAGGCATGAGAACAAATAGAATAAGTTTGTTCTCGCACATCAAGCAGGTTCAGGTGAGCTTCTGTTTATGTTCGCTGATCAATGTCTATGTGACAGGGTTCGTACAAGGTGCTTACAGTGCTTGAAGTACTTGAATTTGACGTTTTGAAATTGAAGTCCTGGAAAACCCTTGAAAACAGCCATATTTTATTTATGAAGAAGTACTTGAATTATTGAATTATCAATTTTATTGATAAAACAATCTTTTCACACAAAATCAACACTGCAACCCGTCTGGTATAGATATAGAGCCACTTCGCATGGCTATGAGTGTGATATTGCTCATAAATATCCAAGTATTTAGTATACAGCTTTTATTCTTCAAGTCAATCATATATTCATGGAAGAGAAAAAATCAGTTTGAATAAGGAAAGCGATGTCTTTGTCATAGTATCCTTTCAATGGTTAAAGTTACCACAGTCATTGCTTGTGTTGCACTTAATTTGTACCATTTTGTTTTATTTGTTTATTTTTGTTTATCTGTTTACCTTTTTTAGAATTTGAAATATAATAAAGATATTGTTTGATAAGTGCAGACTCTGATTGTAGCCAAAAAAGTAGTGCTTACAGTCCTTGAAACTGGAATTTCATTTTACAGTCTCTGCACGAACCCTGATGTGAATAAAAGCCTAAATTCAATCTGTACATTTATATAAAGCGATTGTGTCTCCTCAGAAGACTTTGATTAAACCGCTTGATTCATATGGATAAGTTTTACAATCTCTTTATGAGTGTTTTGAAGCGTCAGAGTTTTAGGTGAATAGACTTTCAATGGAGGGACAGAAATATCTCAGTTTTCATTCATAATATCATTTGCCTTTGAATATAAGCGAAAGTAATGACAGAATTTTCTTTTTTGGATGAACTAACCATTTAGGGAAGGAAAGCCATGTTGAATTGTGGGATACAACAACCAGGGCATTGTTCTCTTGTGATATACTTAACTTTTATGGCAAATGTCACTGGTCATCTGGATATTCTTCTCACACAGGAAATTGTCATGTTGTGCACAGTTCTGTGTTCTGCACAAATGGTAGTGTGGTAATATGTCATTCCCATCATGCATCTTTACCGTAGCTTGAAAACTCCTTTGTTCTTCTTTGTCCTGTGCTTATATAGGTAACCGTATAGTGATGGGGAAGAACCATGTGTTCAGGTTTAACCACCCTGAGCAGGCCCGCCTGGAGAGAGAGCGCAGTGCCACACAGGAACAGCAGGGGGAGCCAGTGGACTGGAGCTACGCACAGAAAGAACTGCTGGAGAAACAAGGAATTGACATAAAGCAGGAGATGGAGAAGAGGTAAATACACATTTAACAAATGTTCCTATATGGATGGATCTGTGTTCAGGTCATAGCCTTGGAAAAATGTATGTGAAATGAATATTAAAATGCATGGCCAAGCTGGTTTTTGGAACGAGGTTGCTGGTTTGTTACTGGTCCAAGATGACCTTGTAAAACCTGTTTCCTTGCTAATGTTTTCTCTCTCTCAAACCCACCCTCTCCTAGACTGCAGGATCTGGAGAATCAGTACCGCAAAGAGAAGGAAGAGGCAGACCAGATTCTGGAACAGCAGAGACTAGTAAGAAAAGACACTGTTTAAGATAAGAGAGACATCCAAAATGTGTAGTGATGGGGGTACTCCAGGACCAGGGTTGAGAACCAGAGTCTTGTGATTATAAGACTGGAAAAACTGGAAGAGAGGGCAACTCTCTGAGAAAACAAAGGAAGTTAACATTTGAACTCTCTCTTGTGCACCATTCGTCTGAGGTGTCAAGTCTCACTTCAGTATCATCCTAATCTACATCTCTTTCCCTCTTCCCCCGTTCCTTCTCTCTCATGCTGAGATCACCAAAATTCACCCAAGAATCTATATGGTTTAATGTGAATAATTATCATACAGTATTACACATGTTTGGTATCATTTGAAATGTTTCAGTGCGACTGGTACAAATGTCTCATTCTCCACAGAAGTAAACCAAAAGGCAATAAAGATTTGAAGAGTTTAGAGATAACTTGTACACAGAGGAGGGTTTGTCTTCCAGGCAAATGGCATTCTGCTCTCAAAGGTGTAAACTCTGAATGCAAATTCCCATTGTTAGCAAATGATACCATGTAAATCAACCTCTGTCCCCAGGAAGTCTGAGAAGGTGATTAATGCAAATTCCCACTGTGAACTCATGTTTACATTTGAAAAGAGGTTTCTGCCTTGGTCTGAGTATTTAGAGAGATGCTGAAGAAGGCTCGTGGCAATTTGTAGCTCAAATTAGCCCGTGATGCATAGAGTGGCCAAGACTCTCAGCATCATGTATTTTCTAATGTTAGGTTCACATCTTCTCTCTTTATTCCAGAGCATTTGATGTTTTGTATTTATTATCTTTGAACTGATTATGAAATTGGCATGATAGTACATTTACCTGACGTTATAAATTGTTACATTTGATTTTATTATGACTTGCTCTGAAATTGTTTTCCAAAGTAGATTAAACTGATTCGTATGTTCCCGCAAGTTTTGCATCAGATTAGTGACGACTAATATTTGGCACTAATTCAAGTGTACTTGGTTTTGCAAAGACAAGAAGTGAATTTCTGTTTAGGGCAGCAAAAGTGCTGCTTGACCAACCTAAATCTGTGTGTGTCTTACAGAGTTTTAATTTAATGTTACTTTAAATAAGTGTACGTGGGAAATCACGGCATGGCCAATCCAAAGATATTATAAGACAAGTAAAGTTGGTCATGGGGTTTATGCCAAAGTATCTTTGATTGTGTAAGCGTGAATGTGCCCGATCTCAGGTATATAGCAATTACCTCTGTTTAGTGACCGAAGCTTGCGAGATTGTGATCGTGAGACCCTTCAGCCGTATTATTGGAAAACCGCCATTGGACCTTTAGTCGGGCTTACATGATTCAGATTTAGGCCCTGTTTACACCTGTACATATGTGCTGCTGTGCACTTTTCTCTCAGTTACAAAATGAATACAACAATAGTGACATCAGTGAGAAAACTGCAGTTAAGAAAGCATCTGATCAGAGCGATGTGGACATGTGCAATTCAGCACTCCAGTCCTCCAGTCATGTCACATTTCTTTATATATCGCTTTATACAATAGATGGCTTAAAAGCAAGCAGCTTTACAGTATTAAACTTTAAAAACAGTGACAGTGTCTCTTTAAATCAGAATTAAGACTTCATTTTCTACAATAAAGCGACTCTCCAGTGTGTTCGTGATTTACTCATGTCTGGCCTCAACGAACTGAACAGAAGAAATGAACCAGAGATGATTTCCACGTCAAAGTAGGCGGAGCCTCAGAGCCACACCCACCTATTACATCAGACCTATGGCAGTACTAAGGTGTTTACCAGCCGAAAATTTAGCTTTGACAAGTTGAAACAAACTCCAAAAGAGCCCAATCATTCTGGTTTAGAAAGATCGAGACGGACAGGGGTCAGTCTGGTACCCCATACCCTTGTTATAACCATCATAACTTTTTCCTTTGTTTCAAATGTTTTCACAATACTGCAAAATACTTTTAATTCCAAAGTAATTTGAATTCCAGTTTTCAATGTGGACCAAGCTTTGCATCATATCATGAGTCCAGTCTCCTGTGTGCTTTCTGTGAGCAGCGCTATGTGTGTGTGGTGTGCAGAATGCCTGCCTAATGTATGCAGAGCGCTCCAATTTCATCCGTTAAGCAGTCTCGTGACAGTTAGCACATTGCCATAAAAGCTACAGTAAATGCAGCTCACTGGGTTTTAGAAACAAGCTAATGTGTCTCTCTGTCTCTGTGTGCAGTATGCAGACTCAGACAGTGGTGATGACTCCGATAAGAGGTCCTGTGAGGAGAGCTGGAGGCTCATCTCTTCTCTCAGAGAGAAACTACCTGCTAACAAGGTCAGACACACACCCCTGGAACACCAATGCATTGATACTGAACTCATTTACTTGGTTTGTCTCTAACACATGCACAATCAACCTTATTTTGAAATTGCTTAGGTTGTTGTTTCATTTAAATAAGCTGTTTTCCCCTAAAGTAGTTTATTCAGTCTATTGAAGCCTCTCCTCCACTGACTTTCATTCAAAAAAAGCGACCTGTGGTCTCCTTCCCTGCGTAACACAGCGTTTCACTTCTCTGCTAACCTTGGAGGATTGCATTAAAGTGGCTTTGGCATCTCATTCATTGTTCCTTTCACAACACTGTTGTGTGTGTTTTGTTCTCTCTGACTGTTTGTTCTCAGGAGTGTATACATGTATTTTTAATCCAAACTCTTGCATTATAACTTATTTATTTACATCATTGTTCACAAAGCTTTTGTCACAAAGCTTTTATATGGCTTCAGAAGACTTATTGTGAAATTTTGCACACGTCACATGAACCACTTTTATGGTGAAACCATAAGTAGTGTTTTTTTTTTTTTTAGTAAAACCACTTTTACTAAAAAATTATGGTGCATTTTTTAGTCGTTTTTCAGTCTTCATTCTCTCTCTGAAAAAGAGCGGCCGTATTAAATTCTGCTTCTGTGTTCCATGCTAAAAAAGCTATATGGGTTTGGAACAACATAAGAGTGAGAGTATGAAAATACATTTTTAGGTTAACGTTTTCCATACCTTGCATGTTATGCTGCTCAATATGCAGTATTTTGGGAAATATTTATTAGAATTTATTTCAAATATTATGTATTACACATCTTATTTAATTTGATTAGATGTCAAGAATTTGTGTGTGTGAATTTTTAATGAAGTGAAGCCAGATTTGGTTTTTATTTTATCAAAGATTAACTTTTTTTTTTTTTTTTTTTTTTTTTTAAGTTTTTTGCTTGTCTTTTATTTGTAGTTTTTCTTTACTATATAGCAGTGTTTGGTGGCATGATGTAAAATAATAAACAATTATCAATCAATCATTGCATCTTGCTGTCATATTTCTTAAAAATAATATTATTGAGTGTTTTTGAGACGCGGTCTTTAGAGATTGTTTGAGTTTTAAAAGCTCATCTCGAGACCACTGCATTCTGTTTCTGAACAGTTCATTTCGGACTCTGGCCAGGAAGTAAGTCTTCTGTTCTTGCTAAATGTTTGCAGATGCAGTCTATCGTGAAGAAGTGTGGTTTGCCCAGCAGTGGGAAGAGGAGGGAGCCGCTGCGTGTGTATCAGATCCCACAGCGCCGACGCATACCTGCCTCCCAGGAGTCCAAGCACAGACTCAGCCTGGAAGAGCTTCGCACACAGGCTGTTAAAGAGATCTGCTATGAGGTTCCTCATTGTGTTCCATACGTGGCTGAAAATAGCTCACATTTATCTAGGTTAATGTTAGAGGGAGTGGCCATGTAAAGTGACTAATGTTAGGCGCATATTTCAAATGATAAGCCATGTTTGAGGTCAATGAATGATCAGCTAACGTTTGGATTTCCTTCCAGGCATATTTACAACATGGCCATAGTGTTAACGATCTGCCCATTCATTTAATTATCTGCGACTAACTGACTAATTAAAATTTGGTCAACTAAGCCTATTCTTGTCAACTAATGTCGAAAAAGTCATTTTGAAAATAATTCCAATATTATTGTACCTCTGTCCTGTTTTAGTGTGGACTTTTAAATTTTAAAAACTATAATTATCGTTCTAGTTATCATCCTTTGTATTTTAGCCTCACACTGTGTCCTAACTAGACGCGATGCGATAAGATTCCAGCGACAAATCATCTGTCTGTCCACACTAGACGCGACGCGACTGCAAGATGCGTCAGTCAATCAAAACCCACAGCCAATCAGAACAGCGTGTGGGCGGAGTCTCGCGGCACCAGAGAGTAATCTTGACGCCACTCACAAGAAAATGGATAAGTCGCTACATAATCAAATTCACAAATATTACACCATTTAAACATTTTTAAAAATGCATAGGCTACTGAGTCACTAAAGCAATCTCTGTCAAAGAATACACTTGTTTGTTCACAGTTTGAACGTTCTTGTTTGCATTTGTTTAATTTCAAGATCTGAGGTGAATTATCCATTGTTGCTTTTACAGCTACAAAGCTGGAGCACTAAATGATATTCAAAGTCACATTGCACGCTTTTAACATTAAATAAAGCACATAAACAGTACCTGAGATTATCATTGCCACACTTTGTGTTTATTGTTCCAGCGCGACGTTGCAGAAAAATAAACTGTTTCTAAAAGTGAATCGTCGCGTGTCGTCGTTGCAGCTGGTTAGGACAAAAACTCTGATTAACATGGAAAAGAACCTTTTATCGCGCGTCGTGTGTAGTTAGGACACAGTGTCTCTCTGATGCATATTGGACACAGAAACGACAAAAGCTTCCTCAAAACTGCATGCACCAATCTGATTGGCTTGTCACCGACCATATGTGTATTAATGTCTTGCAGACACTTGCATAAGCAGGAGTTTACGTTAACAGGAGCATCTATTTTTATTCCTCCTCTTAAGGTGGCGCTTGGAGACTTTCGGCACACACGGCAAGAGATCGAGGCATTGGCCATTGTCAGGATGAAGGAGCTTTGTCGGACATACGGCCAAAAAGACCCTCAGGAGAGAGAGACTTGGAAAAGTGTGGCGAAGGACGTATGTGAGACTGTGGGCATCGGAGAAGAGGAGGGAGACCGGGAGGAAAGAACAGCAGGAGGAGGAGGAAACGAGGGAGGAAAGACCGATATGGGAGATCTCAAGGCTCATATTGACAAGTTGACTGATATACTGCAGGAAGTGAAGATACAGAATAATATGAAGGATGAGGAGATACGATCGCTAAGGGATCGCATGGTGAAGATGGAGAAAATATTCCCTGTCGAAGTTCAGGTAACGCTTGTAAATCTAGAATCAGACACAAAATGTACTTGCACTTCTTCTCCCCAGTCCATTTACTAACTGTATGATGCAAACGAAACTGAAAATCTGATAGACTCGCTTTACGCAACCTCCAGGAGTCTGTGCACCAGCCTGCCTGAAAAACTTGTGTTAAAGTTGTGCTTAAAAATGTATGCGATTTATTAATTGTATTAAATTATTGATGTGTTAATATAGCATTAATTATTTACGATAAACCTGTCCCGAAACGACACTTCAAAAACGGTGTTTGATTTCATCTTGTGTAACCATCCTATTATTAGCATTGATTTATTAAGCATTGAAGAAGGATATATACAAATCATGTACTTGTATTAAAGGCGTAATATCATGTACCGTATTTTCCGCACTATAAGGCGCACTTAAAAGCCTTTAATTTTTTCAAAAAACGACAGTGCGCCTTATAATCCGGAGCGCCTTATATATGGATCTGGCGCCTTATGTTAATGTCTGTAAAACAACCGCTGACTTAACCCTTGTTTATACTTTCGCCTGGCACCGGAGCGCGAGCCTCCGCTGACTGCGCGCGCAACTCCCCAAACAGACGAGGCATTTATACTTGACGCAAGCACGCAACTGTTTTGTTTTAGACTGAACACCAGACAACTGATTTAGACGCGCAAACTGGGTGCCGGTGTGATGATGAGATGTACTAATATCCGTCTGCTCGGGCAGATTCGGGTCAAAGTCGTGCATCTTCGGATGCGGAGGCGCGCGCGCTGTTAAGCCGAATCTGCCCGAGCAGACGGATATTAGTTTTGTATTACCTTCGCGCCATAGCTTCGCGCTCAGGCGGACGCGTCGAGTATAAACAAGGTTTTACAGCTCAGCCACTTGTTTTTTCATATTTTTTTGCAAGTGGTAGATCTTGGTTTATATTTGGACTTTGGATGTGATCTTATGAAAAGGTTGGTGACCACTGCATAACGCAAACCCAGTCAAACGTTTGACTGCAGTATCTTCTATTCTATGCGCCTTATAATCCGGTGCGCCCTATATATGAAAACAGTTCTAAAATAGGCCATTCATTGAATGTGCGCCTTATAATCCGGTGCGCTTTATAGTGCGGAAAATACGGTAGTCGTCAACCGATATATTGCCAAGGCCAATAAATCAGTCGATTATTATTATTTTTTTTTTTTAATGATTTGTATTGGCCGACAAGTGTTCTGTTTGACTGATAAGTGTTGGAAGCAGGACTTTTATTTTGATTTAATCCCTTCTTTCACTAGCTGCGTTTACATGGACACTTATAATCGGATTGACGGCTCAATCGGACTAAAAAACCTTCATGTAAACACCTTAATCGATCCGATTGAGCTCGATCCGAATGAAATTTCGATCGGATTGAAAGGGGTGGTTTATTCCTTTTGTAATCCGATCGAGAGAACATGTAAACACTTGATCGGATTGAAAACCGAAACTGAAAGGACTGCGCATGTGCAATGACATTTAATAGCGTATAATGCGCGGAACGAGCTGTTCTTCCTGTTGAATAAAGTGTCATATAAATAAGTGTCCCGTCATTCTAAACTTCTCATTTCACTCTGTCTGTGAAGTGAAGCAGGACAACGTCCAGCCAGTCCTTGTTTTGGATTCTCATCCACAGACGACGCGGGGAGGGGCATTTTTACTGCGTGATAAATATAAGCAGCACGGCAAAACGGTTAATATGCTCATTGTCTCCAAATCATGACCAGAGACGGATTAATATTACGTCTGCTGTTTAAAACAAATAAAGAACCAATATAGGAAAATAGTTATGCGCGAACAGCGGGAAACTCTGTATATTTGTGCAGTGTGCGCATGTCAAAAAATCTATTCCGATTTGAAACTTGACATATAAACGCGCACATCAACCCGATTATTTATCCTTCATGTAAACACCGTGTTTGGATTCATCAATCGTATTGATTTCATTCCGACTGAACCAAAAGGTGTCCATGTAAACGTAGCTACTGACATTAATATCACATCTCGGAGCAGGTCTCGATTTTGAAATAGTGAGAAACAATATGTTTTTTTATAATGTAATTGAGTAAAAGTAAGATATTATGCTTTGGAATGTAATGAAGTAAAGTATTATTTCCTAATACATAAAGTAGAGCTGGAAGAAAATGCACTGAAATACAGTTACAATACTAAACACAAATCACTTTGTGTACCTTTAAATCCAATGTCAAGATTCTCTTGGTGTTTTGTATTTCAGGGAGACGAAGAGGACATCAAATTGGGTGGGGCCAGAGATGATGAACCGGAAGCACAAGTCCACCGACGCGATGAGGATTCTGGGTACCGGCGGGGTCGTCATCGCTGGCAGTACCCGGAGAAGTACCACGACCCTAAACGCCGCAGAGGAACCAACAATCAGCCAAACAGTGCCGTCTACACCGCTCCCTCGGGACACTCTCAGAACAACCAGTTTAGTACAGCATCATCTCGATTCTCAAATCCATCTTTCAATTCTCAAACCGCTCGCAGCCCCAACGGGCCTTTCATGCCAGGCACCGGACGCTTTTTGCCGCCTCAAGAGAGGAAGCTACAGTTCCCGTTTAAGAATAATCCCCAGCACAGAGGCTTCTTCTGGGGCCCATCTGCAAACCAAGAAGGTGGACAGGACCCATCTACTCAGTCCTCCGATACCGATTCGGTTCATACCTTCCAGTCTTCTCCCTCGCCAAACAAGGGCCAATGGCCACACAATCATCATCAACAACAACGGCGCAATCAGGGTAACTGGGGTAACAGGCAACGACCACGAAACAGGGGGCGCAATCCATTCGATGGATATTTAACCAACGAGCAGGCTGAGCGTAAAGACGGCGGGTCAGTCCAAGGGCAGCACAAGCAAGGTAGAGCGCGCTACACCTGGTACAATCCAAATTTTGCTTCAGACCAGTCTGTTGGAGATGGATTCCAGCACTATAACTACAACCAAACCAGACAAGGTCTTTACAAACACCCCAACTCACAGTACAACCACTACCAGCACCCTCATCCGCAGGACAACCCTCCAGAGATGACCCAGTTTAGGTCTGAAGCCAATCCCAATCCACCTTCTATCCCAGATTACAACAGCACCCCCATGGAGACCTGATTTCATCTGATCTTGTGCGTAGTTCTCGGAAAGGACTCTTAGAAACCTCGGGACCCTCAGATACAGTGTTGTGGTTTGTTGTGGAAGGGTTTTAGATGCTGAAACAGGAAGGGAGAAACTCCCTAGTGCAATAACAATGCTGTACGAAAGAAGACGAAACATTTTATGCACCTGAATTTTTATGTACATATTGCAGTTTCATACAGTACCTGCACCGACAATACCTGATTTTATGTGCGCACATATCTATATGTTATTCAGATGTGTATATATATATATCTATAAGTAGGTTATAAATTGAAAGCATATGTATTTGCAAGAGAATTGAGCTTCTTATGTCACACAGTGCACTGCAACATTGACATTGTGTTACGGTTATATGAAGCTATTTGGAGAGTTCTGTTGGATATCTGATGATTTTACATTGTGCCTTCTGAAAAGCCAAAGAATTTGGTGATTTATTAGCCCTCAGACTCTGCTTTGGATGCTGCCTTTTTTATAGTTGCTGTTTTTCCTCCTTTTTTTAATCTTGCCATTTATATCCTTCTATTCTTGCATCTTGAGAGGCATGTGTTTCAGAAATTGTCGTCTGTTGTTAGGGGATAAAAGACATGGGATACATAATCCTAAAACTGGTAAGTGCTAATAATTAGGGTGGCGAATTCTTTTTCTTTTCTTTTTTTTTCTTGTTACCTTGCCCTAATCGGGCACATCATGATAAAGAGACAATGATTCGATCTCTTCTCTGTTCAGGTGCAATCACACTAACAACACTTTGCTGCAGCGAAGTGACTAAGTAATTCATTTTCAATGAGAGTTGGCAGCAAACAACTTACGCGGAGTTCAAATCCCGCAGCTGTATACTAAAAACAAATGATCTGATATGCTATTATATTTATCAATTCATGCATCATTTAACGTACAGGGAAAAAATATTTGGTGTTTGATTCTTATTTTTGGCCAGAATAAGCTACAGTGGACCAGACTTTATGCCAATAGTCAAAAGTCTGACTCTGTGACACTAGCCAAATACTGCATCTTTTCAAAGGATTGTACTGTTGTTCAATAACGTGCTGATGAAATATCTGTCCAAAAGACTTTCAGTAGCCAACAGTTTTTCGGTCACGCTTTAGTTTAGGGTCCAACTCTCACTATTAACTATGACTTTTGCCTTAATAAACTCCTAATTACTGCTTATTAATATCCTACCCAATAATCTAAACTGAATAACCAAACTAAGGTGGTTATTCAGTTTGGGTATTGGGTAGGATTAAGGGATGTAGAATATGGTCATGCAGAATAAGGCATTAATATGTGCTTTATAAGTACTAATAAACAGCCAATATCCTGTATAATGCATGCTAATAAGCAACTAGTTGATAGTGAGAATTGGAAGCTAAGCTAAAGTGTTACTGATTTTTAGTTTTTAAAGTGACGTGATGTAGGACAGCACATGTAAAGCCTAACTCTATCCCTCAGCCTTGTTTTCATCCATGTTAAATTCAATATGGTGTCTACCCTGACTAAGGTCTGTTATCAGACAGTTGATTGAAAAATAAATCATGGGCAACAACCACTGAATTCTTGCTGTATTCTTGTCGCACTTGGTTAGGACATGCTGTTATTCCTATTTTGACCATTTGTAAGTTCTGAACTGAAAGTGATCTACAACTGAAAAAATAAAAAATTGATTTAATTGTTCCAGTTGATGTATTTGTTTGATAAAAGCACAAATTGTTTGTGTATAGTTTCCAAAATACAGTACAGATAAATATGTTAGTAGTTGATATTTGCTGCAATCTTTCCTCTGAATAAAATAAACGCACAACAAAAACAAATGGTGAGAACAGCAGTTAAAGGTGCAATAGGTGGTCTAGGACATGCTAACTTTAGCCTGCTAGATCCCACCCTCACTGCAAAAGCCACGATTCCTTCAAAACACATGAACAGACCAGGGGTCTCATTTATAAACGTGGCGTATGCACAAAACGGGGCTGAAAATGTGCGTATGCCGCTTCCGACGCATAAGTTGTGATTTATAAAAACAAACTTGATGGGAAAATTTGCGCACCTGCATGCAAACTCTGACCCATGCGTACAAACGTTTTGGAGATGGAGCAGTTTGGCGACACCGATGGTGAGCTGGAGTTAAATGTCTTTTTGGTCACTTTTAGACAGAAAATCTAAAGAAAATTAAACATATACAGAAAGATAATACAAATATAATTTCACTCACCAAGCCTGTCACCTGAAGCAAATATCCATCCCTTCTTAAATGTCCGCGCCAGCGAGCGCGTTGGGCCGTTTAGTGAAACTGACGCAAATAACAGTTTAAATAAATAAAATAATTATTTAAACTATGTTTTACTTCTGATATAAACATTTAGATTAAATATGCCATTCAAATTAATGGAGTTAAACACTTAAACATGAAATCATTACTGAGAAGTTACAACATTCATCAATAAAAATATTTGTTGTGGATGCAATGTTTTTTAACACTTTTCCTGTGGTTTGCTGTGTTTTAATGTTTTAACCACAGAGATAATTGCTTATCATGATCATACCAGATTGTCTGAGGAAATAGTTTCGTGCAAATAATGCCCAAGGCCTATCTGTTTCCATTAAAATATAAATCAATTAAAAATACAATTCGGCCAGTGGAGAAGATTGAGAAAAACTTTCTCTGAAATGTATTTTACACTATTTGATTTATGTATTCAAAAACAAGGCAGGCAACTACTTGATTTTTATTAATGTAATGTGTCTTGTACTGTTAAACGTTATCACGTGGATGAATAATCATATGCAAATGATATGCAGATGTGGATCTGCATAGTAAAACTAGGCGTTGTAAGCTCCATATATGGTTATTTCGGGGTGGAGACGCATGTGCGCACAATCTTCCGCTGACTGGGATTTATAAAGTGAATTCTGCGCAGGTTCTGACGTACGAACGGTTTTATAAGTCGAATATTTTTTTGCGTACGCAATTTTTGGCTTTCAGGCGCACGTACACTTTTAGTAAGGTTCCTACGCACAGTTTTATAAATGAGACCGAACCGAGACGACCAGAGACCACGTTATTGGATTACATCATGTGTCATTCACTGGTGAGAAAACATTACTGTAAATTACTCCTACAGTGATTAACAATACTCCAATAATGAACGTAAACAACGCGCTGATGACGTGTGATAAACTGCAATGCAGCACTCCAGTCATGTCACGTTTATTTATATAGCACTTTATACAATAGATCGCTTTAATGGTGAAGTATGTACTATTTATTTATTTATTTTTTAATGTTAAATGCATTTTCTTAACCCAGTTTATTGTTCATTGACTAGTATTACTATGCCAATTTATACTATACTATTTATACTATACTACTTATTTATCTTCCCAAAAGTGTAATCATTGTGCCTCCATAGGCGCCATCAAAACTTTGAGAACTGTGTTCAGGCGATCTATGCATTCATTTCCATTCAAAGGAATGGAAACTGATACAACAAGATTCCTTATCCAACATTATATCTTTTGGTTGAAATGGGTGGTAGTTTAATTTGCTAAATCATCACCAGAGGATCATAAATTCATGAAACTGAGCATGTTAGACCAGAATTCTCTGTCCATATTCACCAAGTTTTGAGAACTGGACTGCACATATAGGCATAATAGTCATAAAAAGTTTTTTGTTTTGTTTTTTGTTTTGTTTAGGATGGTGGATAAGTTTTACAGAAAAACATGAACATGGTGAACACTTGTTATGGATTAAAGCAATGATTCAGAGAAAAAAAATTGTTAGTATCATTTACTACGAATTTTGATACCATCATGCAATTATTATTATTATTATTAGTTAGCGAAGTTGCTTATTATAGCGCCACCTTGTGGCCGATTTCCATAACATTTGGTGCGCATAATATGTATATTTTAAAATAGGCCATTCAGATTTAACGTTATTAGACGCTGGATTTAGCCTACAGCAGGTGAGCTAAGAATCCATTTGCTGTTTAAAGAGTAGACAAAGTACGATGCATGCAATTTTAAATGATAAACCTTACAATAACTGTTTTGTTAACAACCCTCTGTCGATCCGTCTGTGAGAAGAGATACAAAAACGCAGAAGGACAGTCTAGTTTTCAAGAAAGCTGGAGCTGTCAAACGTTTTGCTGACAAATAAACAGTAATTTCTCGGTTCAGGTAACACGGAAAAAGAGTAAAGGTTAATTTACATATACAGTAACATAAGATGGCTGCCAATCTGAACACACATCCAGAGGACTTGCGCTCTATAGAGCCAAAGCTCAAGAAACTGTTCATTAATAAAGCAATGAGACACCATGATCTTCATTTTAGAATTAATTATACATTATGCATTATTCACGTTAATTATGAACATGTATAGCAGTTCTTAGTAGTCCTCTGGGAGGTATAAAAAATAAATAGTATGCCTATCTAATAGTGCACTAGGCATTCAAATGAGCGCTGTTACTTACTAATCCGTTAATCTGAGTTTCTTGTTAGTTATTAGTGATTACTTGAATGTTAATATTGCGTTACATTTGTTCCTGTGTAGTTATTCATTAATGATGGAAGAGTATTCTAAAGTGTATAATGCATTAATGCTCATATAACCATTCTTGCTTACACAGTAAAAAGTGATTAGTTGACTTAACTTAAAAAAAGTGAGGAAACCTGTTGCCTCAAAATTATTAAATAAACTTCTTATGTAATTGAAAAAATTAAGTTATGTGACCTTGACAATTCCACATAACTTAATTTTTTCAATTATATACGAAGTTTATTTAATAATTTTGAGACAACAGGTTTCCTCACTTTTTTAAGTTGTCAACGGATCACTTTTTACAGTGTACCCTCTTTCTCTACTGTAAAAGGCACAACATTCTGCACAATAATCTGTAGGCCTAATTTATTTATGATTTTTGAGTGTCTAAAGCTGTGTTAGCGTGAGTGTGTCTGTGTGTGTACTGTATATGTACTGTACTGTATTATGCACATTCAGCACATTATGTGACTGGTGCAATGATCATAACAACAGACTCTCAGTGGGACATGAGGCACACATTTATCAGCCCACTCTCTGCTTTCTGCATGGCTATTTTCAACCCTTTGCGAAATAACTGGGTCAACTGTGTCATCTGGGGCTGATCACATTCAAGCTATATATATATATCTGCTACTCGGTGCACAAAATACACAATGTTTATCATTGTGTTATGAGGGATTTGAAAAAGCTTTTTTTTGTTGTTCGCTACGATCCTGATGACGCTCTTTGATGTAAGAGATATTTACATACTGTACTGTATATTCAACAAGACAAAATAACTTCATTTAAAATGTTCTTAAAGAACCAAAGTAAATTCTGTCATCTTTTACTCACCTGTTATTCCAAACTTCCCTTTGGAAGAAGTGAAAGTGTGCTTAATTGTATTGAATGTGCACTTTTAGTGTACTTCAAATCTTAAAAGTGTATATTTTTAGTGTACTTGCTGAAAATATTATTCAAATAAAAGGCCCCTTAAATGTAGTTAAAGAGATTCCACATTCATGACCATGTTTCTTATTCAGCAGTGTCTTATAAGACAAAAGAAGTAAAAATGAAATTACATGTAACGTTACTGAAGTTGGTCAAAAAAGTTCACTAAAGTTCAGCTAACTGCATTTAATATAAATTCAAACTATAATACATTTTCATTTAATTGCAATTGCAATTAAAATCCAAATAAGAAAAACAAAATTACATTCAGTTTGCACTCAAGTATATTCTTTTAAATTATGTAATTTCCATAATAAGCACTGTTATGAAAAGTATGCTAACGTGTATATCTTTTTCACAAGAATATATGCATTACTTTATTCTGTGAAAGTGAATGGAGTCTGTTCAAGTTCTATATTTCATCTGTTGTGTTCTGCAGAGATAAATGCACACAGGTTTAGAACGACGTGATTGACAGTCAGTAAATGATGACAGACTTTTCATTTTTAAGTGAGCTTTCCTTTTAAAGGGGTGGTTGATTCTGATTTCACTTTTCTAACTTTAGTTAGTGTGTAATGTTGCTGTTTGAGCATAAACAACATCTGCAAAGTTACAACACTCAAAGTTCAAAGCAAAGGGAGATATTTGCTTTTAAGAAATTGCTTTTTAAGGACTACAACAAACGGCTGGTAGAGACTACACAACATTCCTTACAGGTTAGTGACATCACCAACCCTAGAATTTACATAAACCCCGCCCCCTGAACACGATTTATAGATTATCAAGACAGAATATGCTAATCAATGACTAGAAGATAACTACATATAAGCTACATAAATTCACCAACTAACCATTCAGAAATGTCCTGTTGCTTCTACATGTTGTCACTTCTTCTTGAGTCTCTCCATCATTGTCTGAATCCGGTTTGAACATAAAAGGCTAAAAGTTTTTGAAATTTTCAGTGCATGTGTGTGTGAGCGTTTGAAAAACGTTGACAATTTTAACATGCTATATAAAATATCTGAGGTGTATTTTGAGCTAAAACTTCACATACACACTCTGGGGACATCAGAGACTTATTTTACATCTTGTGAAAAGGGCATTATACCACCCCTTTAATATGATGTGTTGCCTCCTCTAGTATCTCTGGCTGTTTGTTGCTTTTTATTACAGTTGTGCTGGAGTTGAGCATATATGTATTTTATAAATAGATGAATATATGTAAACATGCAGGTTTTTTGGATCCGTCATGAAACAATAATAAAGACCAGTTTCTGCACAGGGTTTGTAAACTTTTGAGCAAAGATGTCTGTGAATACTGTTGAATTCTGTCTAATGTGCAATAGGTTCAAGTATGCAGTTGTGTATTTGTTTCATCAGATAAAATCAGAGTATGTCATACAATCTGACAATTTATTTTCTTTTGATATATCAAATTTTTATGGAAGCTTGTTTCCGCCACAGAATAAAAAATAAAAAAGGTAATTAATTGCGACTTTGTATCTCACAATTTTGACTTTTTTCTTGCAATTGTGTGATATAAACTTGCAATTCTGAGAAAACACTCAAAATTCTGAGAAATGAAAATGTAAATGGTTTTATTCTGTGGAAGAGACAAGCTTCCATCATTTATTTTTTGATTGGGATTGGCACTAAAAGTCTTCCCTTATTTCTGGATTATGGGATGAAATTTATCTATAACATGTTCTGGGCAGTTTTTGCAAGATTCACTCAGCCAGATCCTGAATGTTTAAAATGTTGGATTTCTTCAAATTACCTTTTACATGTGAATCTAAAACGACAATGAGCTTTTATTACAGTGAGGAAAATAAGTATTTGAACACCCTGCTATTTTGCAAGTTCTCCCACTTAGAAATCATGGAGGGGTCTGAAATTGTCATCGTAGGTGCATGTCCACTGTGAGAGACATAATCTAAAAAAAAAAATCCAGAAATCACAATATATGATTTTTTAACTATTTATTTGTATGATACAGCTGCAAATAAGTATTTGAACACCTGAGAAAATCAATGTTAATATTTGGTACAGTAGCCTTTGTTTGCAATTACAGTGGTCAAACGTTTCCTGTAGTTTTTCACCAGGTTTGCACACACTGCAGGAGGGATTTTGGCACACTCCTCCACACAGATCTTCTCTAGATCAGTCAGGTTTCTGGGCTGTCGCTGAGAAACACGGAGTTTGAGCTCCCTCCAAAGATTCTCTATTGGGTTTAGGTCTGGAGACTGGCTAGGCCACGCCAGAACCTTGATATGCTTCTTGCAGAGCCACTCCTTGGTTATCCTGGCTGTGTGCTTCGGGTCATTGTCATGTTGGAAGACCCAGCCTTGACCCATCTTCAATGCTCTAACTGAGGGAAGGAGGTTGTTCCCCAAAATCTCGCAATACATGGCCCCAGTCATCCTCTCCTTAATACAGTGCAGTCGCCCTGTCCCATGTGCAGAAAAACACCCCCAAAGCATGATGCTACCACCCCCATGCTTCACAGTAGGGATGGTGTTCTTGGGATGGTACTCATCATTCTTCTTCCTCCAAACACGTTTAGTGGAATTATGACCAAAAAGTTCTATTTTGGTCTCATCTGACCACATGACTTTCTCCCATGACTCCTCTGGATCATCCAAATGGTCATTGGCAAACTTAAGACGGGCCTTGACATGTGCTGGTTTAAGCAGGGGAACCTTCCGCGCCATGCATGATTTCAAACCATGACGTCTTAGTGTATTACCAACAGTAACCTTGGAAACGGTGGTCCCAGCTCTTTTCAGGTCATTGACCAGCTCCTCCCGTGTAGTTCTGGGCTGATTTCTCACCTTTCTTAGGATCATTGAGACCCCACGAGGTGAGATCTTGCATGGAGCCCCAGTCCGAGGGAGATTGACAGTCATGTTTAGCTTCTTCCATTTTCTAATGATTGCTCCAACAGTGGACCTTTTTTCACCAAGCTGCTTGGCAATTTCCCCGTAGCCCTTTCCAGCCTTGTGGAGGTGTACAATTTTGTCTCTAGTGTCTTTGGACAGCTCTTTGGTCTTGGCCATGTTAGTAGTTGGATTCTTACTGATTGTATGGGGTGGACAGGTGTCTTTATGCAGCTAACGACCTCAAACAGGTGCATCTAATTTAGGATAATAAATGGAGTGGAGGTGGACAATTTAAAGGCAGACTAAGGGGCCGATCACACCTGACGCGTTTTTCTGGTTCGAAAACGCGAGGTGCACAGCACTTTACATTACACAGAACGAGCAGTGCGCTGCGTTTTTTATGTTGCTAGGCAACCAATGAAACAGCTGTCCTGTCAGTCAAGTAAACGTCAAATCAGACTTTTATTACCTTTATTTACTTTCTGTTAACATTGTGGTAGTTACGGTTCGTGAAGTCGTTAAGCTCCTGGTAACCCGCGAGAGCACCACATGTTTATCCTCTATCATCGCACTTTCCTGGCGTTCAAGCAACTGTAGCTTTCATCACTTAAACGGAAGGCCCGCCTCTCACTTCATTCGATTGGACAGTGGAAAAAAACGCGATGACGTCGAGCGCTTTTTCCGCTCGGAGTTGCTTTTTTTCAACTTCAAAAATGCGAGGCGCAGCGGGCGGTAAAACGCGAGGCGCAGCAGGCGCATAAACAGCGCGCAGAACGCTCGCTGCCATAGGCAACCAATTGAAAATAGGCGCCTCTCACTGCAAAAAACGCGTCAGGTGTGATCGGCCCCTAACAGGTCTTTGAGGGTCAGAATTCTAGCTGATAGACAGGTGTTCAAATACTTATTTGCAGCTGTATCATACAAATAAATAGTTAAAAAATCATATATTGTGATTTCTGGATTTTTTTTTTTTAGATTATGTCTCTCACAGTGGACATGCACCTACGATGACAATTTCAGACCCTGCAAAATAGCAGGGTGTTCAAATACTTATTTTCCTCACTGTATGTGAGTATTTTGTGTGTGTGTGTGTGTGTGTGTGTGTGCGTGTGTGTGCGTGTGTCTGTGTGTGTGTAGCTGTGATTGTCATGACATAAATGACACTTATGACAATAGATTTCTCCACACATTTTAAAGGCAAGCAAGATACATTCAGTACAGGGCATGTTTCTTGTTTGTTTGTTTGTTGTTTTTTGTTCTTTTTCATTTTTTCTTGTTGCATGACAAATTTAACATATTCAGGCAAAATTACCATATGAGGGAGTGCACTAAATGTATATATACATTAGTTCAGGTTAACTAATGATAGTTCAGTCTTGCTAATGATTATGCGTGTTGATTTAAAAAGATCAATCATTTCGATGCCTTTCCATCTTGCCAAAAAATGTTTCAGGAACCAACTCAGGTGCAGTTCTCACAGAAGTCATTGAGCACTATAAATACAAAGAGACATTAGAAACAACCAAAGCCGAATACAGAAGTGAACTTGGATTAGCACTAACCCCATTCAGAAGTGACCCAGAACCAGCTTATGCATTCACCCTTTACCTTTAAATATGCTGAGGAAAACTGATCTCAGATCTGTCATGCTCTGCAGAGTAAAGCTGCGTCCACAATACCAGCGACACAATCCCATTCATTTCAATGGAGAGCTGGCGATTTTTGGGCGACACATTTCTTTGTAAGCGTGTCCAGTGATGCGACAAAGTTGAGATATGGTTTGAAACACTTTTGTAGGCCAAACCCCTGAAACGAGTTAGCAATTTAGCTCTTCCGGGTTCCATTGTCCTGAAGTAAATGTTTTTTTCCTTTGGTTAAATGGCTGAAATAAGGTCAGCGGTGAACACAAGTTTAAGACACTTTCATGTTTTATTCTACGACATAAAATACATCAATATTACCCCCACTCGTGATTTTTTTAAGCTGTTACTAGTCTTGAAAAAGCTAACAAGTGTCTAAATGTGAGTTTGTGGAGATTAAACGTCATCACACCGAACATGTAAAACTCAGAACGCTTTTACAGCATCGTTATGTTTATAATCGTGCTCTTATAAACTATTCTAACTCAAACATTCTGGGAAAATGTTTTTTTAGATAAAAACTGAAGCTTAAAGGTTGTGACGTTGAAGTCATGTGACCGTAGTGTAGTTCGTTTAAAGCCTAGCTTTAGCTCTTTACTTCTGGCGATTGAATTTAGGCTTCAAAATTCATTAAAAGTTGTGTTCATCTGTGGAAATTATCTTGATGGACAAAACGTGCAAGTGTCATAAACGTTTGTTGATCACAGAGTTTTTTTTGTTTTTTTTTTGCGATAATCTAAAAGCATATGGGAAAATCCTATTGGGTTTTTAGCGAGGGAACCAGTGTGATGCGAACTTTCAGGTTGGCCTTCACATTTTCGTCATTCCTGTAAGCACTCTATATGTTTAACTTTATGCAAATGAACAGCGACTTTTGGGAGTGACAACCAATAGGAGTGAAGTCAGTGAATGCCTAAAAATGTCTGCGATTTCAGCAATCCTATTACAATCATTACAAATCACACTGTACGACATGGATCTAATAAACTTGTGTACGACATGTATGTAGACTTTACGATGATGACACCTATTGAATTGTATGGGCTATGACGCAAGTTAGTATAGAAGAATAAAACGTAATCAGCATGAGCTAGTGGTGAACAAACAGAGCAAGTCAAGATGAACTGCACTTTGGCATCAAAGGAGGAAACGAATGAGGAGAATATGGACGCAGTCATGGCTAGCTTGCCATGCCAATTTTGCAAATGGAGCTTGAGGAAAGTAGATTTAAGTTTTATGTCGCATTGATCAATATACCATTTCATGTTGCATTTATATTGGCTAGTCAGTAGATGTAGACAGTGACAACAGCCGTCTTTGAACCTCTCTCACTGTACGACGTAGAACCAGCGTTTAGGAGACCACAGAAATCGTCACGATTGGTCATCTTTCGTCTGGGACAGCCCAAAATCATACAGTGAGTACCGGACATAAGGCCATGTTCAGACTGCAAGCAAAAATTCAATTTTTAGCATATCCAGATTTTATCCAGAAGGGTCTTTGAAAGTCTGG
Organism: Vimba vimba; assembly: GCA_022828995.1. Lineage (NCBI taxonomy): Eukaryota > Metazoa > Chordata > Actinopteri > Cypriniformes > Leuciscidae > Vimba > Vimba vimba. The sequence goes on along the minus strand of CM040820.1, from coordinate 45,830,479 downwards.
ACAGAAAGAAAAAAGAACAAATGAAATTGGATTTTTTCAAATCTGATTAAAAGCACACATGGAAGTGGATGTGAAATGCGATTCCAGTCAGATTTTTACAGATGCGTCTCAGTCTGGACACTCTGGCTGCTCAAATCAGATTTCAAACTCTCTTTTTGGACACACAAATCTTATTTGATCACTTGATAGTGCGGACTGTCTGCCTGAAAAGATCTGATTTGAGGAGAGATCTGATTTGCCTGCAGTCTGAATATAGCCACTGGCAGTGTGAACGCAGCGTAAAGCTTAGCTGGATAAGTAGCAGAAAGCACATTAATAAAATTTCATACAACAGAAAAATAAAAAAACAAGATTGTAAGTGTAACAAATACAGAATCTTGCTAGCTTGGGTCTGGTTTCTCAAATGCAACGCATATTACTCATATTAAAAGATTGCAAAAGTGATCTCAGTTCGATATAAAGGGTTTCTGTCTGTGCCTGTTTTTTGTGCTGAACTAAAAGTTTTTGTCTTTTTGTTTTGACTGGGTACTATCAGGGCTCCAAACAAAAAAATCTATCAAGGAGCCAATGGCTCCTATAGGGGAAAAAAACAGGCGCCAAATAATTTTTTTAAGAGCCACATAACAATGCACTTACATTTTAGTCACCCTGTTGTGTGCATGTCTCTCCTCTTCTTACAGTTTCAGCATTTTCATCTTGTGAATGTTCTGGGAACTGGAGCTTATTTGGTAACTGAATGTCACTTCCGACTTATGAACTATTTCATAAGTTCATATTTTGGCGCTTTCACTCAGTGAAACGTTCACGCAAAGCATCTAATTTCATGACGTTAACAAAACAAATGAAGCGATAGGCTTGGGGTGGGCGATATGGCAAAAATATCATATCACGATTTTTTTCAGGAAAATCACAATTCACGATTTTATCACAATTCTTTTTATGTTGGTTTTACTATTTTGTGACTGAGCATTACAGCCAAACTAATGTCCATATTTTAAAAACAAAGCCTTAGGTAACAAAATGTAAAATAAAAAAGAATGGCAGAAAGGGGCGAAGATAAAAATGTAGTCATTATTTTCTTTGTTATTAAATATTAAGATCAAAGATAAACATTACACATACACAACTTAATATACAAATGAAATAAACAGTGCTTTATGTTTTCAGCTACAGTAGGTTTATTTAACAGTAGCATTGAAGAAAGTAATTAAATTAACAAATATGAAAATAAAACAAAACATAGACTTCACTGTATAAATAATAAATTGATACTTATTAAAGCTACTATTAAAGTTATCAGTCAAGAGCAGTGAGTAATTTTCTCTTTGCATTTTGTTGTTTCATTAACATTAAAAGGATAGTTCTCCTAAAAATTCAAATTGTCATAATTTACTCTCTCAAGTTGTTTTAAACTTGTTTTTCTTCTGTTGAAAATAAAAGTTATTTGGACGAATGTGGGTAACCAAACAGTTGATGTACCCCAGTGAAGTCAATGGGGACCAGCTACTGTTTGGTTACCCACATTCTTCAAATTATTAATATTAGAAAATATTAGAAAATATTAGAAGGAAATTAATACAGTTTTGGAACAACATTAGAGTGCGTAAATTAGATCATTTTTATTTTTGGGTGAACTATCCCTTTAAGGACAAGCGGCAGCGTGTTTACAATTGCTACTGTCTCTTAAGAGCTGCGCGCGACACGTCTAATATACACGCATTTGACAAGCCGATTTTCTCTCAATTTTCTCAAGTTTGCTTTCACTTTAGACATAACCGACTTTGTTTATGTAAACCTTGTGTGTATTTAACAGTATTAGCACAATAAGACTCAAAATATAACTTAGTCCAGTATCCAGGCGCTGGTAGACAGGCTTTTAGTGCATGTGAGCTTCACATGTACGCGCTGAGAAAGGCACATGTTAGAACAGCGCATCAGCACGCAAATTAAATGTTTAACCGACAAGGCATTAAAGCACATGCAAATTATTAACTTTTGTGAACTGCAGTGTCCCGTTCCGCTGCGTTAACATGTGAATATACGTCGCGTTGTTCAGTATGTTTTGACCGGGACAGAGGCGCCAGAACAGCAACTAGAGTGCAGGATTCTACGATATTTCTTCAAAAGCAGATCGTGGAGACATTTTAATCGTCCATGATGAAAAATCGTCATATCGCACACCCCTACGATAGGCTACTGGTTATAAAACATGCACGTAGGATGCAAATTTTACAATCAAAGGGAGTAAATTTGTATTGTCGCCAATGGCGACCTTGGCAGAAATTTCACTCGCAAATAAATATTTTAGTCGCAGTTTGGAGCCCTGACTATGGAAGCTTGTTTCTGCCTTGGAATAAAAAAATAAAAAAGGTAATTACGACTTTTAACTCACAATAGAATTCTCAAGCCAGAACTGTGAGTTATAAGCTCGCAATTGCAAGGGAAAAGACTGAACTGTGTAAAAAAGTTGCAGTCAACTTTTGAAAATGCAAATTTGTATCTCACAATTCAGACTTTTTTCCTCGCAGTTCCCAGTTTATCTCTCGCACTTCGGAGAAATTGCAAGTTATAAACTCTAAAGTGCGAAAAAAGGTCAAAAATGTGAGATATAAAAACGTACAATTCGCAATTCAATTTTTTATTTTTTATTCTGAAACAAGCTTCCATGGGTTTCGGCAGCATGCTGTCAATTACAACAGAAAATAGTTTGAGCTTATGATTTAGTTTGCATTTTTACAGTAATGCACTCGCAATAGTGGAAGTGTATGGGGCAAGGCATTGTACTATGGTAAATGTTAAAATACATACCATTTTGAAAGTGTAATGACAAGACTAGACAAGACTAATGTGAGAAAATCACTTCTCTGTGCAAAGTATCTGATTTTTCAGCTGCGCTTCACATCTTAGCTTTAAACCGTGTGGTGCGTTTGCCCCCAGATGTCATTTCAAATGCATTACTGTAAAGAACATTTTTATTTTTACAAGCTCAGATCAGTCCAAATGATTTTCTGTGGTAACTGACAGCATGCCATGTGATGAGTTTTGGGTTATGGAATCATTTTGGTTCTGAGGCACTGCACATTGTGATATTCAGTAAAGACTGATGGGAAATTAACAATAGATATTTAATCTAGCAAATCTGTGTCTTTCTCTCACATGAATGACACAAACACGTTAAAAGTGAAGCGCTTCGCTTTTCATTGTCACTGACGCAGCTTGTATTTGTCAAACACACAAAGCAATACTAGCACAGTTCTCTGGTCATGTTAACCTATGACCCTTCATGACTATTTGTGAACTATGACCTTTAAATTATGACTCTGTCCACTTAGTGCAAAGGATGCTGACCGCTCAAGCCAAGCCCCACACATATGATGCCTTGCAAAAGTATTCAGACCAGGAACCAACTTTTAAATTATGATGAATTATAAATCCGTCATATAAAGGTGAAGTGTGTATCTTCTGCACCACCAAACAGAAAAACAGATTTGCAACAATAACAGTCCCTGCTATATCCAGCCCAGTCATACTTCCCAAACACATATATGAGTGAAATGGAACAAGAAAAGAAAAAAGTAGGGTGGGACTTGATTTTGTTGTGGGAATTGATTTGATGTTTGGATGGGTGTGGGTTGCTATTGGTGGATCTCATGTGAGAGACAGGTTGCCCCGCCCTCGAGCCAGTAAACACTAGAGAATGTTACTACTTTCTTTTTATCAGGACTATTAAAAGTGTTCACACTCAAATGATGTTTGCTAGAACAAAATTTTTTTTTTTTTAGATTTTCAAACTAGAGTAGGCAAACGCTGTTGCTATACTGTTGCTACAACCCATTCCCATTACCCTGGAAATCCAGAGTTCTCGCGAGAGCACAAGTTGAATTTGTTCAGTGAGTTACTCTGGTGTCGAGTAATGATGCTCATTAAATATGCCCTTGTATCCGAGCTGCACCAATCACATCGGGTTATCTGATATAGGCGGGCCAGAGGCGAGATGACGACAGCGCTGTGACGTCGAAGTCATTAGTAAACATTGCAAGATGGCTATGGATGAACACCAGTTGTTTGAAACGGCTTTGGCCGCTACAATGAACGAGTTAGACTTGCCTTTTTATCTAAAAGAGGAACAGGAGACGCCGCTCGAATCGTTCCTTTGCAAGAAGGGTGTTTTTGCTGTTTCGCCGACCGGATACGGCAAGAGTCTAATCTACCAGTTATCTCCGCTGGAAGCTAAGCGTATGGGGCTTGTTGTGATTGGTCGTAGTGTTATCCAATTGCGTGCAGTGAGATTTTCAAATGCATGCTTGGTGCCGCCCCTCGAGCTGGCCGATTTTCATTAGTCGACGCCAGACCATTAATCTTTCAGATTTAGGTCTGGATTTCCAGGCTACATTCCCATGGCAGTTCATAACGTTTTTTGCTTTTTGGCAAATTTGTGGCTAATTCTTATGAATTCATTCATGTTTTCATACGATCTGCTTACGCCCCACTGATGGTTAGGTTTAGGGGTGGGGTGGGGTGATCATGCTTATGTTTTTTCTAAAAAAAAACCCATAGCAATAGCAATAGTAATACTGACTAAAAGACTAAAAAAGTGAATTGGTGAATGTCTGAATATGTTTGCAAGGTACCGTATACACACTCACTCGCCCCTCCCCTAACTGCACGGATTCTCTTAAAGGGACAGGTGCACCGTTGTAAACACAAGGAGAGATGGAAAGGAGGGAAATGGAGGAAGACTTGTGATGTGTCCAAACAGCTGTTTGCAGTTGCTGCATGTTGTTCCCGTCACACGCCGGAGTCTTTGCCACGCTCTCCTGCACCGCGAGGATGAAATGTGACAGGCAGCGAACGCCCCATCGAATTGGGACGGGCGTCTCAGAAACTGCTTCGCTTGCATCAAGTCCATGTTTCCGAGTCACTCAGGTGCAACACCAGCAACCGAGAGTTGGATCGAAAGAGTCACTGCATGCACACACACAAACACTCGCTCATACTTTCTTGAACACACATCCGCACATCCAGGCCCACGCGGAATCTGCGCAGAGTTCGTCAGGATTCATAAACTGCTACACATCGTTCGCCCCGCACATCTTGGTTTAATAAATATTTGATAATGCTTCCAGCTGCCAATAATAATACAGCACTCTCAGCTTCCTTTAGCTCATTTGATCACGTTTGATCCATTGCACAGAATTCTGCAGTGGAAACAGTGGAATTCCGTAGTGGAAACTGGAATTCCGCAGTGGAAACAGTGGAATTCCGCAGTGGAAACTGGAATTCCGTAGTGGAAACAGTGGAATTCCGTAGTGGAAACTGGAATTCTGCAGTGGAAACAGTGGAATTCCATAGTGGAAACTGGAATTCTACAGTGGAAACAGTGGAATTCCATAGTGGAAACTGCAAGAAAGTACAGATTCCGTCTGGGCCTGCTGATAAAGAAGATTTGCGACACTCTCATTCACCTCCTTCAATCTGCAGTCCTTCCTCCTGGAAGACTGAAACTTCAGTCTCTCCTAATAAAGAAATGAAAAAGTTGTTGTTCGTGGCATTTCTGCAATGACAGCCGTGTCCATGTTTAATTGGTAGGTTATGTTGGGATATTTGAGTAGGGTTACAGAGAACGGTGTGGTCTCGGTGTGGGCTGGAAGCATGTTGCAGAAGGCATGCAGGTGTTGTAATATACGGGAGAGCAGAGAAGCAATGGTACGCCGTGTTCCGTCTTTTCCCCCTTGCTTTCTTTGTCTTTTCAGGCTGCACATGTTCATGTCATCTCTAGTTCCCTCACGCACGTGACTCTTTCTTGGAGTGAGGCTTGTTGCCCAGGAGAGCATCCATCTCGCTCACCGTCTGAGGCGTCATTTGAGACAGCACCTGAGGAGAATATGAAAATAATGTTGTTAGGAAGGCTGAGTCTCATTGATCAAAAGCATCAGAAAAACATTCTATTTTAAATCAATGCTGTTCTTTTGAACTCTCTAATCAGTCATTGAGGAAATGTATCACAGTTTCCACAGAAATATCAGGCAACACTAATATTTTCAACATGGGTAATAATAAGAAATGCTTCTTGAACATCAAATCAGAATATTAGAACCCTTGTGAAAAAGAAGTACACTTTAGCACTTTATTTATTTATTTATGTAAATAATATACTTCCAATGAATATACTCAACTGTAACGCCTTCTGACACTAAATTGCATGTCATTTACAATTAAATGAAAATATATTATAGTTTACATTAAATGCAATTAGTTGAACTTAAGAGTGTTTTTACCCACTTTAGTACAGCTTAAGTACATCTTCATATGTAATTTCATAATTGTCTTTGAAATATGGTTAAAGTGTACTAATAAACATTCATGGTAAACCAAAATATACTTTATTGTCATTTCTATTGAAACTTAAATGCCATGTGTTTAAATATATTTGTAATTACACATGTATGTGTAATGATATGGTTGCAATTTAGTACCTTTAAAAAATATTTACAAATATCACGCTACAGTTAAAATCATAATCCAGTACTTTACATGTTAGTCAACACATAAAAATAAGTGTACTTCTTTAAAGCACCACAAAAGACTTAACTTTTAATTTTACGTTATTATAAAACTGTACTTAAGTGTGTTAATAAACATACAGTTGTCGTGAATGTGAACTTTCTTTACATACACTTAAGAGGACTTTTATTTAATTAATATTATATCACCTGCAACTAAGTATAGTTTTTTATTTATTTATTTACTTTAAGATTTAAAGTGCACTACAAGTACACATGTACTGTAATACAACTAAGCACACTTCTTTTTTCACAAGGGAATGATTTCTGAAGGATCATTTGACTGAAGACTGGAGTAATTACAATTATACTGTAAACATTCCTTCCTTGACCTTCTTTCAAAAAACATTTTAAAAAAACTTTTGAGCGGTAGTGTGTGTGTGTGTGTGTGTGTGTGTGTGTGTGTGTGTGTGTGTGTGTGTGTGTTTGTGTGTTTATTACCTGCAGGGCTCCGAGGTTCTCAATAAGCTGGTCTGTATTGGAGACACCAAGAAGTACAGAACTAACCCCTTCACTGCGCAAACACCATGCTGAGAGAGAGATTTCACAATATCTTACTGTAGACAAGCACCTTTTTTTTATTAATAACATTTGAATGAACAAACCGTTTACTGACCATCTGATGCATATCGCATGTAAAAGTGGCAAGCACTTTCTCAGTCTGGCATGCTCCAATATGACTGGTGGACTTTACACAACTTAGCATATACGTGGATGATTCTTGGCCAGAATAAGCCTGAAAGTCGATCAGACCATAAGCACCAATAGTCAAAATCCTGGCTGAGCAGAGACACTCACCAATGGCGAGTTGAGCAGCCGTGCAGCCCAGCCTGTCAGCCACCAGGTGGAGCTCTTTGATTTTTGCAAGCTGTCTGCGCCCTTCTTCACTGTGCACTCGCTCCTTTAGCCACTGATAACCCTAATACACAATCAAACATCGAGACCATGCAGTACAGGGATATAATATCAATGTCATTGCATTAGATGACAAAATATCAAATCAAATGACGATGAGAAATTGAAAAGAGGGAGGAGAGGAGATTTACTGCTGACAAACTCTTCATGACTCACTTTCATTGCGGCTCTTGAACAGTCTGGAACGCCATCGCTGTATTTTCCTGTGATCAGCCCACATGCCAGAGGAGACCAGGTCATCGCTCCAACACCTGACATGACATGTGACAGTCACAAGACATGGCGTTTGAGTTGACATCTGTCCTAATTAAACCTCAAATCCAATAATTAAAATCATGAAATTAAGTAATTACTTTAAAAATGTTCAAAAAAAGTTGGGCATCACAAAAGTTGCATTTGCGTCATAGCCCGTCTAGATCGGCCCAATGTCGGTATCCGATAGAACGGATGAAGATCTCTGCGTGTTACTGTCTTTCCGCGTGGCAAAGTAATTTAATTCAAGCTTTTATCTGACTCCATTTTATATCCGACTCCATTTTATCACAACCTCGAATTTAAGTTAGATTGCCAATTAGTTATTGGTCATTTATATGATAGTTAAGTAATACATTTGATTGTTCTATTTAACTCTTTACTTATATTTTACCTGTTCATATTAGGAAACTATGTTGCTCAAAGGTCCTCACGCCTTGATTAACATGGGTCTCACGTTCACAATCTTGCCAGCTTCAGTCACTAAACAGAGGTAATTGCTATATACCTGAGATCGGTCGCATTCACGCTTACACAATCAAAGATACTTTGGTATAAACCCCATGGAACTGCATACACTTGAATTGAACTTAAATGTTTACTTCAGTAGAGGTATGGCCACTATTGCAAATATAAGCTGACCAACATTATTTGTCTTACAATATCTTTGGATTGGCCATGCCATGGTTTCCCACGTACACTTATCTAAAGCAACATGAAATTAAAGGGGTGATGAACTGAGAAATCAAAGTTTCCTTGAGCTTTTGACATATAAGAGATCATCATACTATAATAATATCCTGTAAGTTTCAGAACTGAAAACTACCTTGTTAGTCCAATAAAAGCTTTTATAGACATCAGGCTCAGCAAACGACTCGTTTTTCAAAGTGGGGAACTATGACGTCAAAGAGGATAAAACACCGCCTCCACAAAAGATCAACGCCTACTTCAACACGGCCTGTTTAGCCCCGCCCACCGATTCGCCCAAACATGCTAAATAACATAGAACGACATGATGATTGCTTACCGGATCGAGCTACTTCCAAGCAATAAACATGCTGTTTACTAAATATTGTGCAGCGCCAGTTTGTGGAAGAAGACAGTCATAAGCTTCCTTCGGATTCCAGCATGGTTAAACTTTATTAAATCAGTCAATCACAATTTCCCGACACGGATCTGCCAGCAACATGTAAGTAACCATGTGTATTCTAATGCCTGATCTGCGATCAGTGATTTCGGTGTAATTATTCAAGTTCAGATATTTCTCTTAAAATCGTTCAATACTGTTTATGCATCAGTGACTAAACGATCAACTTCACATAATTTCTCGTAGTATTATGAAAATAATCTTTTTTTAAACTGTTATTAAATTATATAGCCTAGCCTACCGAAAGCGATCAAAGAACGATCCCTTTCGCCCAAGCTGTCAATCAAACAGCACAGCGCGAGCCGCGAGAGCTTATCTGGACACTTACCAAACTCGTGATGACATAATGACACTGTTACACTACACAACGAAGCTCTTACTGTGTATTCACATCGTGTTTGCATTGTGATTTGGTGTAAGCATTTGTGAGAGTGCAAAAATTGCGTTGCAATGATGAGATCTTTATTCACGCGATCAACAGACTGTCTGTCATCTGCTCAGTGCTCATCATGCTGCAACCTTTCATGTGATGGAATAGATTTAAATATAATGCTTTAAACGATACTTTTCACGATTTGTTAATCTCGATAGCTGTAATAGTAAAAACGTAGTAAAAGTTTTCGAGAGAGTTCCTGTAATACTAGCTATTTCATTGCAAGCATGTCAGCCAATCACAGCAGTGGGCGTTTACACTGCAGTCTCACAGCAGACACGCCCCTTAAAACGGAGCGTTCAAATCTGAGGCAGAAATCAGGCTTGGAAAAATGGCTTTTATTTATAAATTATGACAATTTTTTATGTAAAAATCATACTAACATTATAAGGGCACCCCAGGGAACATTATAAAATAATAAAACAATCCAGTTCATGACCCCTTTAAAACAGAGGTAAGACACACCCAGAATTGGTCAAGCAGCATTCACTGCCCTAAACGGAAATTCACTTCTTGTCTTTGCAAAACCAAGTACACTTGAATTAGTGCCAAATATCAGTCGTCACTAATCTGACGCAAAACTTGAGGTAACATACGAATCCGTATCATCTACTTGTGGAAAACAATTTCAGAGTCAGTCAGAATAAAATGAAATGTAACAATTTATTATGTCAGGTAAATGTACCATGCAAATTTCATAATCAGTTCAAAGACAAAAAATACAAAACATCAAATGCTCTGGAATAAAGAGAGAAGATGCGAACCTGGCATTGTAAAATACATGATGCGGAGTGTTTTGCATACTCTCAGCATCACGGGCTAATTTGAGTTACAAATCGCCCTGAGCCTCTTGTTGCATTTCTTTATATAGATAGAAGCTTCACATGGCACTGCAGCTTTAAGAGTTTAGAGATAACTCGCACACAGAGGAGGGTTTGTCTTCTAGGCAAATGGCATTCTGCTCCCAAAAGGTGTAAACTCTGAATGCAAATTCCCATTCCCATTGTTAGCAAATGTTTCCATGTGATGCTTCTATCTATATAAAGAAATGCAACAATCGGCAAGTCTGGCAGATTAAGGTGACTTAGCCAAAATGTTTAATGTTCACAACTCTCATGCCCCTCCCCCACTACCACCAAGCACCCTCCCATTGAGTTTGTGTTCATCAGTGCGTGTGCACCAGATTTTCTGTGAACCCGCCTGTCTCTTCAGCATCGATCAACACCATGGACTCAGAGGTAGGCTGCCCTGGCTAATCTACCTATAGATAGCAATAACCGAGGAATTGGAAGCTTGCTAGTAGATTTTCTCTCCGCCATCACGCTTCGTACAATCCAACACACCTGCGAACTTCAGGCGTGTGCATGTGATATTGTAACGTGCGCGAGGGGGGATCTGTGGCGTGTGCACGAACTGTGATTGACAGTCAGATCTCACACAGCCCTGCGCTGATTGGATCAGAAGAACCGGGAGTGGTGGATTTTTGCAAAACAAATAACAGGCTCCAGGTGGAGGTAGAACCGCGCGTTTTTGTCTAAAACCGTCTGATTTATGTTGTTCTGTCGGAGCATAGTGTCGGTTTCAGTGAATATGATCAAAAAAATATTGCCAACTGTAGCTTTAAGAACTTTATTACCTTTTGGTTTACTTCTGTGGAGAATGAGACATTTGTACCAGTCGCACTGAGACATTTCAAATAATACCAAACATGTATAATATTGTATGATAATTATTCACATTAAACCATATCGATTTTTGGGTGAATTTTGGTGATCTCAGCATGAGAGAGAAGGAGTAGGGGAAGAGGGAAAGCGATTCTGAGGTGAGACTTGCGTCTCAAATGGTGATGCTAACTTCACAAGAGAGAGTTCAAATGTTAATTTCCTTTGTTTTCTCAGAGAGTTGCCCTGTCTTCCAGTTCTTTCAGTCTTACAGTACTGTGGAATGAACTACTTCTTCAGTACATTTTGTCCTTCAGCTCAGCTATTTTCATGCTGGAACGTGGGGTTAGTGTCATCAAAAAGCCCTTGCCGGTAGATTATGTACCAACAAAATATATTTTTATAGCATAAAACGTTTAAAAAACAAAAAAATATTTCCTAATATCGTGGTAGATGCTTCATCGGTGAGTGAGCTCTTCATAGCGTGAAAAAGACTTAATAGGTTTTTCCTATCTGTTAAGCGTGCGAATATACAGTACAGTGATCAGTCATGACTATGGCCCATGGCATGTTGCATACTACATATAGGCTACAATCTGAGCAACTTCCATTTGGTTTAATGGCACATTTTTTGGTTTAATAACACATTTGTTATAATGAATGATTTGAAGGTAACGTTTGTGGACTGACCGATCTTGTGGTAGAGCTCTGGCAGCTGCACCTCGACTTTATCCCTCTGGAAATAGTGATACTCGGCCTGCTCGCATACTGGTGGGATTAAGTTAAACTGCCTCGCTACGGAGTATGCCTCCTAAACACAAACACACACACACACACAGAAGACAAGAAAAGGTTAGACTGTCCTTTCTGTGGCCAAGATGCTATAAAACCAGTGTTGTATACAGCAGTGTTTAGGAGTAAATAAAAGAAGCGACACTACAAATTTAAAGGTACACTATGTAGCTTTTTTTTGGTTCAAAATCAACAACATTTAAATAATGCATCAATACATCATCAATCCTTCTTCCAAAAGGTGTTTTGTCTTACCCTGATTCACTATGGTAAGCTTATTATATAAGTGTTTATATTTTAGACCAGTCAGGAAATTGCGCACATGCGTCACTCGCCCATGAGTGTCTCGTCATATATGTAAATAGAGAAAAGATGCTCCGGCTACTTTGATGTGTGTATGTTACGAGCGAGAAAGGTTGACATGGAGTCGCTAAATCTCCAACCTCACCCATGTTACAAAATAACACCGAACAGAGGAGAGTCTGCTGGCAAACAGAGAACGCGTTTGTAATAAAACAAGAATCAACATCGGCGTTTCGTGGATGGCAAGAACTAAGGAAACTGAAATGCGGAGATTGCGTTTGTATTACTCAACAGGTGAGTAAGGTATTTTATTGACCAGATAAATTGCCATGTGTATCTCCATATGTAATAGAGTTGATTGTAAAGCATTATCTATTGTGAAGGGTCATTTCATTATGGTTGTTGTAGCGCTGTGCTGGAATTTATTCTCAATGAAGTAGCGTGTCTATTAATGGGTAAAGCTACAGTAACGTCTTCTAGTCAGCTTGAGATCCTTTCTATCTAAACTGGTTAAATCTCTTAAGCCTATAGTGAATGTTTTATGAGCATCAGCATAACTATATTCATCTGCAGTCACGCAGAGCCGATGCACAACCAAAACAATGTTCTTCCACAAAATGCATGCAGTTTTGTTTTTTAACCGCTAGAGGGCCAAAAGTTACATAGTGTACCTTTAATCAAATTTTATATTGTGTGACAGTAGTTAATTTATATTCATAATAGTGTAGTGTTTCCAGTAACAGTATACTTTTCTTCATTAAGTTGAAGTGTCACAACCAAATGTTACATTGCTGTTAATAATCAAACACATTCTCCTACATTGTTTTTCATATGTAGTGTTTGAAAGTCCAATGGACCCGGAAAATTGGACAGTTCAGTTTAAAAAAAAAAATCCTGAATTTTCTTATTCATAGCGACATTTTTAGGCAAATGTAGTTTAATCATGTTTATATATAAACATGTTTGTTCAAGTTGCAGATGCATGTAATATAATTGAGAAACATAGAAATAAAATTATAAATGAAATTGCTGGATAGCCTTATATTTAAAAAGCCATTATGCCCTTGGGTCTTGGTAGCTTGTAGTGTAACCATCTGTTTTTCATAATATAACACATTTACGAAAAACAGATGGTATGCTTAGAGAATGAACTTTGGTATCTTGAGGGACGATAGATCCTACCATGATCTCCATGGCGCTCCAGCGTGACGTGCCCCAGTACATGGCCATACCCTGGTTTATAACAAATGTCATCGCACGTACTACCTCTGAAAGAACATACACACAACAGTGCTCGTAATAAGCGATATAGCATAAATTATTAATTCATAACACATGCTATAAAAGATGTATAAGGGAAGATAGACCTTCCATGGGGCTGTTGACATCGTTGCGGTTAGCAAAGACAATATCCACGTAATCCAGCTGTAGTCTAGACAGGGAACCTCTGAGACCTGTAGATACATCACCATCACTGTCTCTCCGCTTAATTATCATCGTCATAATCGAGAGAGGTGGGATGAGCAGCACTTTACCTTCTATGATGTGTTTTCTAGACAGGCCTCTCTCTGTCTCTGCCCTGAGGATTATGAATGCAGATGTCAGAGAGGAGAAGATATGCAGTCAGAAAATGACTACAGTATATTCACTGAGTATTAGCATGCTAGAACATGGAGTGCAAGAAGTTAATACTGAATGACTTGCATTTTAAACACAATATCTTAATTGTACACTTACATAATTATATATATATATATATATATATATATATATATATATATATATATATATATATATATATATATATATATATATATATAGAAATAACAATTAATAAATGTAAAAAAAGAATGTGAACAATTTTACAGATATTTATATATATTAGTGCTGTCAAAACGATTAATCATTTTTTTATATATAATGTGTATCTATATATTGTGATATTTATATATACACTCACCTAAAGGATTATTAGGAACACCATACTAATACTGTGTTTGAAACCCCTTTCGCCTTCAGAACTGCCTTAATTCTACGTGGCATTGATTCAACAAGGTGCTGAAAGCATTCTTTAGAAATGTTGGCCCATATTGATAGGATAGCATCTTGCAGTTGATGGAGATTTGTGGGATGCACATCCAGGGCACGAAGCTCCCGTTCCACCACATCCCAAAGATGCTCTATTGGGTTGAGATCTGGTGACTGTGGGGGCCATTTTAGTACAGTGAACTCATTGTCATGTTCAAGAAACCAATTTGAAATGATTCGAGCTTTGTGACATGGTGCATTATCCTGCTGGAAGTAGCCATCAGAGGATGGGTACATGGTGGTCATAAAGGGATGGACATGGTCAGAAACAATGCTCAGGTAGGCCGTGGCATTTAAACGATGCCCAATTGGCACTAAGGGGCCTAAAGTGTGCCAAGAAAACATCCCCCACACCATTACACCACCACCATCAGCCTGCACAGTGGTAACAAGGCATGATGGATCCATGTTCTCATTCTGTTTACGCCAAATTCTGACTCTACCATCTGAATGTCTCAACAGAAATCGAGACTCATCAGACCAAGCAACATTTTTCCAGTCTTCAACTGTCCAATTTTGGTGAGCTCGTGCAAATTGTAGCCTCTTTTTCCTATTTGTAGTGGAGATGAGTGGTACCCGGTGGGGTCTTCTGCTGTTGTAGCCCATCCGCCTCAAGGTTGTGCGTGTTGTGGCTTCACAAATGCTTTGCTGCATACCTCGGTTGTAACGAGTGGTTATTTCAGTCAAAGTTGCTCTTCTATCAGCTTGAATCAGTCGGCCCATTCTCCTCTGACCTCTAGCATCAACAAGGCATTTTCGCCCACAGGACTGCCGCATACTGGATGTTTTTCCCTTTTCACACCATTCTTTGTAAACCCTAGAAATGGTTGTGCGTGAAAATCCCAGTAACTGAGCAGATTGTGAAATACTCAGACTGGCCCATCTGGCACCAACAACCATGCCATGCTCAAAATTGCTTAAATCACCTTTCTTTCCCATTCTGACATTCAGTTTGGAGTTCAGGAGATTGTCTTGACCAGGACCACACCCCTAAATGCATTGAAGCAACTGCCATGTGATTGGTTGATTAGATAATTGCATTAATGAGAAATTGAACAGGTGTTCCTAATAATCCTTTAGGTGAGTGTATATTCACATAGAAAACAGCTGTTTTAAATTGGAATAATATTTCACAATATTACTGTTTTTGTTTGTATTTTTAATCAAATAAATGCAGCCTTGGTGAGCAGAAGATACTTCTTTTAAAAACATTAAAAATCTTACTGACCCCAAACTTTTGAACGGTAGTGTATATATTATATATATATGTACACACACATATTATATAAACACAAACTTTTATTTTAGATGATTTAGATTAATCGTTTTGACAGCACTAACACACACACACACATACATACACACATATATATATATATATCTGCAAAATATAAATGTCATTTTGACACTATTCTGATTTATTCATGTTAATCTATATGATTGTAGAACTGAACAGATACTCACTGTCCTCCCCAGTAGATCTTAGTCGTTACTACATAACTGGACCGTCTGAAACAGATTTTTTTTGGGGAAAATGGTGGTTATTATAGTGAGATCAAGCCTAATCCTGTCCTATAATTTTGTTCCATTGAATCCAGATAACACCCACATTTACTCTGAACTCAACCTGACAAAACCCAGAGCACAGGAAGAAATACAAGATATATTGAAAAACTTTTTCCATGATTAATGTCTGAGAAGAAGAATATGTACACTCAAACTGATTTGCCACAAAATTCATCCAAAATGAGAAGCATAAGAATAAGCAGGTCACCTCCAGCCTTTCTTCTTAATGATGTTGCCTAGAGTGATTTCAGCCCTGCAGAAAAAGAAGGACACAAAATCTGAAAACCTATTTTTATTATTATTATTTCTACACTTAAAAATATCTAAACATCCTTAAAACACTTTTTATTTTTACATGAGAACCAAAACCGCTTAAATATATTACATAAATATTTTACAATGGTTTGTAACCATTGTAATATATATACAGGGGGACTTTAAGTATATTATTTTCATAATAAGCACTCTTTTTTTTTTTTTTAAGTATGAAAAAGCTTCTAATCTAACATGAAATAAAAATTATGTGTACAGGTAAACCAATGACCTTGTGATAAGAGAGGAATGTTTTATCCAGGTTTCTTGCATTATTTGATTCAATTACAGTTCAATTTGTGAGACAAATTCACTCAATTCTTTTTAAAAACCTATAATGTCAGCACATTCCTGAAATTAGCTGATGTGAAACAGAAGTGACTGTGTGTGAGCATGTAAGTGGTGATGTAGGTCACCAGAGCCGTATGCCAGCCAGATGCCCGCTGTACGCAGGACTCTATAAGCGTGAAATGGAAAGACATGCTTCTTCATGTGTAGTGACCCTGCATTTAAAAGTGACCTGTATAGCTGGCTACTGACTAATAGCCATTCATTTTACAGCACTGACTATTTCTTAAACAGATTAAAAATGTTTAAATCATTAAAAGGGGTGCTTCACAAAAGAGTTGTCAATAAAACTTGGCTGCCTGCAGTTGAAAAAATTTTAATCGGTGCTACCTGGCTAGAGAAAACAGAAAAAAAGCGGTTGTCTTCCCTCCCTTTTGCCAAATAGGTAGGAAAACTTCAACACCCATAATGCACTGGGCTTATAAGCATTATTGGATGCTATACGCTTGACCAGAGTCAAATACCTCCTCGCTTTAGTAGGAAATAGCAAACTTTTAGTCATAATGGTGTTGACTTGTACTGATCCCTGCTGAAAGATTTTAAAGATTAAATGTTTAGCAGGAGTGAGTTATTTCCTGTCAGTCTCTGTGTGCATATATGCATTTAATAAAGTATTAATGTATAAATTTTTTGTTAAAATGCATTTAAGATGCAGATTAAAATGCATTAAGCAAAGTGTATATTTGATCAGCATTAGTTTACATTTCACAATTTGTAATCAGTCCTGTACAGTGAATGGATTTTTAAATATTCAATAAATTGCAGGTAAAAAAGCTGCATGCATAATAATTATAAAATAACTAGCAGTTTGAAAACAGTTTTATATGGAGTAAAGCATGTCACACTACAGGACATGTGGACGTCTCAGAGCTGATTCATGTAATCTACACATGCTGCTCCAAATGACGATGAGCGTGATCGTATAATCCCTCCAATAATCACGAAGATCTACCAACAGCTGTTCAGTTCACACAACCTTTATTTCAAACTACGGTTATATCATATTACATCAGCACCAACCATTCCTCCATCCTGCAGAGTTCAGCTCCAGTCTGCTCCAACACACACGCTTAACTGGGACTGAAGCTAAACCCTGCTGACAGGAGGTCTCTCTCTCTCTCTCTCTCTCTCTCTCTCTCTCTCTCTCTCTCTCTCTCTCTCTCTCTCTTCTCTCTCTCTCTCTCTCTCTCTCTCCCTCTTCCTCTCTCTCTCTCTCTCTCTCTCTGTCTCTCTCCCTCTTCCCTCTCTCTCTCTCTCTCTCTCTCTCCTCTCTCTCTCTGTCTCTCCTCTCTCTCTCTCTCTCTCTCTCTCTCTCTCTCTCTCGGATCAGGACTGGAAAGCCCAGCTCAACAACACTGCCTACAAATACAGATCTCAGCTCTCAATTCTGTTTAGTCAGAAAGAGATGTAAAAAGAAACAACCAATCTCTTGTTAAAAAAAAAAAACATACTTAAGAATACTAGCCTTAATACTAGCACTAGCCTTGAGTACCTTATTGCTTTTATAAAACAGTTACCAAAAAACAGAAGTTACATACATTATTTCGCCATTTGATGGAGGCAAAGACTGTCTTTATGAGTGAGTCTGTCAGTGGAGAAGACTTTTATATTGAAAGGAATGAAACTTATGCGTGAAAATGGAGAAGCAAGACTCAACTGACAGATGACTAGGGCACGGTAAAACCCCTTACCTTATAAGGGGTTAAGGGTTATAAGGACAAGATATGGCAGCGGACATTCAAACTGATTTTTTATTATGAATATAGGACTGATCTGAAGGAAAATGCTCTATCTACTGTAAATGCAGTTACATTCACTTACTCGATCTCCCACAATAGGCTACTCTATTCCATAAGCTTCAATGACCAATATCAATGAGTACAAACATATGTTTACGTTGCTAGAGGTGTTGTGTAGTGATCCATAGGGCGGTTGGGTGAAGCCCATGGTTTATGGTTTTATCGTGAATAAAACACAGCTATTGACCAATCAGAATCAAGGGCTGTAACTAACCATTTTATAAAAGAATATAGCGGTGAAATTGACTACCAACTGAATATTACTTTCTAGCCCCTCCCATTCCGAGGGCGTTTTAACTCCTACGGTGGGCGTATTATTTCAGATCTGCTGGCAGTCGTGAGTAATCTCCCCCTCGCATTCGTCACGGCGCCACTGAGTGTCAAAACGCGAAAGGCGAAGCTTGAAGCTTGTCCCTCTTTGGCTAATGTATTTTCAAGATGGAGGCGCAACATGGCTGCCGCCATTCGAGCGACTCGCTTGTATGTATTATAAATGGCAGATTCTACGCTTACGAGAATACTTGATTAGTTGATAGAAGTAATTACACATTAATGAGTACATATCATTTTGAAAGAACAAAGTGTTTTTTGCAAAGAATCAACTTAAAAAATTACACAGTGTAGCTTTAAGTGCAAACAAATTGTAATGTTTGGACACCTAATTGCATGCTAATTGCAATTAAATTAAAATGAATTATAGTTAAGATTTATATTCCAGGGTTATATTATATATTTATATTATATGCAATTAGCTGAACTTTAGAGTGCTTTTTTGACCCACTTAAGTAGGACTTAGAGTAAGTAGCCTACATATTTACTTGTAATGTCATAATCACTGCGATTATATTTGAAATATGGTTAAAATATATTAAATGTAAAATTGAATAGCACACTAAAGTTAAAATTATAATCAAGTACATGTGCTTTAAATCACAAAAAATTAATGATTTAAAATGTACTTTCATGAAAGTGTACTCTATCATTAATATTATATTATATTATATTATATTATATTATATTACAGTTTTTCTCAGTCGCTTTGGTGCATTTCTCACAGCACTATTTACATTTGCACAACAGTTAATGCAGTTCTCAAAACAATTAGTACAAACTGCAACACATAGTTGATAACCTGCAAAAGCGTGTCACTTGTTCAAAATGGATAGCTCATTCCTCAAAAGCAAGTATTCATGTCAATGAAAGTGTCAGTGTCATCAATATGAAAAGTCCTGACACCATCGTTTATGAACAAGATAGTCAAATGGCTTTGTCATGTTTTCATTATGACAGTTTACTCTGTAAATGCTTTCCAATGCAAAAAAGTCAGATCTTGGTGACACTACCTGAAAATGCTCAAGACAGCACTATATACTATTTGCACAGCCATTTGAAAAATACAGTAAAGTTACACATTACTGTATTTAGTGAGGTAACTGAGTACAAGACACTGAATATATGTATGTTTCACATTTTTACTGCATATGCTCTTTGTAATTCTAAATTTGTTCACAGCATTGTGCAAAAGAAAAAATACACCCTTATTTACAACAAACATAAACTCCCTTTCACTGTAAAAAATGTCTAACCTCTCCAAGTCAAAATTTTCTAGTGACTAGTCACATCTAAATTTTTACAGTAAATTGGCCCAAGTGCAATTCTTGTTGCAATAGTCTGTTACAGTAACATTGGCTCAATGAGAAATAATACGTCAGACTAATTGAAAAATTTAGATGTTATCAGTCACTAGAAATTTTTGAATTTCTTTTTTTTTACAGTGTTGGGTAGAGCTGTGCACAACTGTAAACAATATTGCAGTACATATTGGAACTGAACATACAACATACATAGTACTGTAATCATTCATGCACATCCAGACGTTCCTCTCTGTCTGGCCACATCATTTCATCTACATCACAGCAAATATCATCTCTTGCAATCAGAAAAAGAGAAACGGTCTTGCTTTTTTGACAGATTTTGTCAATTAGTTCAACATTTTTGTATGTAATGACTCAAGCAATGAAATGAGGACTATTAGTTTTATATGGAATGACTATTCAGCATTCACAAGTATAGTTAATTTTGACTGACATGACATAAGCAAATGATAATGTTATAAAACAGCAGAGAGTTGTATGAAAGCAACTGATGCATGTCCAAAAGCATTTGCAATTTGTTGGAAGGAATGAGAAACTGCTACTATGATGTGCACAAATGACTACATGTTGTGCAAATGTAAATAGTGATGTGAGAAATGCACCAAAGCGACTGAGAAAAACTGTATATTATATTATATTATATTATATTATATTATATTATATTATATTATATTATTCATAAGTACAAGTAAAATATGTATATGCTTTTAAGAATTGAAATACACTACAAGTGCACATTCAATACAATTAAACGCACTTCTTATTCACAAAACACATTCAGAAATGTACTGGGAGGAACAAAATCCACACCAGTGGTCCAGTACATGGAATCTCTTATCCAATATATTGTTGGGAATCGTACCTGCCTGAAGCATAGACTTCTGCTGTGTCGAACAGATTCACTCCGTTCTCGTAGGCTATCGTCATCAGACTCTCTGCCATCTACAGAAGAAAACATCCACACACAAACACATGCATCAACGGACAGAGATCTGGCCATTTACATAAATGCTCTTGGTGCAAAAGATGCTTCAGTTACCACAGAAAAATAATAATTTCAACTCATGCAGATTATCATGCAGTATGTTTACGTTTTGCTCTCAACGTTTTGATTTCTAACTTTGCACAGACATGGTAAGCGATTGCATTGATTTGTTGATCTCCGTGCAATGCCGTTCCCTATCGTGAGTGTGATAAAAAAGTAATTTTTTCACTTTGATTTTACACTGTGTTTGACAAGTTGAAATAATTTTCTGTGGTAATCAAATGCAAATGCTGTAAATGCAGTGTAAATTGTATTATACACAGAATACTCCTTTAAAGGTTTAAAATCTCATCATTTACTTTGCCGTTGCAAACCTGTATGACATTCTTTCTTCAGTGGAACAGAATGTTGGTAGACAGTTTTGGTTACCATTGATTTCCATTGTATATTAAAAAACAAAACAAAAAAAAACTGATGTTTCCATATTATGTTCTTTTATGTTCCATTGTAGAAAAAAAGTCATATAGATTTGGAATGACATGAGAGTGAGTACATAAAATGACAGTATCTATTTAATCATGTACATTACACTGCAGAAAGACACTGGAAGTAATAGAGCTGCACGATTCTGGATAAATTGAGAATCACAATTTTTTTGTTTAAAATAGAGATCACGATTCTCCCACGATTCTGAAGAGACAAATAAACAAAACTAGGGACTAATTCACTCAAGGTTCTGACATAATGTTAATTGCTGTAGTCGATTTAAAAATATATGTAATTAATTTGTATTAACATTTTTTCAAAATCAGTTTGAATGATTGATTCAATGACAAATACATTTTTTTAAGTCACTTGTCGCCACCTACTGGCGTAACGATACTATCTTTACTTGAAGGTACATGATTCAAAAGGTAAACTTTCATTCACTCTGTTTTAATCGCTACCGTAGAATGCTTGCTGCGATCATACTAGTCAAAGGTTTAATAGACATAGCCGAATCATTGTCATTTTGGAATAAGATCACGTGGGTGTTTGAATCGAGATCACGATCTTTTAACGATTAATCGTGCAGCTCTAGAAGGTGATCGTGTGAGGTAATGTAAAATTTATCCTGAACATTACAGTTCACCTCGTCAGAGATCTGAGATCCAAATGTCACCCAGGTGCCTGTGAACAGAAAGAGAGAAAGTGAGAGAGAAGGATGAAGAAGTTGGAAGGATGGATAGGAGTGGCCTTTTATTTAATTACCATTATATTTTCTGCAAGTCCAGTTTTTTAAAAATATATACTTTTTTTTAGATTTGAAGTGCACATTCAATACAATTAAACACAATTCTTTTTCACAAGAGTAAACTGGGTTAAATTAAAGTATTTTTAACATGGAAAAAATAGACACTTCCGCTTTAAATAAATGGCCGACTCTCTGGATACTCACCAAGACCCAAGCAAGAAACACGTAGACCCGACTTTCCAAGGTTCCTGAGAGAAAAGATGAGAAAGAAAGAGTATTTAGTACTCCAATCCTTATTATTTTTCTTCTACTCATCCATATTAAGTATAAAATACCTGATATAGTAAAAGTTATGATACGAAAGCTATTCGCTATAATGTATGGATTTGTATCCAATAGGAAATAGACACAATCCCAGGGAATGTTCTCAGAACTTTGCCTCACATTCTGGCACTGGAGAAACACTACTGAAAGTGAATCGGACCGAGCAGCACAACACACTTGTAGCCATTCAGCAGTAGGGGCGTGTCCACTCATGATGGGGAGGAGACAGAGTGAGCCAATCAACAGTAGGGGGCGTATTCACTCGTGATGAGGGAGGAGACAGAGTGAGCCAATCAGCAGTAGGGGCGTGTCCACTCATGATGAGGGAGGAGACAGAGTGAGCCAATCAGCAGTAGGGGCGTGTCCACTCATGATGAGGGAGGAGACAGAGTGAGCCAATCAGCAGTAGGGGGGCGTGTCCACTCATGATGGGGAGGAGACAGAGTGAGCAAATCAGCAGTAGGGGGCGTGTTCACTCATGATGAGGGAGGAGACAGAGTGAGCCAATCAGCAGTAGGGGGGCGTGTCCACTCATGATGGGGAGGAGACAGTGTGAGCCAATCAGCAGTAGGGGGCGTGTTCACTCATGATGAGGGAGGAGACAGAGTGAGCCAATCAGCAGTAGTGGGCGTGTCCACTCATGATGAGGGAGGAGACAGAGTGAGCCAATCAGCAGTAGGGGCGTGTCCACTCATGATGAGGGAGGAGACAGAGTGAGCCAATCAGCAGTAGGGGCGTGTCCACTCATGATGAGGGAGGAGACAGAGTGAGCAAATCAGCAGTAGGGGGCGTGTCCACTCATGATGGGGAGGAGACAGAGTGAGCCAATCAGCAGTAGAAAGCAGTAGTTTCTGCTCCATACGTGAGTAACACTGGGTTTGCTGTTTCACAGAACCAATATACGCTGTCGTTGTAATGTTAGCTATATTAAGAGGACAGTTTTGAGTGTCTTTGTTTGTCTGGAGATGCTGTGCTGCCGGCAAATAACAACTAATTCTTTCTTGTATGTACTCTTGTGCACTGTATGTTAATTTTTTGTTCTTCCTTGTTGTCCGTTTATCATTATGATAAAGATATATCTGCTCTTGCATTGCATGTTTGTGCATTTTGGGGGCGGAGCGATGAAAGGAAGGGTGTTTGTTTGGGTTGATCTTAATTATCAACAGTGTTTCTCATAAATCGACTACTGGACCTTTAATGTTTTCTCTAGCATAACTAAGAAAAAAACTGGAAAAACGTGATGTATGAACATTCTGAGAATATTCATGCTTTCATAACTTAATGGGAATGTTAGCAAAACATATAACACAAATAATTTTATAGCAGTAATAGTAAAGTTACTGTTGTAAACTGGGGTAAAAATGCAATATAATTACTATGTTCAGATGTGTATGTTTGTATGTCTCTGCTTTTGAGTTGTATTATTCACTAAATTAGTTTCCAAAACCTTTAATTTACACATTGTTTGGAAACAACACTGAGCAGGATATAAAATAACTTTTTATATTTGGCTTTTTAATGCAATTATTCGAAAACATAACTGACAGATTAATTGGATATATGAGCTGTGTTCAAAACCATTGTAAATATAAAAGATGGGAAGGTTTGGAAATGTAGAGCTGAACGCTAGAGTAGCACCCTCGGCTGCTTTAATTACAGATGGATGAACACCAGTTGAAGATCAGCGATGTGTCACCCGTGCCTGCTTTTCATCTGAGCTGCTGCTCACTTGCGTGTCCGGTAGAAACAGAGAGATAGAAAGAGACAGATTGTCAGTGTGTTTAGATCCAGGCGGCTGAACCACGCTTTCTCTTCTCTGCATCTATTTTTGTTTGCCCGGCTAGTCTATTTATAGAAACGTTGCAACTGTGCATTTGTTTGTGTCCAGTGTGTGTGTGTGTGTGTGTGTGGAATGGACAATTCATTATATTGATACTGACATATTACTAGCCAAGACTGTGAGAAATTACTAAATTAATAGCATGAATCATTAATTTGATCTAAAAAAGTGGCGAGAAAAGGCACATCTATTCATCACATGAGAGGAATGGGTGAGAGAGAAAACTGCAAAGCTCTTTCTCGCTGACACAAATATTTTCACTTTCTCTGTCATCCTTCATTTTTATCTTTATCCATCCTTTCCTCTTTTCCACAGCGCTTCATTAGAGTGCTGAATCACACACACACACACACACACACACACACATCGCTATGCATGTATATGACGAGAAGCCGCAGGGAAGAAAACGTGAAGATCATGCGCTGAATATTCACTGTCGGTGCTGCATGTTTACATCCACATATACCTACACACACACACACACACACACACGCACGTTGGGTTTTCCTGTTTTATGGTGACTCTCCATAGACGTAATGGTTTTTATACTGTACAAACTGTATATTCTCTCCCCTTACACTAACTCTACCCCTAAACCTATCCATCACACAAAACTTTCTGCATTTTTACATTTTCAGAAAACATAATTTAGTATTACTATTATTTATGAGCTGTTTTCCTCATGGGGACCAAAAAATGTCCCCACAAGGACAAGGATTTCAGATATTGCCATTTTTGTGGGATTTTGTCTCCATAAGGGTTTACCAGGCCACACACACACACACACAAACACCTTTCCAACGTGATGACGCAATGCGTGGCACATCTCAGAGAAAAAAAAGTATATATATATACAGTATTTTTTTTTTTTTTAGAAAATAACCGATCGTTTCGCTGGATAAGACCCTTATTTCTCGACTGGGATCGTGTCGAGACTTTGAAGCTGCATTGAGACGGACATTTGAACCTTCTTTGAACATTGGTATAGTTGGTTGCCATTGAAGTCCATTCTGAGTTGAAAAATCCTGAATGTTTTCCTCAAAAACCTTCATTTCTTTTCGACTGAAGAAAGAAAGACATGGATATCTTGGATGACATCAGGGTGAGTAATTTATAAGCAAAACATTTTTTAAAAAGTGAACTAATCCTTTAAGCCCTGAGTTTTCCAGTGTTAAAGGCACAATCCGGATTTTTTCTCCTCTAGGGGTCGCTAACCTATTTACAATAACAAAGGCGTAGTTTGATGACGCAACATTTGCTAAGAATTATGGAACTTGTCGTCAATGCCAAACCGACCGATCTAATAATGTTTATGGATGACTGAATACATCGATGTTTTTATCATGACTGTGATATGAAGCAGTTCGGGATTGCTAAGAGACTGCTATCAGCTCCACAATACAAGCGACGCGAGTCCCGCGGATATAGAAGGAATATGGGCATTTCATTCTACCGAACTACACGCAGAATTACAACTCACAGGTCAGTTTATTAGACAAATTAAACTTGTGAGGTAACGCAGCGCTGTTTCACTTGGTCTAACATTACATTTAGCACACTAAACTGCATTTAAATGTGTTGAAATGTATGTGTTAGTTTGTCTGTTTGAGACTAGCAGTAAACTAGATCAACATTAGAATAACATACAGATCATATTCTAACATTTTATCATAGTTGAACTATATAAAATTGATTAGTTTTATGTAAATGTGCTCACCTGTTTAATAAAGTACATGTAGAAGCGCTCGAAGTCTCGGACGTGGAGCTCTCGTTTATATACTGTCTATGGGAGCTATCGGCATCTCGAAAACACCGCGCTGATATTGATTCTCGTTTTAGTTATCCTTTTTTATCCAAAGTCTGCTTGCCATGGTCCATAATGTTTGAACGAAACAACAACAGCGTGCAGATAGACATTGCGAACTCCACAGTTGTCTGCGTCTGTCGCTTTGGTTAATCAGAAGGCTCTGCTCATAGCTCTGGTTACCATGGCAGTACGAGCGGAAACCATAGGCGGAAACCAGGGACAACGCGGATATGACGCCATTGACTGCGACATAAGGAAATAAAGACACGGTCCGTGTCTTCGAATTAAAATATTAATTTCTCTGGATTTAGAAGTTAATTGGAACTGTCGGGATAATGTAAATACACAACTTTAAAAAATATATAACATAGATAGTGATTTTTTATATTTTTAAAGCAAAAAAAATACATATTGTGCCTTTAACGTTTAGTTGGAAGCAGTGGCGGCTGGTGAAAAATATCTTAGGTGGGGCTGTGTCATATTCAAACCATGGGAGTAGGCTATTAGGCCTACTTTCTGCCCTTGGTAATGTTATGTGTATTGTGCTTTTATGTTTATTTTGTTCTATTCCTTAACCCACTCCCAGTGGTTCTCAAACTTTTTAGAGTTGTACCCCAAGAGGCTTAATATCCTTCTGCGCACCCACACTCTTCAGTCACACCTTTTTCAGTAAGGGACAATATTTGCCCCCTTAAATCGATTTTTAAATTTTTGCATTTTTACCTTTACAAATACCTTTATAAAAGAATTAATGCTTTAAATTAAAACAAAAAAAAAGTTAAATAGATAAATATGCAATGATGGTAAAAACGAAGTGATGCTTTTAAATATTAAATTAAAACCGCCAGTGGCGAGTCATCCAGTAATGAAGCAAGTGGCAGTATTTATGAATTAATCATTGAATCATTGACTCTAATGATTCGTTCAAAGCCGCAGATTCGTTCACAAACACTGCTGTGTGCTGCAGTTCTGCTGTGGATTTCGTTGGAGCTATTATTTTATTGTAAAAATTCTGACAACTAGGTTGAAAATGAACATCACTTAATTTTAATATTTCGTTTGTTGAACTGTTGTATAAAATCAATGTGACATTTGCAATCGTGTGGATGTTTATATAATGTGATCAACATTAAACACAGGAACTCACACAGTGTATGGCTTTGTCTCGAAGAGAGTTTGAATCTTATATCGATCTCCATGCACAGCCTGTCTATATTTGTTCTTCATGCTAGTAAGTGCTAAATCCCTACTTTTACAAAGGTAACGCGTGGTACATTGTCGAGAACGGCAGTATAGATTTGCCGAGGCAGCAATCTGCACGAGACCTGTCATAGCCTATACACGCTGCTTAAATGCAGACAGTTTTGACCGCAAAAGATGAGGTAATTTGATCGGATGTCATGTATTTACAGCATTTAACCTGAGAGAAATGCATGCTCAGTTTAAGGAACGGCAAAATTCAGCATTTTGTTCCCGTTCCTGTCACCTCACGGTTTAAGAACCACCACAAACCCAGTTTGAGAACCACTGCCTTTACATATCTTTGTAAAGCAAATAATAATAATAATAATAATATTACAAATAATTATTAGTATTAACCACCCAAACACATTTTAACACAAACTGCATGATACCAGTGCTCTGTCAAAAAGTCAGTAATTATTTAATGCCATATTACAAGACTGAGGCATTCTTACACAAAAACAAACAAATTGCACAAACTTTCCATTTGCATTTGCAAACAGTTTAGTTACTTTCTCAGACAGGTCCCTCACTCCGGTAACTGTCCATGCTGGATCTGTCGCTGTTGTTTTAAAAAGTAATCACGGAAAGCAAAACAAGGCATTAGCATGACCGCATCCAGCTAGCCAGGCCGATAGACGCTGTCTGATAGAGATGGGCGCGCCTCGGCTCGGGCGCGCGCAGCTTGGGGCGCTAAACAGAAGCGCCCATAGCTGACTAGATTTGAGCTCGCTGATTGGCTACAGTTTATGTCAAACATGTATATCTTAAATCAGCAATTGGCTAAGCTGCTCCACAGACCCGCCTCTCTGGGGCGCCTCTCTCCAGCGCCCCAGAGCTGATTAGACGTGCACGCAAGTGGAGGGGATGTGTAGAAAATGCAGATATTTTGAATTTCTATCATATTTTTCACATATACTGGGTGTATTTAATATCTCAAACACACAAATACTGACAATTTGTATGTATGTATTTACTTATTTATTTATTTAATGAGTGTGGCTCATAAACTGTGGTCTGGCTCATGGGGGGGCGGCGCCCTAGCGCCCTCTATTGGCCAGCCGCCCCTGGTTGGAAGCGTAGTGTGCTCTTGCATTTTCTGTTTAATAAAGATATTGTTCGTTTGCCATTTTTCTTCACTCCTCATTCCTGTGGATTTACTACATCCAACCGTGACAATTTTATTTAAAGCAACAAAACATTGTTAAATGGTTTGTATGGTATAGTTTTAGTTAACTATAATAACCCTGCTGTATGCCTGAGGCTTTCAAGCTTCAAAAAGGACACAAAAGCACCACTTGTATTATTAATAATCCATGTTTACACTGTGTTCCACATTTTCTGAAGCCATGATAGCTGAATATATGTGTGAAAAACAGACTGAAACTTAACATATTTATACATTAAACATTTATTTAAAATTTTAATAATATTTCACAATATTACTGTTTTACTGTATTTTTGAATCAAATAAAATGTGCATATAAGAGACTTCTTTCAAAAACATCTTACCAACCCCAAACCTCTGAAAGGTAGTGTTTAATGAACAAATTTTAATTTCTGGGCGAACTTATCGTTTAAGTGGTTTTCATTTTAGGCACCAGCCAACAGGAGGTAATTTTAGGTTTTACTAATAATATTGGCAAAACCCAACCACCCCCCTAATCTCCTTTAAAGTTGTGCATTTATGTTCACGATTGTGCTGCATTCACTCACAAAAATAAATGTTTTATATATTTACGTTTGGAAATTTACAAAATATCTTCATGGAACATGATCTTTACTTAATATCCTCATGATTTTTGACATAAAAGAAAAATCGATAATTTTGACCCTTACAATGCATTGTTATTGTTGGCTATTGCCACAAATATACCCGTGCGACTAATGACTGGTTTTGTGATCCAGGGTCACAAATGTACACATGCTGGTTCTTGCACTGAGCCCAAGACAAGTGATATCTCTTCAGTTGTGACAAAACAACAGTACATTTTGTTAATCACTTGGTTTCTGTTTCTGCAGCATCATCCTATACATCATGCAGCAAATAGGTTTATATTAAACCACTTTCTGATTGCTTCTGACTCTAATGTGAAGCAGCATTTCACTTTCAGAGTGGGAAGACAAATGACTTGTCGCCTGGTCATCATCAGTGAAGGCTTTTTATTGTCTTTATTTGTTAGGTAAAGATATTTGCTAAAGACTTCACACACCCTACCATCTACAGTATGTTGCTTTCTTTTCTCACTCTCTTTTAAGCACAAGCTTTTCGTGTGAAAGAAAGAGCTTAATGATGCTGAGATCTTGGCTGATTCTCTTTTTCCTACCACAGGCCTGACTATAAATCATCCTGTTCACACACAAACACATGCTGTAACACTGGCCGCCGCAACAAGCATGCTGATCTATTTACTGATGTGTTTACACAGCCACTATGGTGTGTGTATAGGCATGTACAAAGTTGTAGTTTGTGAGGTCCAGTAAGAATCCATGTAACTGTGCTTTTGCACCCTTATGTTATTGCTGTAACTTATTTAATTAGTGGGGATTTCTAAGACCTCTAAACCTTTGCTAAAAAACCTGTTACACACAATCTACTGCAAGCCTTCTGCCGTCTGATTGATGGTTCACACTGTTTGGCAAGTGAAAGGCCTTTTAATATAATTGTAAAAATCTCAGACTTCAGGTTGTGGTTCATGTGTCTTTTTGCTGTGAAACTTTACTGATTTATATAAAGTAAACGTAAGAACTTTTATATTTTTAGTAATATTCCAAGATGAACACTTACTGGAATAAAGCAACTTAGGTTAACTTTATTATTAATAAAAAAATTAAAAAATTCTAGAAAAATCTGAGTGAGTATAATGTGAGTAGTGAGTACCAATTATGACACATGAGACGTTTATTTGTTCATCTCTAAATCATTGTATTGCATGTTTTTCCCTAGAAAGCACTACAGTGCTTTGACCATAAAATGAAGCATTTAAATATCATCTTACTAAGACATATTATTGGAACATATAGAGTCACTACTGTTATTTATATGCATTTTATGTTATTAGTCTGCTATACATCTATTACGATCGTATTGATTTATATTACTAGCAATCAAAATTTCACCTTATTTTTTGTCCATAAAAATATCAGCAACTGCACCAAATTGCATATTTTTTTGCTCAGTTTTGGCTTCTGAATAATATCAAGGTGTATTTTCTTCCTCAAGTATGAGCTGAATATTCTCCATATATCAGACTATATGAGCCATAAAAGCCTGATGTATCAAAAAAAAAAAGGCAAACTTTTTTTTGTCTAAATGTTCAAAACACTGTTCCGTTTCAAAAAATGTAAACATCTCACTCAAATTGTTATATTATTGCGGATAATATAATTTGCAATGCCATTACACATTTATTTTCACGTGTAGTCTCAGACTTTTGGACCCCACTGAATATGATCACATCATACATCAGCGGAGACATCGGGCAGATTCATAAAAATCAGAAATGCAGAGCACACAACACCATCCAGAGTCAGACACACTCCTCTCAGAATACTGCAGTGCACCACAACAGGGTAGAGAGAGAGAGAGAGAGAGAGAGAGAGAGAGAGAGAGAGAGAGAGAGGGAGAGAGAAAGAAATGTGAAAATGAGAGTGAAGGCAGATAAAGTGGAAATGAAATAATGACAAGCACAGGCAACATTGAGAAAATAGAAATTGGGAGAGAACAAAGAGTGAAAAACAATGATATATAAAGAAAGTGGGAGCAATTTTGAAGGAATGTGGTGAACAGTGAAAGAGAGAAAACAGAATGAACAGAAGTGGTGGGAGAGAGCAGCGCACATTTCTCCACAGAGTGTCTGTCTGCAAGCCGTAAAAAGGCTCATTCTGATTAATGTACTTTATAACGAGTTAGCATAGGCAATTATTGCACATGCTGAGAAGAGAGAGGGGGGAGGGGGGAGGGGGGCGAGTGAGTGAGCAGAAGAGAGAGTTATGTGCAGTATGTATATAGTGTGCAAAAGAGAATATTGCATAATGTAATATGCTCAGCTTCACCTTCTATTTCCGGTGTGATGAATGAACCGAATACTTTATTATTTGATTGGACTGCCAAAAGTTACGATGAACCAACAAAACTGGAATAATGGAAAACACTGTATTTATTTCTGAAATGAAAATTGGATGCCATTTGCCAAATGAAAGATGTAACAAAGTAAGGTCACACATCATTGTAAATTATTACTGTTTGAAATTTTGGTCTCACTTTATATAAAGTGTCTTTAACTATGTGCTGGCATTTAAATGAATAATTTGATACAATGTACTTATTGTGTTCATATATTCTTAAATTTTTAAAAAATCCATGGATTTAATGACAGCTATAATTAATTTCTGTAATTAAGTCTATAATTACACTGTTGACCTTAACTTACACATTAACCCACCCGTAAACTTAATCTAATGTCAGTATTGACACCAGTCTTTAAAATAATTAAACCTCAGTAAATTAATAAAAGTTAAACATACATCCCTGGTGACGGACAGGGATGTCAGGAGGAGCCTGGGTTGGGCTTTGGCAGAAGGTCTGGGAGGAACCCGAGGACCAACTGATGGAGCCAGAGGCGATGGAGACCCAGGTGGAGCCTGTAGGCCGACGCACCAGGATGGAGCCACTGGCGGGAGGAGAACCAAGGCGGGAGGAGTGAGTAGCCGGGGCGCACCTGGAGACCGGGAAGTTTGTGGTGGAGTCAGTGATGACTGACAGAGACTGAGCCAGATGGACGAGGAAGTCTGGATGAGTTCTAGGGCAGACAGACCATGGTGGAGCCGACGGGCTGACAGGCTGAGGTGGAGACATGGGCCTGCCGAGCTGGTGAGCGGGAGGCCCGAGGCAGAGCCGGTGAGTTGAGTAGATCTAGCGGCAGGGCAGAGGAGCTAGACAGCGAAGGTGGCAGATCCAGGGAACTGGACAGAACCAGGTGGGGGGTGGGAACAGGGAGTCTGGCAGGAACATCGGAGAAGGAGGTCTCCAGAAAGACAGCCAGATGGGACCGGCTTCTGGCTACGGTATGGACTGGGCAGCATGAGCTATCTCCGAGACTGACATGGCGGCCGGCACTGACTCCGGGACGGACACGGTGGCTGCCTCTGGCTCCGAAGTGGGAGTGGGCTCTTGCACTCGGTCCGTGGCGGGCACAGGCTCTGGCTCAGGTAACATGCTTTCCTTAAGCCGGGTGAACACTGTGTGATTTATAATAGTCGTTTACGATTGTTGCTTCTCAGACTGTACGAAAATGATCATCGCTGTAAGACATGTCACACTGTAAGATCTCAGTTGTCATAAATGTCAGACTGTACGGCAGTCAAGACGCGTTAAAAAAGGAAAACACGCAAGTTTTAAATCATCAATCAATGACACGTTCGGTGAACTGTATTACACTCGGGATAGAAATGGTGGCTACAAAGAAGTCTCTAAAGTTAATTTTGGTCAAAATCGTACAGTGTGCACCCGGCTTTTACTCTCCCTCGCAGACCCTGATGGGGGACCCACAAATCCGCAGCACCCACTCTACATTAACAGGCGAACGACCCTTGAGGACCTTCCACAGGTAGGCGTGCCTTTGACAGCTTGTTGAAGCTAGTCTGGTGAAACACACAGAGGGAGCGGTCAGGATAGTGTGTAAGGCACACCAGGTCGAGAAAATCACTCATGTGATCCTCATGGGAGCGCTACCCCTGATCCAGAAGGAGGAGGCGCAAAGCTGGTATATCCATAGTCCTTTTAAATCTTTATTTGAGGTTGGTTCTTTTGTCAGGTGTAGTGGTAAGCACTCACGACAAAGAAGATTTAAGTAGACCGTATTTGTTAAAATCTGAAACACTCAGGAGAACATAGGAATCCACACAGGAGAAACACTAACCACACAAATCATAAACGAGAACTGACAAGGGACTAAACTGAACAGGGAGTATAAATACAAGGTAAATATAACGAGAGACAGGTGCAAATCATAAGTAACCATGGAGGACATAATCGGTAACCAGTGAAACTGAAAGGACGAGGAAACAAAACAGAATATCAAAATAAAAGTCCATAACCATGACAATAATAAGCCGTATTAAAACGCCATATCATTTTTGGGGGGATTCAGCAGAAGCAATAAAAGTCAATTTGGAACGATATGAAGGTGGGTAAATGACAGAATTTTCATTTCTGTGCGAAAAATCCTTTAAATAATATTGTTTATCATTTAAAAAGACAAATAGCGAAGGTATTCCAAACTGTCTCTCATCTCACAAAAATGTTTAAACTCAGTTAAATGTAACTGTAGCTGCAGAAAAAACAAACCAGCATCGAAAGAAGTAGTACTTATGTAACATGTCTGATCAATCCATGTTCCATAATGCATTTTCAGAAAAGGTCCATTCCCTTGAACAAAATTTTTATCTAGGCATCTTATAGCAACATGAGTTTCTCCACAGTCGACAGTATAAAGCAGCTATTCGCTTGGCTAACTTAAAAGTCACAGTGCTGTTGCTGGGAGAGTGATAACTGCAATACTGTGATGCAATGTCTAAAGCTACAGCAGACATAACGGAGGAATATATTTAATGATATAGGACAGGAATGAGACTGGAAGATATTCCATGACACACAAAAAAAAATCGGATGCAGTTAAATATGAGTCACCATATGCCTGTGAGAAGAATGTGATGAGATTGATTTGCTTAATGTGATAAAACAGATCTGTTTCATTTAAAGGGGTGGTTGATTATGATTTCACTTTTCTAACTTTAGTTAGTGAGTAATGTTGCTGTTTGAGCATAAACAACATCTGCAAAGTTCAAAGCAAAGGGAGATATTTTCTTTTAAAGAAATTGCTTTTTAATTGCTTCAACAAACGGCTCTATAGGGACTACACAACATTCCTCCCGGGTTAATGACATCACCAACCCTAGAATTTACATAAACCCCGCCCCCGGGAACGTGATTTATAGATTATCAAGACAGAATTTGCTAATCAATGACTAGACGATAACTACACATAAGCTACAGAAATTCATCAACTAACCATTCAGAAATGTCCTGTTGTTTCTACATGTTGCCACTTCTTGAGTCTCTCCATCATTGACTCCGTTGACATCATCTGACTCCAGTTTGAACATAAAAGGCTAAAAGTTTTTGAAATTTTCAGTGCATGTGTGTGTGAGGTAAAAGAACATGAGCTCTTGTAGCTCCGCCCTCTGTGCCAGGAGCAGCAGCTCATTTGCATTTAAAGTAACAGACACAAAATCTGTGCGTTTTTGCTTCCCTTCAAAATGTTAACATTTTAACATGTTATATAAAAATATCTGAGAGGTATTTTGAGCTAAAACTTCACATACACACTCGGGGGACATCAAAGACTTATTTTAAATCTTGTGAAAAGGGCATTATTACCACTCCTTTAACCCCCAGAGGTCGGCGGTATCGCCGGCGATACCAGCTCGCTTTTTTTTTAGCAGTGTAAAAGAAACTCAAAAATACTCGGTTGACTTTGATTTTCCATTGGAGTTTCATACATCAATCGATTCTGTTAAATGTGTATTATTTTTGTGTATACTCACAATAAAAACAAAGTGTTGTGCTTTTTGCCAAATAAAGAAAATTAAACACGAAGCGTTCTGCCTCCTCTCTGTCAGTGTAGTCCATTCTGAAACGCGTCCGAAAATGAACCATAACTCAGCGAATACTCAGTCAAACAGGCATTCAGACATACAGGCATGAAGCTTGAATTCTCTTCTTTTAAACGAAGTAATTTTTATAAAAAACAAATATTCACAGTTTATGTAATATGTATGCAAAGAGAGAGATGTCAGTCGTTCTCATCTCAGCTAATTAAGTTTTAATGTGCTCCGCCCACAGAGAGCACGCGCTATTCAAACGCAAATGTTAGCCGATCCAAACAATCCTGTAAAACGCCCATCAGCTGGATAACACACACCGCTAGTTCACTTTCAGACTTATGTACTTTACGATGCTGTGAGGAATAATACTGTCTTGATAATAATCCTGCAAAAATTTACCTCAGAAGTTCTGGAAGTATCATTTCGAGGAGCAAACGGATCCCACTGAGGAATTAGGTCAGTTCTGTTTGCTTTGTTCTAATCGGAATGAATGAACGCAAAGATGCATGCTGTTGTGGAGCTACTACAGCTGGCAAAAATACTGTTTTAATATGAATCGCGAATACAAAGAAAGATTACACTGGAAATATTGTTACAATTTTAAATGTTGTTGTAAATTGTATAACCTTAAAAAAAAAATATATATATATATATATATATATAGGCTATATATATATATATATATATATATATATATATATATATATATATATATATAAGGATAGATGTAAACAAAATCTTAAAAGGTCATTATAAAGCCCAATTTATACTTCTGCGTCGAACTTACGCCGTAGCTACGTCGTAGGCTGTGTGTAGCGCGCGTACCCTTCGGCGTACCCTGACGTGCACCTCTCCAAAAATGTAACAACGCGTCAACTCTACGCGGACGCAAGCGCTGTGATTGGTCTGCTAGGACCGCTCCCTCGGGTTTCACATGCTCCCTCTGCGCGCGTGAACGCGGACAACGACGCAGAAGTATAAATGAAAACCAACGCGTTGCCTACAGCGTAGAGGCTCCGGCGTAGGTCCGACGCAGAAGTATAAATCAGCCTTAAGCCTTATCTTTAAATAATTTTATTATGCTTTATTAGTGACACATTTGGGAAGAGAATATATTCCAAATCTGAAAATACAGTATGAGAACAATTAACTGCACAATTACTAGAAATGTTTACCTTGGATATTGTACAATTTGCAAGCAAAATTTGTGGAAAAAACAACAAACCAGTTATATATTGTCCTTGCATTCTTGTGGCTCAGTCACACACCTGAATGAAAGGCTCATTACGTATGCAGCCTCATTATGCGGGCCCCATTGACTCCGCAGGTGTGAATCACGCCCACCCGCATATGGCCTTTCCAAACAAAAAGTGTTTTACAAGATTTAAATCAATGTATTGTGTTATGTGAATGATTAGGCAGGATGATTTTCACATAATTTTGAAGAAAAAATTCTAGGCAACGACATCCATTAGTCAAAAGTCTTATTTACATATATTTAGAATGTGTTTTATGGCCTTATTTCAGAAACTTTAGTTTTTTGTTTTTAAAAAAAACATGCATAAACATTATTCTATCAAAAATACAAACATGTACATGCAAGTTGTTCACATATTATGGTAGCCCTGTTTGTGCTAAATAGAGTGAATTTACACCTTTGCCATTAATATGTTTATAAGCAACTGAAAAAAGCACAAATGTCAGGGCATGTCAGAACATCTCAAGGACCCCAAAAACCCCTCAGACTCCAGAGGGTTAAATGACTGTTATAACCCAGGAGCTAGAACAAAAACTGAAAACACTAAAACCCAAACATTAATGTGTAAAGAGCGATCAGAGTTGGAGTACTGGTCTTGTGGTGCACTCTGGAGGTTTTGGTCTTGGGGTTAAGTCAGGGTCTAGTTCTGGACCTCAGGGGTTCTGGTCTTGGTCTGGGTCAGGGGGTCTGATTTTGACTCCATCCCTTGTATAGACACACACATACAGGGAAATAAACAAATCAAATTCACTCTGTTCTGTTACCTCCTCATCCTTATGAAAGAGAAGTGCGCTTAATTGAACTGTACTCGTTCACTAGTGTAGACCTACTTCAAATCTAAAGTATGTTCTTTTTAAAAAACTGTGCTTGCAGATAATATATTAATGAAACTGCACTTTCTAATAATGTCAAATTGAAAGTTTTTCTTAAAATCATGTTTTAATAATATTTTGTCATGCTTTAAATAACTACACATATCTGATGCATTGACTACTAAAGCACATGTAAAATACTTGATTACAACTTAAACTATAGTGTGTTAATCAACATTACATTTGACATGAATTTATTTTATATTTTGAAATTGCAACTTCATCATTACAAATGTGTAATTACATATATTTAAATGAATTGCATACAAATTTCAGTAGAAATGACATTAAAGTATATTTTAGGTAACCATAAATGCTTGTCAGTACATTCGGCAGTGCATTTTAACCATATTTCAAAGACAATAATAGTCATAGTGAAATTACATACTAAGATGTGCTTAAGTCTTACTTAAGTGGGTCAAATTGTTTTTTAATTCTGTCATCATTTATTCACCCTCATGTCTTTCCAAACCCATAAGACTTTTGATAATTTTCGAATCACAACTGAATATGTTTTTAATTAAATATGAGCCCCACTGAATATGAATATGTCCCTCCACTGAAAGTTTATTTCTTTGAGACTTTAAAAAGCTCATAAAAAAGGCTGTAAAAGTCTTCTGAAGAGACACAATCGATGTATATGATGAACAGATTTAATTTACACTTTTATTCACATATAAACCATCTGGCCAACCATTGCGTGTCATAAACCATTGATCAATGCACATACAAAGAGCACATCAAATATGGTAAACAGGAGCTCAGACATGCATTTCTGCAGGTATTATAACCTCCTCGGATCGGATCATTTGAAATACAGGGCTTGAAACACATGAAAAACTTTTATGGTGCATTTTGTCCTTTTTGGAGCCTAACTTTTGATATATGAAAAGTGAAACATGGACGTTCTACATATTTTGTGTCCCCACAGTATATACTATATATATATATATATATACATACATATGTATAAAAGTCATACAGATTTAGAACAAGAGTTATTTATAACAAATAATAATTTTCATTGAACTAACACTTTAAAAAACGTTTCACAATGAATCAGACCCTTGTAAAAACATACTTTTAAAAAGAGTATTAATTATGGACATAAGATACTTTAAACGAATATACTTAAGCCCGAACTGAATGTAATGTTTTAGGACTTGTAATTGCATGTTATTAACAATTAAAAGTTGTAAAATAAAAAATATATATATTATTGGAAATTAAGAGTGCCTTTTTGACCCACTAAAGTAGGACTTAAATACGTATTTTTATAATTACTTTTATTGTCTTTGAAATAAGATTAAAGTGTAGAATGTAATGACAAGCATTTATGGTAAACTAAAATAACTATTGAAACCTGTATGTCGTGCATTTAAATGTTTTAATTACACATTTTTAGTGATGAAGATGCAATTAAGTGCATTTTAAAAATGTAACCTTTAAATGTAATATCAAATAACACACTACAGTTATAACCAAGTTAAAATTATAACCATGTGCTTTAGTATGATAGTCAGCACATCAAAATAAGTGTACTTCTTTAAAGCATGTTGTAGAAATTTTAAACTGTATATTAAACTAACCATGTTTCTAACATCTAACCTTATTTAACATCTAACATTTGAACAGGATGTACTGTACGAAACCAATGGAAAACTTGTTGCTTTGAGTGTGTGCGTGTGTATAAATAACATGAAAACTAGACAGTCTGTTAGAATCTTGTGATTAGCAAATAAAGTCATCATTAAAACAAAGTTTGCTTTACCCAGTAACAGAGGGGTTTGCATATGAAGAACCAATCAAATAGTGGGGAAATTATGTAATGCAGCCTGACATTTATGCCATACCTATACTATAAAAACGGTTGTATTCTTGTGTACTGTGGGATTTCTCAATGGAATTTGTCTGAGATCCTCCGGCCTTGATTCTTCTTGGGAGAGTTTCTCTGAGAACTGCTCGAAGACTCTCCCGGCCGTTATTAAAGCATTTAGAGGACATTTGCTGATGTCTGTCTGTTATTACTGCTGCACAGCAGGTCAGTTTAGGGAAGCAAGTAAGTTAGAGTAAGAAACTCGGCCAGTTGTCGACTGAAGACTCAAGAGCTAGAGTATAAAGGTTATTAAGTGTCGATTGGAAGACGCCAGATTTTATTTATTAAGTGTCGATTTGCAGACGCTAGATAGTGAGGTTTAGGGAAAAAATCCACTACAAGCACCACAAAAGATTATAAAAAACATATTCAGTTTTTAATAAAAAAAATGTAAACTGAAGTAAAACCTTTAATTGAACATTATAAAAAAAATATTTCTTTAAAATATTAGTTCTATTAATATATTATATTATATTTAATTTGCTGATGCGTTGAAGTTCTTCAACTCATTCATTTGTGCTGTTGTTATCTAGTAGGATTTAGTTACATTTATGTTTCTAGTTAACTCATAAAGTCTATTTCTTAGTGGACTAAGAAATAGCTCACAGTAAAAATATTTAATGGCAAATGACCAATTGATTCCCTCAAATGAAATGAGTTATCTCAGGTTTTAATTCAGTACATTATTAATAACAGTAACATCCTGTAAAGATTACATTAAATAACTGTAAATTCTAAATTTTGCTGCTTTTACAGGTGTGCTGTATAATTTTACAGTATAATTGTAGTTTATGATTTACAGTACTTTTGTAAAATTTACAGGCTTACTGGCAACCAAAATTTTACAGCAATGTGTTACAGTGTATGAGTGCACATTCAATACAATACAATTAAGTGCACTTCTTTTTCACAAATAGGGATCAGAATCTGTTAACATGTTTGCCTGACAGCAGACACAGCTAAACCAGCACCCATTATACTGACACAATGACAAATCACTGTCAGCCACTTCAACCATAGGAACTGATATAAAAAATTATGTAATTATAGCTATTGTTATTCTGAATGCCATTAATGGTCTTACAAAGCAAGTATTCATGTTGGTATACATGCCTTACATTTCGAAAACTGCAAGCGGGTGCAATTAAATGCATTTATGTGGGGATGTTCTGAATAACATCTATTAACTAAACCAGAATAAAAAGACTATTGCACACTGTACATGCTGTTTAGATATATTATTAGGCGGTGTGCAGTGTATACTGCGTAACATGCAGTAAGCAGTACGCTAGTCTCCATTCTTAACATGTTGCCCATCATGATATTCATGAGAGAGAGAGAGAGAGAGAGAGAGGGACAGAGATTTGGTTGAGAGAAAGGAATGAGTGCACTTGAAACAGGTTTTGGTATGAAAATACATTGACCACTAACTAGGTTACAGTGCTTTTGAGACTATATTAACTGAAAACTGAGATGACAGTTTATTGAGGAAAACTCCAGAAACACAATCTTTCTATTTTTACCAGCAAACTTCCACCCTCTGACTAATAATCTCTGTCACACACCACGGCACAGCTGCTGCTCAGTAGAGATGACTCCAGTAATAACACAAAGTAAGCTAGATAAAAAAGTTTGATGTTGGCTTTAGAAAGTCTGGCTTAAAGGTTTGAAGTAGTTTTAAAAGCTTGAAGTCTGAAGTTTTAAGCCCATGCAGATGTGTATGTGATTGCGTGTGTGTGCGTGGTGCGTGCATGGGTGTGTACGAGCGTGTGTGATTGCGTGTGTGTGTGTGCATGCGTGCCGTGTTTGTGCGTTTGTGTGCGCGAGCGTGTGTGTGCATGTGTGGTGCGTGTGTGTATGTGTGTGTGCACCGTGTGCATGCATGTGTGTGTGTGTGTGTGTGTGTGTGTGTGTGTGTGTGTGTGTGCACATGTGTGGTGAGTGTGTGTATGTGTGTGTGCATGTGTGTACCCGACCGCATGTGGTGTGTGTGAGTAGTGCGAGTGTGTGTGTGCATGCGTGTGTGCGAGCGTGTGTGTGATTGCGTGTGTGTGCATGAATGCCGTGTGTGTGTGTGCATGTGTGGTGCGTGTGTGTATGTATGTGTGCCCGACCATATGTGGTGTTTGTGAGTGGTGCGTGTGTGTATGTGTGTGTACATGTGTGTGCCCGACCGTATGTGGTGTGTGTGAGTGGTGCGTGTATGTGTGTGTGTGTGTGTGTGTGTGTGTGATGTCCAGGAGGTGGCCACAGTCTGTCTACTGGTATAAAGTCAGGTCCACTTTGTTGCTTATTCTGGTCAAGCGCCAGCACATAGGAAGGGAGTGTCTGTCCAATTTGAAGAATTACCATCCAGAGTTTGCTTTCAGGGCCAGGTAGATCGAAGAGACTGAAGTGCAGCAGAGTGGAAACTCGTTTAAATAATGGCTCAGCAATCACTGAGAAAGTGCGTGTGCAGTCTGATGCTGAGATTAGTACAACACAAACACACACACACACACACACACACATTCTTGTACATCTATCTTTATGAGGACATTCATTGACACAATGCAATCTCTAGCTGCTTTACCCTAACCATACCTATCACAACTAAGTGCCTAACCCGACCCCTGACCCTAAACCGACCCTTAACCTAATTATAACCTTATCCCTAAAACCAAGTCTTGACCCTCAAACAGGCCTTTAAAGGCTCTCAGAAACTGAGGACCGGCCAAAATGTCCTCACTTTACTCTCTTTGTCCTCACTCCAATGGTCTAAAACTCAAACTGGTCCTCACAAAGATAGTTGTACAAGTACACACGCACACACACACACACACACACACACGTACACACACACACACACACACACACACACACAAATGTATTGAAGTCAACATGATATTTTGAAACTCATTTCAGAGTGAAGCTAGATATTAAATGAGAAGAAAATAGGGTGTGGAACTGGATGTTATCCACCCAGAATGGATGTGGCATTCCACACTGGCAGGAAACAGATCTGAATGCAGTGGATTGTGAAGAACGACTTCCCCTCGGAAACAACGGGGCATTTTTGGGGTGTGGAGTCTTCTCGCCTCCACCCGGAAAGGAAAGTAATTTCAGCAGTAGAGCAAGTACATTTTGATCAAGCATTTTTTTTTCTTTAGGATAACATATTATCCTAAAGAAAAATATTTGTTGATATTCGCTGATATTTGTTTGTGTGTTATTTGTAGGTTAGGTGTATTCTGTGAAATGCAATTATACAGCACACACATGCACATACTATTTCACAGTTGGACAATCTATGCTGTCCATTAAGTCTTTAAAGGTCATGTTTCACTGTCTGAGGGAAGCTAATATTAGAACATGGGGCATTACTGATTTATCCATTAGAGTCAACATGGAATCAAAATTGACCCTAATACACATTCCAGGTCTGACTGTGCAGGATTCTATGGAGGCTTGTTTTTGAAAAGGAATAACAAAATAAAAAAAGTAATCTCACAATAACTGCAAGTTTATAACTTGCAATTCTGGCTTTTTTTTTTTTTAAGATATAAATTATAGCCTATATTTTTGCAAGAAATAAAGTCTGAATTGTGAGATAAAAAGTCGCAATTACCTTTTTTA
This sequence comes from Vimba vimba, assembly GCA_022828995.1. Lineage (NCBI taxonomy): Eukaryota > Metazoa > Chordata > Actinopteri > Cypriniformes > Leuciscidae > Vimba > Vimba vimba. Next base: position 45,787,924 of record CM040820.1, on the reverse strand, counting down.
TTTTGTTATTCCTTTTCAAAAACAAGCCTCCATCGAATCCTGCACAGTCAGACCTGGAATGTGTATTAGGGTCAATTTTGATTCCATGTTGACTCTAATGGATAAATCAGTAATGCCCCATGTTCTAATATTAGCTTCCCTCAGACAGTGAAACATGACCTTTAAAGACTTAATGGACAGCATGGGTGGTCCAACTGTGAAAATATGTGCATGTGTGTGCTGTATAATTGCATTCCACAGAATACACCTAACTAGGGCTGCATGATATTGAAGAAAATTGCGATATGCGATAACTCATAAATAATGCGATATTCGATATGCGCTACGATAATGCTTAAAGTGTGTAAAATATACTTAAATTATCTTTAAAATATATTTAAAATTATATAACCTACATTTGTGTTTCACATTCTTTTGTGACGAGAAAGCGTCCTACAGCTTCTGAAAGTGAGCATCAGTGTTTTACTGTAGTGTAAGAAGTGTTATTTTAACATCAGTGTAAACCACGGGGTTTAGGGGTTCAGGTAGGCCTACATTAGGGTTATTTAACAACAATTAACAATAATCAAATGTAAAAATAATACACGGCTTAGTTTTCACTGTATGAATTAAATATATACTGATTCTTATTAAAGCTACAAAAGTTATTCAGCCAAGAGCAGTGAGTGATTTTCTCTTTGTCTTTTGTTCACGACCCCAGTTATTGCAAGCCGTTGCGATATGCATATCGCGATATATACATTTGCGATATTTCGATATATTGTGCAGCCCTACACCTAACCTACAAATAAAACGTTCAATCCAAAGTTCTGTCATGAAACTCTAGATGGCGCAGGCTGATCGGTCCTTAACTCAATCTGCTTACAATCACATCATTCTCTATAAGGCGCAGCTGATTGGTTCCTGCTGTATCAGTAGCCAATCAGCTCGCAGCTCAACCTTCAAATACTTGGTCAGCATTTGCTGTAGCAGTTTGCAGCTCGCTTTCAGAAACCCTCCACCTTCCCCAGCTCCACCTGTGTAGATCAGTTATGGGTAATTCATGTATGTATGCTATATTGTTCAGCAGCAGCATGTCTATCTTGCTCACGGCAGTGTGTCGTGTATGTATTGGCAGTAGCAAGTCCCGAGAACAGCAGCAGTGTAGAAGACCAAACATATCAACATTGTCATATCCATTACCATGCCAAACATGGTCATGACTTGTCATGACAGAACTACATTAGTAAGGATATTGCATAGACTTCCACTGATTTTATATCAGGTTAATGTTATTTTCTATGGCCTAAACCAGTGTTACTCTTTGCGCGGCTCGCCAAGCATTAATTTGTGGCTCGCATGGCGGTAAATAATACGGTGATATGATAATGCATTCACTACAGATGTTTCATAAAAACATTAATAACAAGTAGGGCTTTAACATAACCCATTAAAAACTCAAAGTTTCAGCTGTAACTGTAAATAATTTCGATCGGATTGAAAGGGGTGGTTCATCGAGAGAACGTGAAAAAAACTGAACGTGACTGAAAACCGAAACTGAAAGGACGACGTATGGCGCGCTGAACGAGCTGTTCTCCTGATGACATATAAATGAGTGTCCTGTCATTCTATAATTCTCCTTTCACTCAGCATCTGTGAAGTGAAGCAGGACAACGGCTCACCAGTCCTTGTTTCAGATTATCATACAGACGACTGGTTTTGGACATTTTTACTGCGTGGTAAATACAAACAGCACGGCACAACGGTTCATATGTTCAGATTCCGATTTGAATCTTTTGACTTATAAACACACACATCAACCCGATCATGTATCACATCACGATGTTTAGCGTTCATGTAAACTACAATACATTTAGATTCATCAATCGAAATGAATTCAGTCCGATTGAAACAAAAGTTGTGCATGTAAACATATCCAGTCTCTGCAGAGATGCCAGTTCTGGCGGTCTTACCAGCTCTTAACGCTGCATGTGCTCTTGGATGGTTAGATAGGCCAACATGATGGGCTAATGTAGAAAAAAAATACTTAAGGTGATTCTGGGATGAATATTTTCTGGAAATCCTGCTTTTTTTTCATTAAAGGAAATCATCTTGTCTCAGTTACAAATTTGACTGATAAATATAAATAATGTTTTTTTTTTCACCCTTTTGAATTTTATTGCATTGCATATTGTATGTTCAGGGGTGACAGACTGATAGGCAGACATGGTATTTATGACTGGATATAACTTTTTATACTTTGCGGTAAAATGGCTCTCCTACTGACTTTGTCTTATCAGTGCGGCTCTCATGATAAACTAGTGAAGACCACTGGCCTAAACCAAACCCTAACCCCTAAACCTAGCCATCACAGAAACATGTGCAAAACACTCCAGGCCAAATTTAGCTTTTTTAACTAGTGGGGACCAGTAACATGTCCTCACTAGTCGGTTGTCATAATATTTCACCATATAAGTGAGGAAATTTGGCCCTCACAAGTATAGCCAAACCTGTACACACACACACACACACACACACACACAGTTATGCTACAGGAGAGAACTCCATTACCCAACTAAATGTTTACATTTCCTAATGGAAATGTGAGTGGCACTTGTCTGTGCAAAACTCACTGCCACAATAGGTGACTGCCAGAGTGTTGCTATGCTGTTGCTAAGGTGTTTGGAGTCGCACACTGTAGTGCGGTAGCTAGAGATTTCTGAGAGTTTTCCAGAGCATTGATAGGTGGTTGCCGGATGGTTCACTCTCAGAAAATAAAGTACATAATTGTACCTTTAGGGGTACAATGGCTTGTCACTGGGGCTATACCCTCAAGGGTACAATATTGTACCTTAACCTTTGAAAGAAACGGTACATATATGTACATTTTAATGCTTTTTGACCCTCAAAAAGGTACATATATGTACCTTGAGATCCAATAATAAGCCCTATGGGGTACGTTAGTGTAGATTGTATCTTGGGGGACAGAAATGGACTCCCAATGTACCCCTATTTCTGACAGTAGCTAAGTTTCCATCCACTTGTCAATCGAATTATCTGAAGTTCGGTAAAAAAACTCATGTGAATAAAGCTGGTGAATGTGTGTTTCCATCCAACGGCTTTAAAGCGAATAAAACCCTGTGCGTAATGACGTCACATGCTGTTTTGCGATCAAATTGGTATATCGAATTGATTTGAGACATTTTAAGGTGTTTCCATTCATTTTCGCAGTGAATCGCACAACATTCAAGCAAACATTTGCGAACAAAGTTTTGCTAGACAAAATGGATCGCGCCATCTACCAACAAATGATCAATATTGCACAAGTTGTAATAGTGCTTATGTGCCAGCTGATAGCGACATATCAAGCTATAATAAGAAAACAACGACGCTATCAACACATTGCTATGATGATGCAGATGCACGTAAATGCCCGACGATATTCGGCAAATAACGTTTCCATCAGCGTTTATTGCATAAGCCGTATATCGATCAAGATAAAATCCGATGAGACCGAACGTATTTCATTTGAGTCGATATTCATGAAATTCAATTGAATTTTACTGTTCCCATAAGGCATTTTTCATTCGATATCACTTAATTCGGATAAAAACGTGTGGATGGAAACATAGCTAGTGTTGATTACAAATTTAAAAGAGTCATTTTAATTTTAATTTAATTTAACCACATTCTATGGCATTTTACTGTAAAATTCAATCAGACTTCTGGGTTTTGCCAATAAAAACTATGAATTACCATATAATTAGTATAACATATAACAGTCCCAGAAATTACTGTGACATCATATATGAATATATATACAGTTTTGTTTCTTCTCATTTTTGTTATCAGTATGTACGTTGGGGTGTTTTGTGTTACATATTCTGTTGTTTAGTTAATGTTTATTGCATTATATTTAGTGTTGTGTGTTACTAGTGGTGTTTTGTCTTTGTGCATGTGTGTATGATTATGTTCACCACATGTTTCAAGTGGTTTCCCCAAATTCAACTGAAAATGTAATTTTTGCAGTCTCAAAATTATTCAACCCTTTCATGGCAATTAAGTACTTAGTTGAACACCCTTTTGCTGTCATGACCGGCTGCAAACGAGATGTATAATCAGACACCAGCTCCTAGCAGCGTTTCTGAGGAATCTTAGCCCGTTCCTTATGAGTATTGGCCTTTAGTTCAGTAATATTCTTGGGTTTTATATACTAATGATTACTATAGCTTTTTAATATACAATAATTATATACAGGTGTGGCTTGTGTATAGGCAGGCAGGCTACCAAAATATTCATTAACTCGAAAAAACATAGATCCATAAAACTTCCAATAATGTAATTTGTTAATCATAAATGCATTCAAAATGAAACGGATTTGTGTTGGCCCTGAGTTATGGAAATGACATGTAGGAGCTTTAAACACAGTGCATGACATTGTAAAGACTGTAGGTCTGTCCCCCCCCACAGCCTCATTTTCATTCACGAAAATAAAACATGTTGGCATCTACGCTGACTAAGGTCTAACCACCTGTCATAAAAACCCACACAAACCCCACAGCCTCAAACAGAGAGAAAAGAGGTGCTCTTCAGGTCCCAATAGACTGTACCCATTCACCTCACTACCACCCCCACCTCAAATTCATACATTTATATCGATGTATAAGTCAAGTCCCGCCCTTTTTACATTCGAAAAGCTGTTTCACTCACTCACATATGTCACAATACAGAAATCAAGTTGGCCATAGTTAAAGTTTAAAATGAAACACTTAAAGGCTGGGAAGGTGATTTGTTCCAGAAAATCTTTTTGTTATGCTGGATGAAAGTCTCTTCACATCCTGAGAGCAATCATTTAGTTAATTAGTCTAAACGTATTTATACTGTATGTATTTGGAAGGCGTAGGACCATCAAATATTCGTCCACATGAAGGATAAATGGTACGATGTCCAATCAGCCTGTCAACGTATGTATTTCCATTCCTCCACGCACCTGCTCACACACACATCACACGTCATCAGAGCGTTTCATGACATGTCAGTCACTAAGTGCCATAAACAAACAGCAGACGCCTTTTACAGTTCCTCCTGAGCCAAAACAACAAGCTCATGCTGTTCACACCATATCTACCGTAATTTGGAAGAGATGGAAAACCGTGACGTTATACTCGGAGAGGTTCGTGACTCGAATTTATGCGTTTCAGTGCCAACACTCAACGCTGAAATGAATCTGCAGCTGTCAGGTGGTACAGGTCAGTGCTCTTTAAGTTCTTTATGTTTAAGTTCTTTAAGTTCTTTATGTATTGTAATGTTATGTGCTTGGAGACATACGGTAGTTTAACGCCATCTCTCATCTCGTGACGCTTTGCAGACTCTGCTGTGTGCGTTCATGTGTTTTGAAGGAGGCGTGGCTTTAGAGACGAGGGTGGGATCTTATGCTTTCAAAGCTAGCTCGCTGTTGCTAGCCTCTCTGAAATTGCCGACCCTACCTTTAATGAAATACAGCATTGTTTAGTTGGACTCGGACTCTACCCCTTTTGGACTCGGACTTGACTCAGACTCTATTGGTTAAAGACTCGGACTCGACTAAGGTGGACTCGAACCCAGCACTAAAACTGGTCAGAAAATGTGAATAAAATATGTGATTCAATGCCTGGCCCTTTGACATCCAGTTAGCCATTCGTTCAACTCACCCACAACACAAGCATTCAAGTGAGCACAAACACACTCAGTATTAAAGCGGCTGTCAGCGGTTCCTTATGAATCTTTAAAGAAGCCATAAAACATCAGCCAGGGCAGAATAACCCAGTCCCAGACTGAGCTGCCACCCAACAGGTGGCGTTACACACACACACATACACACGCCAGTTCCACCTGTCTCACCTGTATTTCATGCTACTGTGCCGTCCGAACGCCTCCTTCATGTGGGCGTGGCCTTGGGGCAGGGGTCGTGTTTTGACTGAGCTCTGGGGGGGGTAGTTGCCGTTTCCCCCCTGTCCTCCTCCTCCTCCTCCTCCACTACTGCCCCCTGGTGGAGGGGCAGTTCGCAGGCCACACAGCCGGTCCTCGCTGCGGCTCTTCAGATTGTGCTCCGTACAAGCAAATGAGACTTGCATCCTGACCAGCTCTCACACACTGTGTGTTATAGTTGAATCACTTTAGAAGATGTTTGTGCTAGTCTCACAGTACGTAGGTAGGTAAGTAGATAGATAGATAGATAGATAGATAGATAGATAGATAGATAGATAGATAGATAGATAGATAGATAGATGCACAGGGCAAACCTGTACTCAAGTCAGGTCTTGCACCTGCTGACACAAACTTGCAGCTGTTGCACGGAAGGCGCACGTCCAAAAGCAACCCTAACGCGGTGGTCTGCGTGTTTATGTCGCCAGGCAAAAAGTCACGACTGGCTGCTGTCCAGGCCTTTAATGTGCTGTTGCGTGCACAGTCTGTCTTTGCATTCTCCCACTGCACTTCTCCAATACCTGGATCGACGCGACTTGAAGACGCTCCTCTCCGTGTTGAGGCATTCCTCCGCAGAATACGGGTGGTCTCTCTGTGCGAGGCGGGGGACCTCCTCAAAATGCGGAACCACCCATTCACGCCGGGTCTCCACAGACTGGATGCGCAACAGCCGGTGCCGCTTCACCAAATGGCAGTAAAGCCCAGCTACGCGGAGGGCGAACGCGAATGCAGAAACGCACGTATAGGCGCACGATTGTGTTCACGCACGCCTGGCCATCTCCTCGTCTACAGTCGTAGGACCACAAAATCACGCATACACCTCTTTCACGCACTATAGTGATGGTCACTATCTGACACACAGCGCGCCCTCACGCGCTCGACACACGGCAGCGAATGTCGCGCTGTTTTTCTGACGCGTAATTATTGCCATGGTGATCATCCAATGCGATCAAAAGAGAGTTTGACAGCTCCGCGGTGTCTGAATTCCATCGTCAGATCTGACTTTAGTAGCCGATATGTCACATCATGAAGGCGTTAAAACGGCGGAACGCTGTCGATGGAGATGTTGAAGGGAATTGTGCATCCGTTCAGAGCAACAGAGCCATCAAACGCGAGACTGCCAACTCAGAACCAAATGAAACCCTCAGTGAACCCCCACCCTCTCTCTCTCTCTCTCTCTCTCTCTCTCTCTCTCTCTCTCTCTTTCCATTGTGATTAATGTGTGAATTGAGCAGGACCACTGCGGAATAATCATGTTATTGTTTGGGTCACACACACACACACACACACACACACACACACACACACACACACACACACACACACACACACACACACACACACACACTAGCTATTTTACATTCCCCGGTTGCTTAAATATAGCCTACCTTTAAAAAAATACAAAAATAATACATAAAATAAAAGGTTCTAAATATTATAAAACAAAATGAATATGTGGGGGGAAAACGAATAAAGATTAAAAAATCTTAATTTTTCCTATACAAGTAGGCCTATAAATCAACCTATATTTCACTTATAATCTACTGTAGGCCTATATTACATTGTAGCAACTATATCAGTTTCTTTTAACCATAAATTGAGCAAAATTTATAAAAAAAATGATAGAATATATTTATGTTAGTCCACAGACACCCTGCAGTATAGCCTACATTCCGTGAATATTAGAACAGTAGATTATCAAACTTCAAACTGACTAAAACACAAAACACAAGTTCCATAAAGTAGGTAATTTTTCCTTATAGACATGATGAGGTCATCACTTTTATCCTTTGAGAAAGCTCACAACTTTCTGGACTCAACCACACTTCAAACACATAAGCCATGAGAATGAGAGAGCAAAGAAAATATTAAAGTCACAATGAAACGGAAGTAGTGATAGGCCTTAAGTGATTTCACAGAGTGCAACATGTTCCTGGATCAACATCTTTGTTGATCCTGGAACAACATTCCATTCAACCAATCAGATTTGAGGGACAATATTACAGTTTATGTCAAGTTTAGGCTTACAACCATGGTTATGTGCTTCTACATCAGTGTTATTCACCATCATTTCTGATTTTAGGGGCAGCTTATGGGTAGGGTTAGGTTTAGGGGTAGGGATGGGATTAGACTACATTTTCAGACAGGAATGTTGTTCCAGGATCAACAAAATACGCTGATCCAGGAACATGTCATACTTAGCAAAATCACGGTGACACATCCGGATTATTGAAAAAGAAAACAATGTTGGGCTGGGATTTGGTTTTGTGTATCAGTTGTTGATTGGATGTTGAGATGTGGGTATGGCACTCAAAAGTGGAGGCAGATTAACATATTTTTACATGGACTAAATGACTGGAGAATTCCTGCATACATCTGTTGTTTCAATGGAAGATCCAGTTATGACATTCTGATTATTGAATACGCCTCATATTGTACGCCTTTCTGAAGTTTTATTTTAATTTTGATGTCCTTAAGAATATATATTTGCAGTATAAGTACCAAAAACCATCTCAATATATTTTTACAGCTCCTTTCTCAGGAGCTCTGCCAAGAACAGGTCGATTTTGGCCTATCTACTTAATATTCATGAGCCTTTCTTCTGATTGGCCCGTTGTTTTCTGAGTGACCCACCATTGGTGGGGGTGGAGACTGAAGGCGGTGACTGAGTAGTTCTGACATCACATTTCTACGGAAGTCACAACGGCTCGTGAAAAGGCACAGTTACTTTATGCAGGCTGCGTGCATTTGTCTGTGGATTGACCGTTTTGAAACTTATATGGTAGTTTCAGAGCCCCTAAACCTCAGTTATCATGAAAAAAGCCAGGAAATTTCAGTTTTGACAACATGGGACCTTTAACACAAATATGAATAATATAAATGTGCTCTCGGTTTGCCTCAAAACAGGCCAGGGGTGGTTTTCAGATCCAGATGCTTGTGCTTCTGTTGCTGGTGAACATCTGCACTGAACCAGCTCTCTGATAGCAGGCACAAGAGATTAAAACGATTCACACCAAAGCATCCCGAATAATGCCTTATCCTGAATCAATATGAAACTTCAGTTGTTTAAGGAAACATGTAAGTATTTCTTCATTCTGAGTCATGGGAGTTCTTCCTCCACTGAGTGTTCAGATGGATCAACATTTGTACACTGTCATGCAGCTAAAGCATGTTTTTTCAAAGCTGTTTCAGTGCACACAGAGACTGCTGCCAGCCAATCAGAGCGAGGCAGTGCAGAGGAGGCAGCCAGTGACAGCGAAGCCGTGCTGTGTAGCGAACATGGGGGAGAAGAACAAATCGGAGAACATCAGAGAACATCTGCATGCAGAGCCAGAGAGAGAGAGAGAGAGATGGGAGTGTAACTGTCACTCAATGCACACGGTTTCTGACAATGCAAATTAACCAATCAAGAATCCTCTTTTATCATTTGCTGACTATAAATGTCTCTAACCAGACCAGTATTGCAGGAACTGTCCAGGGTTCTGAAATGCTCCAATAATGCTGGATCAGCAAGAATTAACAATTAATCCGAAATTAAAGGCAGATTTTTTAGGGCATCAGACTAATTAGCATGTGTATATATACACACATTCGTACATGTCAGTTGTGCTGCTTCATATTTGTGTAAACCTTTTTTTTCAGGATTTTTTTGATCAGTTTAATGCATCCTTGTATTTATTTGATCAAACACCGAATTAAATTTCTTTCAAACAAAAAAGTCTTTTAAATGGGAACTTTTAAATGGTGGTGTAGAGAGAAAACGAAGCCTATTTTAAGGACCATAAGATCAAAACATCTTTGCATTATTTCATGGCAGTTAAGTACATTCCCCCCTTTATTCTCATCTAAATATATTACTAGTTTTTTTTTTTTTTGTAGTTTAAGCATGATCTCATTATCACCTCATTATGCTCCATGATGATTCTCTTAAATTTCTCAATACTGAAAATCATCCTATTTTAATCAGCTCGTGCAACAAATACTATCATCACTGAACATTACATAACTTTAATAAGAAACCAATTATTCAGATTCTTTATGGTGATGAGAATTGTGGGGTGATGAAGCACTGACATGAATATAAGGAAACACTTTATTTCGATGGTCCACTTTAGGCATTCTACTAACTATAAGTAACTTTGCAACTACATGTATGTGAAGTATGACTGGAAAGAATGAAATAAGCCTCATTTTCTTCATGCTAAATATTATTTCTTAACTTTTTTATTTCTTATTCTGAGGTGAAATATGATATGGACATGACAAGCTTTGAGATTCACTCTCTAAAATAACATTAGCGTTGATATAATATTAACGTTATGCTCAAACTGGTCGTATAATAAGTGAAGCAATAATGTGTTCTCATGGTGGTCACATCTGTGTCAGAGATGAATTTCCACGGCTGTGTTCCTGAGCAAAGCTCTGAAATAAAGCTTATCATCTCTCTAATACATTAGATTGAACCCCTGTTTAGCTTCAATAGTTGTCTCAGCTGCGAACAACGTGAGGTGCAGCGACTGAACATGTGCTTTGTGAAATCAGAGCACAAACCACCTGGTGTGCGATTGAGTCCATATGGCAGCAGAAAGAAAGACAGAATATGCCCTCTTATTTGCCTGTAAGGTGTGTCCTACTAAAAGCATAATTAAGATATGATTGCAAGTTAATTGGCAGAAAATGACAAAAGTAGGTCTCGGACGATAGTGTGAAGGGATTTATCAGAGGACGAACAGCTCTACTTTCGTTCTTGCTCCAATTTCATGAAGAAAAAGCACATTGGAAAACCGTTTTGCTTTTTTTTTCTTCAATAAATCTGTTGCTTGGCCTCCAGTGGACGGCGAAGAGAACTGCACTTCAATTATTGATGGAAGTAAGAATGTTTTTCAAACGAGGAAACCTGGAACAGATCGCTGTCCCCCCTGGAGAGACGGAGCTTTGGAAAAAACGCAATACGCGATAACATAATAGTGTACACAGATACACACACACTCACACGTGCACGGACACTTCTAACAGCAGTTTGTGCATTCAGACAAACACAAACTGAGGACATGAGTTTGTTCTCCCTCTGTGTGCTACTCGTTGCCCTCTCTCTGTGTTTTTTTTCTCTCTTTAAGCTGCTGAGCATAAGCCTCTGCTTACTCGCCATCTTTATCTTCACAGAACCAATATGTCCCATATTTCAGGCAACACATTGGAAAACATGAGAAAACACACAATATCAGGAATGAATAGTCCCTTTCATACAGCAATCATGGTAAATGCCGTAAAATTACCAAAATGACTTTACCAGTAAATACACAAATCTGCTGTTCTCACAAGCAACGGCGTTCAAAGGTTCAACGGCTCCTTCAAATGCGGCCTTTAAATGCGTCCTTTGTTTCCCGTGAAATGAAGGATAAAACAGATGGATCCTTCTCGCTCTTGTCTACCCCAGAATTAATTGCGCGCCAGTCACGACAGGATTTTATTTTTGAGAGAGAAATTGCCGAATTACACTTTTAAACATAAGTATAGGGTTTCAACTTAGGCTACTCAAATATCTAAAAAAAAAGCAGTTCAAATGTTGACTTGTATGCGATTACATATAGTTTACACTCTTTATTATATACAGAAATGGACCATGATGAACATATTTAGACAGTCTGTAAACCCTCTTTTGTTTTCAGACAGTTTAATATAACTTAAAGTCCCCCTGTGGTGAAAATCAAGCTTTTAAAGGGACAATAAGTAGCTTTTTAGGTATTTTATTATCTAAAAGCAATATTTTTAATCATACATATGTCCTCAATGGTGTACAAATACCTATGCCAATGATCTGACTAATCCTCGTAAACGAAGAATTTATTATCTTTATATACATGGGACGGGTAGGTCCACGGAGGCTTCCATGTAGTTCCGCCATCTTGGAAAAACTATAATAGCTGAGAGGGACAAAAAGTACTAGGCCAACGCGTTTCCACAACGCGTTTCGTTCAGAGTCCGTGTCACGTGACGGACTGAAGTCAACAGAAGCGGAGGATCAGAGCAGAGAGTGGTGCTTGTCACCATAGACATCATGTCTATGCTTGTCACTGTCGCGGCAAGTTTAAAAGGCTGCACTGTACGGTTATTTATACACCGTTCATTAATACATATGCTGAGTCACAGGATAAGGAGTCATCGTCGTCGAAAAAGTCCATAATAGACCGTAAAAGGAATCGTGATCGGAGATTACAAAAAACAAGGGTTAATGTCGGGACAGCTAATGCAGGAGGAATACAGGCTGTTTTCTTCTCGACAGGTAAGTCAATGTTACTGTCTTAATTACAAGCTTTTCATTGCTTGGTTGTATACTTTATTAGTTTATAGAGAGTATAACATTTATAGTTAAAAGTTAAACAGGCTCTTTGATGAATAGCAGCTATTGAGTAAAGTAGAGAAGGTCCTAAAAACAAGGTTGTAAGTTTTGTTTGATCAAAACTAACATTCGTTTGTTCGTTGTGTCAAGTTGCAGTTTGTTTGAAATAACAAACCAGTTCACCCGAAGGAAAACTCGATGAAGTGCTAGAAGCTTAGCTTTTTGGTACATAACGGCTACCGTAGATGCAACACGCACTTTAAAAAGTGAGGCGCTGTAGAGCGCTATTCGTTTGAATGCAAAATACAATTTCACCGCTAGATGGGAGAAATTCCTACTTATTGTCCCTTTAATGTTGTTTATATGTCTATGTGGTGTTTTTTATATGTTTTAAGACAAACCATGTGCAATTCATAAGTCAACACCTGAGTATTTTCTCCTTAAAACTGCAGTGGAAAAAAAAGACACACTTTGAAATCACTGGTGTTTCTGAAGTCACAAACTACCTTGTAACCAATCATGATAACGTGGCGGGATTTAGCATTTCATTAACAGCGAACTAGCAGGGGAGTCTCCAGAGATGCTAGGTTATCCTGGTATATTTTTTTGTTGTTATGAAAAATCGGGTAGCTTTAGCAATATAGCGGGTGTATGATGTATATTACGATGTTATGATAAACTACATGCCTTTCTCCACTGACGTTCTGAGTTATTCAAAGCGTTTCTGATGACTGCTAGAAGGCAGACTGAGATGGCGAACAGGAACATAGTTTGTGTAACATTAGCAACACATTATTAGCTGTTTGATAACGTAGTCAAGCAAAAGGCTAATCATATTTACCGTTGGGTGTCTGACTTTGTAAAGAGCGATACCATTGTGCAGCGTTTACCCCAGTAAGTTGGCTGAGTGGATCTATGAGCTGGCTTGAGCGAGTGGAGGCAGGGCTAATTAGCATATTCATGGTTCTAAATGAAGCAAGGATGTAGAGTTGCATTCCAGCTATTTTAAAGCATGATTTTTTTTTTTTTTTACAGGAAAAAACATTTAAATATGTCATTTTGGTGATCAAAGATGAGTTTTAAGGGTTACAATTATGGACTACTAGCCTGGAAATCCAGACCTAAATCTGAAAGATTAATGGTCTGGCGTCGACTAATGAAAATCGGCCAGCTCGAGGGGCGGCACCAAGCATGCGTTTGAAAATCTCACTGCACACAATTGGATAACACTACGACCAATCACAACAAGCCCCATACGCTTAGCTTCCAGCGGAGCTAACTGGTAGATTAGACTCTTGCCGTATCCGGTCGGCAAAACAGCAAAAACGCCCTTCTTGCAAAGGAACGATTCGAGCGCCGTCTTCTGTTCCTCTTTTAGAGAAAAAGGCAAGTCTAACTCGTTCATTGTAGCGGCCAAAGCCGTTTCAAACAACTGGTGTTCATCCATAGCCATCTTGCAATGTTTACTAATGACTTCGACGTCACAGCGCTGTCGTCATCTCGCCTCTGGCCCGCCTATATCAGATAACCCGATGTGATTGGTGCAGCTCGGATACAAGGGCATATTTAATGAGCATCATTACTCGACGCCAGAGTAACTCACTGAGCAAATTCAACTTGTGCTCTCGCGAGAACTCTGGATTTCCAGGGCAATGCACTACAGGGGGACTTTAAAATAAAGTCTAGCAAATACTGTCGCTCATCAACGGCAGCTGTCACAGTTGCTAGGCGACAAGAACCAGTCCCATTCAACAACGCTCAGTCCGACCTAGTTCGAAGGCGTGGCCTCCGAGGATGGGGTCGAGGATGCATCCTTTGAATTGGGAGGGACAGCCTTTAGAACCAAAATACTGGAAATTTCCGTGATGTCAGTCTTCAGAAATTATATTTATACGCTGCACCGTTGTCTTCATTCACTCGCATGAGGAGAAGCACTTCAGTTTCACTAACCATTCAATTTGAAAACATATTTTGAGTTTGAGTGACAGACATAGGGGGATGATCAAACAGTGCTGATGAATGGAAAAGAAGGCTGGGTCTCGAGTGCGACACGCTGAGGAGAGGCGCAATTAACAGTCAGGACGCTAATTAAACAGAGTTTGATTGTGTTAACACTATTCAGGCAAATATAAATTACTTCTTTATCGTTGTCTCTGCATTTTGAGCTGGGACGGAAGAATCAAAACAATCTGTTTTGCACCAATAGGCTTACTGTGATTTGTGAATCCGTACTGAAGTGAGATCATCGGTCAAGCGATATAGGACCTTCGTTCTTTTATACAAACACACACACACACACACACACACACACACACACACACACACACACACACACACACACACACTCTGAGTTCTCTCATGCTATTTAAAGATAGCTACTGTAGCCCCTGTGCCTCAAATCAGCGAACCTTGAGCACGGCCGGCAGTTCCCATGGCAACTCGCAGAGCAAATCACCTGGGGACACAGAACAGCCTTATGGGATTTGTGGTGCAATTATAACAGGATTATAAGTATTATAAACTTCAGGAAATGTCCACTATGTCATTAGTGTCCAAATGTTTATATTTATTATTGATAAAGATATTGTGGATATTTGAAATATAGACCATACTACTCTGCAGTAAGTGTACTGTTAATTGCATATCCACAGGAGTAAATCACGCACATCTTATTTTCAATAACTTTGAATAACTTGTTCCTCTGTATATAAATAATGAAATTCTGAGTTTATAACAGATGCTTTTTTTACTTGTCTGATCAAGTTTGAAAATTGTCCGAATCCCCATCTGACTTTTACCTTAATATGGATTTTTCAATAATGTTTTTTGATTCTCTATGTTTTTTGTCTTGACGTACGGATAGTCTTTATGAATGGTAATACATATAGTCTCTTTGAATTTCTTAGTTCTTTCTGTACAAATAATGTAATAAGTGTGATGTACCATCTGATTTGCTTTTACACTGGAATATGAGGGATGGTTAAAAAATATATATGTTAGACAATTTAACAGTGGGAATCAATTTGTAAATATGTAAATATATAATTCTTAATCCTTGTTGGACACGATGTATAAATATGTAAATATCAATGTATGTTGATGGATGTATCCAATTTGTGTGATGGTGGGGTCACGTGATACAGACTTTAAAAGGGTAACTGTTTGTACACTTCCTGTTAGTCTGAGGAAGGGCCATGTGAGGCCCGAAACGTCACTAATAAAAACATTTTTGAATGGGAGCTTATTCGGTGTGCGGATCTGTTACTTACTACTGTTAATTGCATGAAATGCATGGATGACTTATACATTTACCAAAAATATGCAATATAGAACCAGAACAGCCTGTGTAATCCACTGCATCCCAAAAAGTACAAAACTTGACCTTCTACACTAGCAGAAAAAAAAAGCCCCTATTATGATTTTTCGGTTATTGTCTCCTAAAAGAAAGAAGCACCTGAAACGAATCGTCAGTACTTTCAGTATTACTTCCTGCATGAACCTAAATGTACTTTGACCCTCAAACACTGTATTTGTAGCTGCGACTTGAAGGGTTTGGTTCGTGTGTCGACATGTTGAGAAGACGCTGTTTTCAACTGCCAAAGCAAATCCACTTTGATGCACTTCTAAAGGATGAGACTCGCGCTGGAATTGATACGGTAAAACTGATGCCAGCATTACTCTTCGTATCACTGTGTCAAATGGGGAGGAAGATCTGGAGCTGAATATTCAGATATGGTAATGAGCGTTTAGGCACTGTAAGCAGTCGACCAATCACAACAGACCAATCTGGCCATCTGACCAATCAGAGCAGAGCAGGTTCTCAGAAAGGCTGGGTTTAGAGAGACTGAATCCTTTATTGAACTGTTTCAGACACTGTGAGAATAGAGGAGATACTGCAATGTATATTATATGAAAATGTAAGTGTTTTTGACTTTGGATGCATGTAAACCGAGACTCCAGAGCAAAATTAGGAGCCTTTAAAATAGCATAGCAGGGGCAACAATGTCACTGAAACAGTACCCTTAAAAAGGGACAACTTTGTAACATGTTTACACCTAAAAGGTGCATATTAAAGGGGTCATATGATGTGATTTCTTGTTTTCTTTTTTCTTTAGTGTGTTAAGTAGCTGTTAGTGCAAGTATAAGATCTGCCGACTTACAAAGCTCCAAGTGTCAAACCTAAAGAGATATACTTTATAAAAGTTAAGGCTCAGCCACGCCTTCCTAAAACGCTTCGTTCAAACACGCCCCCACAAACCTACGTCAGTGTGGAGGAAGAGTTTCATAACACCGCCCTAATGTATACGAAAAGAAAGAAGGCGTAACTTTTATTTTCGCTGTATTATTGTTGCCAGCGCCACACATGCCATATTTGTGTTTTTCGTTGTGAAAGCCAAACTACTCAGTTTGGCCTTCCAAAAGAGGGCACAATTAGAAAACAGTGGGGCAAGTCCATCTTTACATGTACATTCTGGCGCTTCTGACTCAAACAGCCTGTAAGTATGTTTTCATATTTGAAGAATTTGCTACTGACTATTCGAACGCAAGTTTTGAGCAGTGTAGAGTAGCTCTTGTATGTCGTTTCTACGATCACAAATGCAGACATGGTTTTATGTTTACTGTTCTCACACCCGTAGTGTAGCGCGCACGTAAAAAGACAGTAAAGTCATTATAATCAGTAATTATGTCCCCAATGAAATAAAACTTTACCAATCTGATACGATCTGGTCCAGTCGCGCTGGCAAAGTTGATCGATCAGCTTGATCATCTGCATTTTCCGGATCAGATTCGGGCTTGAATTGAAAAGGTAGTACCGACATTATCACCTGTCATTATTGCTTTGAGCGCTTATGTTCCAAATATGGTAAGGGGCGTGACATTTCCGTCACAAGCTTAAGGTTTTTGGGCCAATCACAATGCACTGGATCGCTGGCCAATCAGAGCACACCAAGATTTTCAGAATGAGCTTTGTAAAAATAGACGTGTTTCAGAAAGACGGGGCATAGAGGGGCAACAATAATGTACAGTATGTGTAAAATAATGACTTTTTTTTTTAACCTAAAACCGCGTAAACACATTGCATTAAACCAAATACACAAAATAATGTTATTTTTAGAACCATCATGTGACCCCTTTAATACCATGGAGTCATAATATGCACCTTTTAGTGGAAAACAAGTTACAAAGAAATACTTACACACACATTACCATTCAAAAGTTAGGGGTTGGTAAGATTTGTTAATGTTTTTGAAAGAAGTTTTTAATGCTCACCAAGACTGCATTTATATGATCAAACAAAACAAAAAAACAGTAATATTGTGAAATATTACTACAATTTAAAATAACTATTTTCTATTTGAATATATTTTAGTATGTAATTTATTCCTGTGATCAAAGCTGAATTTTTCTTCAGTGTCACATGATCCCTTCATAAATCATTCTAATATGATGATTTGCTGCTCAATAAACATTTATTATAATTATCAATGTTGAAAACAGCTGTGCTGCTTCATATTTTTGTGGAAACTTTGACATTTTTTCAGGATTCTTTTTCTTTTTCAACGCTTTTAGTCGTTTTCGTGGATCTGTGTGAATGGGGATGTTTTGACAAGGGTGTCGTCTGTACACACGGAAAACTCAAAGGAAAAACTTCTCCGTTTTAAGCATATCGTTGTCATGTAAACATACCCTAAAAGTCCATGAAAATGAAACTGAACACACAGACCAGAAGCAATGTC
This sequence comes from Vimba vimba, assembly GCA_022828995.1. Lineage (NCBI taxonomy): Eukaryota > Metazoa > Chordata > Actinopteri > Cypriniformes > Leuciscidae > Vimba > Vimba vimba. Next base: position 45,769,903 of record CM040820.1, on the reverse strand, counting down.
ACTTTGTAAAGAAACACTATGTGCCTATAGACTAAACACGTAACGCGCATGTGCACGTCACCGTTTTCACAAATTGGTGTTTTTGTAGTTTACACGGAGACAAGAACGGTTCATTTTCAAAAATGTGCACTCTGAAACCAGTTTTCAAAAGTTTGAGATTTTGTGTTGTGTAAACGGCCCCTGAACTGAGAGGTACCAAGACATATGATCAAAAACCCAAGACATAACCTGACATAAATGTCTTTATTGTCAAATGAATGCATCCTTGCTGAATATAAGTATTAATTTCTCATTCTATCTTCTGTTCCGAGTGTAGCTTCTGTTCTGCTACTGCCACCTTCATTTATTATCCTTTCACATTTGCTTTATCGGGTTTGACACCATTGAGAGTGCATTTCCCAAAACACACACACACACACACACTCACCGGTACAGCATGGCTTGTCTCTCTGACTGGCAGTCATTGATGCTGAGTCCACACTCCCTCAGGTAAAGCTCAAGACGCCGGCGCTCGACCAGTCTGTGTGCCGCCTCCAAAATCTGAGAAGCCAGGGCATCCGTCTCTCCTTTCTGCCCCTTTCCTCGGCTTTGCACGTTTACTTTTGCCCCAGTGCTGCTCGCTGCCCCTGACGAGGCTTTGGGCTTCTTGCTGATCCCGTACAGGTCCTCAACGGAGAACTTGCCCCCCTTCGCCCCACGACCCCCAAACATGGCCATTTTCCAGGGTTTAGTTCGGTCTGTCGTCGTGTTCGGTTTGAGCTCTCAGTTCAGCATTCAGACACACTCCAGCTGGCAGGACTAAGTGTAAAAAGATAAAAGAAAGGTAAAAAAAAGCAAAGAACAAAGTTTCAACATGCAGGTACCAAATTAAATATATCATTTGGAGATGCCACATTTATCTAAAACACACACAGATAAAAGAAAAAAAGTCCCATCCTTTGATGTTTATTCTTTCACACAGTCAAAACGATTAAACAGAACATCTGCACACATCACTGTCAAAAGTCACACACACATTCCTTTTTAAAACATCATCTCTTTCACTGCAAAAAACAACAACATTTTTTTGCATTTACTTGACAAGAAAAATTGCGAAAATAATAAGATTTGCTTTCATAGAATATCTCCCCCAAATAGTTTTTTGTTGTAGTTGTTGTTGCTTAAAGCATAAACCTTTAGTTTGAATTATGCTTAAAACAAATAAAAACATCCCAGACAAATTAAAAAAAGTTCATAAATCGCTGAAAAATTCAATTTCTTTCTTACTTTTGTCTCTTTTGCTTTCTCCTCTCTTTTTCCCAGTCTCTTTCGCTCTTTGGAATGAAAGATGACAGAGGATTTACAGTGATGTAGATTTAGATTTAAACACACACACACACACTCACACACACACACACTAATGCTCAATCTGCTTGCATTGGGCTTGATTTAAAAAAACCAAAAAACAACCTCAGATAAAAAGTGACCAGGTCGCCCCTCCCTCATCCAACAGCTCAAACTAATGATGTGGAAAAAGAAATGCTAAAAATGACACAATAAAACTAAGGACAGACATCCAAAAGGAAGCCAAAAATACCACACCAAGATCTATTAATATGGTTGACAAGCATAACAGTCATCATAACATCATTTTCAAACAGAGCGCTATAAACAGAATATGCTAGATGTTATTCAGTACGGTAGATACAAGTTTATACAGTCCTTTTTCACAGGTGTGTAGGAAAAATCACAAATTAGATCTGTTTTACATATCATTTGTTTCTAGCAATGAGACTACATGATGATCTGATGGAGACTTCTGCGATCAAATCAAAGTCATGTATTCAGCACTCAAATATTTCTCATCAAACTCTTTTGAGACTGAATGATTTGAACTGTGCTATAGACATTCATTTTTATAGCTATGCCTATTCTTATTATATGTAAAAAGCATATTCTTATTTCACTTAATATATACAAAAGTTAGTCTCCAAGAGTGCTGATATTTTCAACGTTTCACTCCACTTGTCATGTTTTCTACACTGCGCTATTCATCCATCAAAGCACATCCAAATTAAACAAAAACTTTTTTTTTTAAGAATATATTTTTATTTATTTTTTATTTTAAACATAAATCTATTAAGATAAAATAAGTGCACTTATAGCATATACTTTAAAAAAAGAGTACTTATTATGGAAATAAAATACTTTAAAATATATTCTTAAGGGCACACTGAATGGAATGTTTCCAGACACTTAATTACATGTAATATGCAATTAAACGAAAATGTATTATAGTTTACATTTATTTTAAACTAAGGTTAATAAAATAAAACAAAAACAAAAGGTTAATCAAAGAATGAACTTTAAGCAAAACATACAAAGTGTACTTTTTCAAAGTGTTCTAAAGAATCATAGTCATGAAAATGCCTTTATACATTTAAAGGGTGGTTGATTATTATTTCACTTTTTTTTAAAAGTTACGACGCTCAAAGTTCAAAGCAAAGGGAGATGTTTTCTTTTACAGAAATCGCTTTCAGGGAACGCGATTTATAGATTATCATGACAGATTATGCTAATCAATGACTAGAAGATAGTTAACTCCACATCAAATACATCCATCCATCAACTAACCTTTCAGAAATGTCCTGTTGCTTCTACATGTTGTCACTTCTTCTTGAGTCTCTCCATCATTGTCGACTCTGGTCTGAACATAAAAGGCTAAAAGTTTTTGAAATTTTCAGTGTGTGTGTGTGTGTGTGTGTGTGAGAGAGGTAGGCTAATCGGAGGTGAAACACGCGAGCTCTTGAAACTCCGCCCTCTGTGCGGGGAGCAGCACCTCATTTGCATTTAAAGGAACAGACACAAAAACGGTGCGTTTTTGCTCACCATCAAAAAGTGACCATTTTAACATGCTATAAAAAATATCTGAGGGGTATTTTGAGCTAAAACTTCACACACACACTCTGGGGGCATCAAAGACTTATTTTACATCGTGTGAAAATGGCATTATACCACCCCTTTAACATTTGAAGTACACAAGTGCACATTCAACACAATTAAGCACACTTACTTTTTCCACTTAAATAAAGACTTATGTTACTCAATTTTGTTTGTTAGGTAAATTAATTTTTATTTTGAGGACATTCTTTAAAACCTGTATTTTTGCTAAAGAAATTCATGGGATTGTCCATATTCTTGTGAACTGTGAAGTGGAGCCTTTTGCAGAGTGATAAAGCACTTTGATCTTCTTCATATAGGTCATATTACATCCTTTGGTAAGCGCTGTGTCTGTGGGAATACCCATAATCCCTTGCATTTTAATAATTTATTTAAATGTGGTTAAGGGTGGGCACTGACTTATGATGATATGTACAACATTCTCATTTAAAATTAATAATGTTTTTAGCTTTATACTTTTTGTTGATGTTTTTTACAAAGCTGTGGTTGCACCATTAGGTTGGATTAATGTATTTATATTTGTAAATATGCGTCATGCATCTCCTTAACACCAGCATCTGACAGAATGCTCTGCAGATGGTCGCGTAATAAATTAAAAAAAGATCTTTATTTCAACATATCTTTCAGAACAGTGTTCAACTGTGACTCAGAAACACACGGGATGTGACAGCGGACGCTGAGCTGCCCTTGATCCATCCGCTGTAAAAGGGTCGGTCAGATTATCAGGGATTAAACTCTTGCCTAAGAGACTCCGATTGCCTGCAGTCTCTCTCCGGCACAGCTGTTTCGTCTCATATCTTCTCTTTCATTCCATCAATCACTCTCTCTTCATGCCTTCATTCAAGAACACTGGGTTCTGTCCAAAGCGAGAGAAATGTTTATGATGTGTGTGGGTAGCAAAAAAAGATATTCCAAAATTCTGCTCCTTTGCCTTCACATGTTTTTCTAGTAAATATCCCATTACCTGCTAGTCTTTACAGGGCAAATTCATGTGCTTGCTTGAGAAAGTAAGGTGAATCTACATTACAATTTCTTTGCAAAGGAACACTGAAATCCCTCAAATGATCTTGCTCAAATGTGCTAAATGAACAGGGACATGTAAACCCCAGTAATCCACAATACTATATGTAGAGGCAAAGTCAGTGTTACTCCAGCATTCCCAGAGCTCATGCTGTGATGTCACGGCAATTACATAAACCCACGTGCAAAACAAGGGGTCGAGATTCACCTGGTTATAGCATGGTCCCTTTAGCCCCTGCTGGTAGATGCCGTAATTACAATGTCTGGCGGCAAAAAATCGTTCTCCATTGAAGGACATTACAAAGAAGCCATGCATTCTGACTGTCAGCATCCAATTTTGTGATTTGAAAAACAAATCACATTTAAAATATATCATTATATAATTGCCAGTGACTGATTTTCTTTGGCGTTTCACTTAAAAGCTTTTATTCACATGTGAAAATTCATCAACTCACATCAGTTGTGGTAAACATAATCTAATAATGTTTATATGTGAATATAAAAGACTAAATTCAATCATATAAAGCGATCGAGTCTATTCAGAAAATTTGTACTATACCGCTCAATTAATTTGGATTAGTTTTACAATATCTTTATGAACGTTTTGAAATGCCAAAGTGGTAGTTGTGTAGCCGTCAATGGAGGGACAGAAAGCTCTCAGATTTCATCAAAAAGATCTTCATTTGTGTTCTGAAGATGAACGAAAGTCTTGCGGGTTTGGAACGACATGAGAGTGAGTAATTAATGAAAGAATTTTCATTTTTGGGTGAACTAACACTAAGTGTGTTAAGAAACAGTCATAAAAGTGTACTCTTTTTAAGTATAAAGTATTTCTTGAATATTATATTATCTGCAAGTACATTTAAAAATATATATATGCTTCTATGATTTGAAACAATACAATTAAGTCTTTTTCACAAGGGAGCATTTAGTAAGGTTGCTGGAGTCTGTCCACATTTCGATTTATCACTATCATGAACTCTTGGGTTGCAGCCATTCACCTATCGAGAGGTTTATCAGTGTGTCCTGGTGTGTCAACAGTTTAATAACAAATGTAAATATACTCTTTTCCTCTTGCATGTTGAGTAGATACTTTCATTCTAGAATGTCTTTCAGCAAATCTGGTTCTCATAACAATTACATACATTGTTTATGCAGGATATCCACTCAATATCTGATTCATTTCCAGCCAAACACAAACACTACTGTACGTGCAGGGAATTGAATCAGAGTCAGTGGTCAGCAGCAAAACTCAACGACATGATCTTCGCTGAGCAGCTTGACAGGCTGCTGTGACCCCTGTGAAATCATTTGTCTATATATATCTCCAGTGGGTGATGTAAAAACAAGGGAGGGCATATCCAGAACACATCTACATGACAGAAAATAATATAATGGTAAAATGAAGGTCATTTGAACTTACGCATCAGAGACTTTAAAAACACGCCCACTGTCCAATTCTCAGGCATATACAGTGACACACACATGAATGAGTTATTTGTCATAATGCATGGTGACAGAGAGACGCCAAAGGCATTGCATATAGCCTTCGGGAGAAACTGTGATGATGGGTTATCACGTTTCACCAAAGGAAAAGTGCCAACCAATATATACTGTCAGAGGAGATCATAAAATACACACAAGCAGCAAAGAATAATCTATATAGGCCTTTACTAACCTGATATGAACACAGATGTCAAATGGGTTTGTGCTGGGCAAATTTCATCATTGGTTACACACATGGCTGAAAACATACATAATTGTACTCTTTATATTTCTACAAATGAACTAAATTATTCATGCCTTAGGCATCTAAACATAATCAGGATTTCTAATGTATTCGCACATGTTTAAAGTGCCTCATCTGCTATGCTAATTTCACTCAACCGAATATGCTATTGTTCCACTACATATGATTTAGCACACATTGTTTCTTATTGTTGCATTACAAGGACCAATCCTTGCACATTTTGCACATTTATATACGGCCTCATTATCTCATGTACTCCACTCTTGTTTTACCTTATGTGTTTGTATATGCACAGAGAGATTCTCTTAAATTTGTCGTTATTTTCTCACAGATTCTAAAAGTAAAATAAATCAAAGTAAATAAAAAAGAGAAATGAAATACGTCCACGCTTCCTCAGCCTGACACCTCCAGCTCTGTCAGTTCTGTGAGACTGTCTGTGCTTGTTTCATCACATCTTTAGACAAAGAACGAATGACCTTGCTCATGAAACAATGTCAGATCACTGCAATATCCTAGGATGCCCCCTGTTGTCATGCTACAATTCATTTTATGTCTGAACACCATATTATATTTATTAAATTGGCTAAATATAGATCAGTCGTTGCAGACATTTATCTGTCTTAAAGCTATGATCTTTCCTGGATGCTCTTAGAAAATGGCATTAAAATGTCAGATGATTTTACCATTTTAATTTGAAATACACCACAGGACTGAGAGTTCCAGAGTTTTACCAAAATGCATGTCCAAACAATATGGTGCCATGTGCAAAACATTTTTTTCTGATGAGCAGTGAAAAGTGGCACAAGCATATTTTCATGTCCTTCATGGAAATTTAAGAGTTATTGCTTTCTTCTTTCAAAGTTTTAAAGCTGTGATATTCAAAAAAGAAAAGAAAAGTCAAATCAAATATCTAGAGAACAAAATAGCAAAATGACAAAAAGTGGCAAATTGCTGAAACATATGAAGTGTTATTCCTTCAGGAGGATCGAAAGCCGAGTGTTGCGGGTAACGCATTACAAGTAACGCTGTAATCAGATTCATTTTCAAGTAACTACTAAAGTAAAGCATTTATTTTAAATTTAATACAAAATATCTGAGTTACTTTTTCTAAAAGCATTGCAAATTACTTTGTTTTCCCATTTATTGACCAATAGCTCTCCTGTCCTCATGCTGACAGAAATAAGGAGTGCAGGGGTATCGTGTGCGCTGTGTGAACATGATGGGTATTGTAGCTCTAGATTAAATATAAGCATTTAATTTTACTTATCTCACTTGCACAAAAAACATCCAGTCATCCAAAAACATCCAATCACTTGAAATCCTATTCCTAACCCACTTACAGCCACTGAGTTAGAAGCACTGAAATGAAAATTAAGCAATTTAATCATCTGTTGAACGGGCAGGACTTGAAAAACTCCAGCCAATAATTTCCAAGACCACCTAGAATCATTGGACAGTAAGTTCGTCAATCAAACGGTCGTACCATACCCCCCTCCCCCCATCCCACTCCCTCCACATGAATGGGTGCAGTCAGGGCCAGCGTTGGAGGAAAGAAGGTAGGACCATTTGAGTTGTGTATTTTCAAAATCTGCCGGCCGTTTTGCAAATCCCAAACCCTACCTTTAAAGGGGATTGCCCCTATTATGCAAAATTCACTTTTATAAGGTGTTTGAACACAGATGTGTGTCCACAGTGTGTGTAGACAACCAGCCTAAAATGGTAAAAATCATCAAAAATCATCAAAAAAAAAATAAAAAAAAATGCAATGCTCAATTGCATTACTACAAGAAACTCATTTATCAGAGAGTGAGCATATACAATTAAGAAGGGAATGGGTTAATTTAGTATATAGTGCCTCAAGTGGGAAAAAGAGGGGGGTGGCTATTTTAATTAACAGAAATTTGGTCTTTAGTGCAGAAAAGGTGATACAGGATAAATCAGGTCGGTACGTCATGGTGGTTGGGACTGTTAGAGGAACCGAGGTATCCATACTGAATGTATATGCCCCAAACGAGTATGACCCAATGTTCTTTAGAGAGAGATCGCTAACATCATTGCAGGCAACTCAAAAGGGGTATTGATGATAGGAGGGGACTTCAGTGCAGTGCAGGATGGGAAACTGGATAGGATGCCTACTGAGTAGGGTTCTCAGTGCTCCAAAACTAAAACCTTAAATAACTTTATGTCAGAACTAGGTCTTACAGACCCATGGAGAACTAAAAACCCAAAATGGAAAGATTTCAGTTTATTCTCAAATGTGCACAATAGCTCAAGGATTGATTTCTTCTGTCTCCCTCAACAATACATGTATAAAGTAACAGACTGTTTCATCGAACCTATAACCCTGAGTGATCATGCACCTATTGTGCTGAAAGTAGATCTAGGCATGCGCTCTTTTTCAGATATTGGAGGCTAAACGTATCACTGCTGAATAAGTCAGAAATAGTAGAAGATTTAAGTAAAACCATAAAAGAATATTTTGAGATCAATGATAATGGCAAAGTTGATCCTTCAATTCTGTGGGAGGGAGCAAAAGCAGTTATAAGAGGAAAAATCATACAAATATCATCAAAAATAAAGAGACAGCGACTCAAGGAACAATTAAACCTGGAAAATAAAATAAAGCTTTTAGAGACACAACACAAATCTACAAGAATGAGTAACATTGCTACAGAACTTAGGGAGACAAGAAAAGCCTTGGACAAACTCCTGTCATATAAAGCGGAAGGGGCTTTAAGATTTTCCAAATAGAGATATTACGAGATGGGGAATAAAGCTAGTCGCCTTCTAGCATTTCAACTTCGTAAAGCTCAAGCTAATCGTACTGTCTCTAAGGTCTGTCACCCTACATTGAGTAGAACAGTATCTCAACCCAAAGAGGTTGCAGATGCCTTTGCATCATTATACCAAAACTTATACAAAGAACCCAGATTACAAACATCAGGAAAGGAAAGGATACCTTCCTGATTGCTTTAAATCTCCCCACATTATCAGAGGAAGCATCAAACAATATAAGAAGAACCCTAAACATCATTACTTGTGCTAAAAGATACAAGCAAACATCAATGTTAATAAGCTTTGATGCACAGAAAGCATTTGACACTGTAAATTGGGACTTTCTGTACAAAATGCTATCTGTAATGGGATTCCATCCTAAATTTGTAAATTGGGTTATTTATAGAAATCCAAAATCTTGTGTCAGAGTAAACGGATGCTGTTCTGAGTTCTTTAACCTACAGAGGGGGGTGAGGCAAGGGGACTGTCTTAGCCCCCTGCTCTTTGCTATAAATATTGAACCCCTGGCAGCATCTATAAGACAGAATGAGGAAATGAAAGACATGGGAAATAAGGAGCACAAGGTATCTCTTTATGCAGACGATATCCTGACCTATATAAGGGATCCAGTCCTTTCTGTCCCTGCACTGCTAGACACCTTAAAGAAATATGGAGAACTCTCTGGTCATCAAATCAATCAATTAAAGTCAGAGGCAATGATGTTAGTTGGACATTGGCCAATCCAATTATCAGAAAGGCTTGATTTCCACTGGTCTCAGGGATTCAGATATTTGGGAATTATTATAACGACAGACCTATCAAAACTGTTTAAAGCCAACTACGGGAAATTGATGGGCCACATAAAAGCGGACCTTACAAGATGGGAAATTTTGCCACTCTCCCTGATAGGAAGAGGAATAGAAACTATAAGAATGAATATTTTACCAAGGTTGCTCTTTCTCTTCCAATCCCTACCTATCTATGTTCCTGTCTCCACCTTTACTATATTGGATAAATGGCTATCCAAGTTTATTTGGCAAGGCAAGCGACCCAGACTTAAATTTAAAAGACTACTCTGCCCAAAGGAAAATGGAGGCCTGGACTTGACTAGCCTGAAAACATATTATTGGGCATCCCAACTCAGATCAATGGTTGCTTGGATGTCCCAAGACACTGACACTATATGGGTTGGAATGGAGCAAATTTGGGAGTGAATGCCCAAATTTGCCATTAGATTCAATCCCATTCCTAAACCAAGACATATGGGGGGAAAATAAGATTGCTAATGTATGGAGTAAAAACACCCTAAAAATATGGTCAATTGTGAGGAAAAAATTACAACTACCCAAGACTATTTCCAGAGCTATAATGATAGCAAACAACTGTGAGTTCTCCCCAGCTAGGCTGGACAAAGGATTCCTGAAGTGGAAAGAAAGGGGTCTAGTTGTATTGGACCAGCTGTTTGACAGAGCAGTCCTGAAATCATTTGATCAGCTCAAAGAGAAATATGATTTACCAAAACAAGACTTCTTTAGGTACTTACAAATTAGACATTACTTGCAAAATCATCAAGAATGGGAAAAGCTCTGCTCCCTACCAACAAAAATAGAGCACTTTTTTTATATCAATAACAAAAGGAATTGTAAAGACAATGTTCATATCACATATTTACAAGATATTGCAGGAAGAATTTAAAGAAAATAATTTAGATATTAAAGAAAAATGAGAACTAGAAATGAACACAATAATTACAGATAAGCAGTGGGAGACTTCATGCAGTCAAGGACACAGGGCAACCAGTAGTCCAAACTGGAAGGAATTTGGATGGAAAAGATATTTTAGAACTCCATTCATAAAATCAAAATGGAGCAACACCTCAGACGGCTGTTAGAGGGGCTGTGGCTTGGTGGGGGACCACACGCATATATTTTGGGACTGCCCTAAGATAGAATACTGCAAAAATGTACAAAAAGAAATAAAAAAATGTCTCTGATCTACCTCTTGAACCATCATACTTTGTGCTAGGAGTACTGCCAGCTGATCTTGAAGAGAACAGCCAAACATGTTTGCTGAGAGTCCTTCTTTTAATAGCTAATAAGGTAATTATGGCCTCCTGGCTGAAGCCACACCCTCCAACGGTTGCACAATGGAGGGAAAGAATCCAAGAAGTTTATAACATGGAGCATACAACAGCATTATTACAACTGAAAGCAGATGTATTCCTAAATAAATGGTCATCCATTGTCCTACATTTTCATTTGATATGAATGATATGCAGAATTGTATTTTTTTATTTTTTTATTTTCTTATTATTTGTGCACACTTTTATGTTGTGTATTCTCATTTTCTTTTCTTTTCTTTTCTGAATATCATATATTTTCCTTACTTTTATTATTATTTTATTTATTTATTTATCTTTTAATTTATTTATTTAGACTTACCCGTGACACCTTACTGTACCATCAAAAAGTTCATTTGTGACATTGTATGACTGCACTTCATAAAATGAAATAAAAAGACAAGTTAATTTTTTTTTTTAAATCATCAAATCATTTTTATAATCCCCATAAATCCTAAACTGTCTCTCTAAACCAGCTGTTCTAGATTTCCCCTTATTCTTACATAAGAGTAGGCTTAGATAGATCCCGCCCTGAGTGATCCTCACCAGTCACCAATTCTGTATCTTTGCATTAGCAGCTGGAGATAATGTCTGCGCCAAAAATATTACAAATGTTCTGTTGCTGGATGTACCAACGAACATACGAGTCTCCGTAGACTCCCGGCATCTGAGCCACTGAGGACACCGTGGTTGAATTTTATTTATAAAGGAATTGTGCCGAAGAAAGTCGGAAAAGTGTTATTTGCGCAAATCCTTTATTTTCCCGGAATACTTCACAAACGAGGGTCAGTTCAATGCTGGATTTGCGCAAAATATTAACATGACAGTACATGCTAGTAGTCTATGAGTTGATTCGACTTAACTCCACAACAAATACATAAATGTACCCACTTACCATTCAGAAACATCCAGTTGCAACTTGTAGTAACTTCTTCCTGAGTCTTTCCATCAGTGTCCGACTGAACACCGTTACTTACAATTTATGTAATTTCTGAATTTGCATTTAAAGGGACACACACAAAAACTGTGTTTTTGCTCACACCCAAATAGGGGCAAATTTGACAAGCTATAATAAATGATCTGTGGGTATTTTGAGCTGAGACTTTACAGGCACATCCCGGGGACACCCAGAGACTTATATTACATCTTGTGAAAAGGGCCATAATAGGTCCCCTTTAAATATGTTAAATAATAAAAATAGACTTTATGTATTTAATATCACTATTAACTAATGCCTTTGCTGCTGACCTTTGATGATCCAATTCAACCAAACCAATAAGCAAAAATTACTTTTGATAAACATCACATTTGTGTACATTGTATGACTTCTGTCTTATTTAGGTTATGACTAAGAACCTTTTTATCTAATATTACAATTCTTTTCACAGAAAACGTGTCAGAATCACAAGGCATGCCATTGTTGCTTGATCTTCGATACTGTCGTGGATTTTTCCCTAAACCTAACTAAGTACCTAAGTCTACCGGGGCCGTCTCCAGTCGACGATCTCCCTGCCGTCTCCAATCGACGATCCCTAACGTCTCCAATCGACGCTTAATAAATAGTCTAACTAACTAACTTGCTTCCCTAACTAGATTTCTTCCTGCGCAGGAATAATTGACAAACAGACCTCTAAATGCTTTAATCACGGCCAGGAGATCTTCCCGAGCAGTTCTCAGGGAATCTCTCCCAAGAAGCAAGGCCGGAGGATCTCAGACAAATTCCATTGAGAATCCCACGGTGCACAAGAATACAACAGTTTTTATAGAATAAGGAGGTATGGCAAAAAATGTCATACCGCATTACATAATTTCCCCACAATTTGATTGGTTCTTCATCTTCATATGCAAACCCTTCTGTTACTAGGTAAAGCAAACTTTGCTTTAATGATTACTTCATTGTTAATCACAAGGTTCAAATTTAGTCATCTGTCTAGTTTCAATTCCCAAATGTGTTATTTATACACTCACACAACCAAAGTCAAAGGGGTATGAATACAACATCCAAAAACACAGGACAAAACGTTTTAGTACATTGTGTTTCAAAGTGTTATCATGTTAGGCCTGAAAAGAGAAGGTTAGATGTTAAATATGGTTAGAAACATGGTTAGTTTAATATACAGTTTAAAATTTCTACGACAATACACAAAGTGTTATTCCTCAAGGGGGCGCAAGACAGCTCAGAAAACCGAACAGAACCGCATTCAGGACGTTTTTGTCTTACTGGAGAGAAACAATAATCGTTTAAATCCATTAATACCAAGAGCTGGTGCCTGACATAACATGGAAATCAACCCACGGATGTAATCCCTAACTGAAGAAAAATATGTATACAGTAAACACAGGCGGCTGTGATTGGTCCACTCAACAGCACTGAGAAAAGTTACAAATAGGCTGCTTCAGACCTATTGATCAGAACAAAATATTTCAGCATTTACTCTGAGAAACACACAATAATTAGTTAAAAAAAAAAAAGTCTCAGTAATAGTTATAAATATATAGTAATAACAATATACAATACAACCTAAATAAAGCAAAATAATTATTCAACAAGACAGCCTAGTTAACACCAATTAACACAAGTAAATGGTAAATAAAGCAACTAAGGAGCTTTTTGAAGTAAATATATCTAAAATCTGAATAAAATATGTTATGCATATGACAGACGCATAACTATTCTCTTCCAGTAGCATTTGCATGTATTTTTGGTGTTGCTGTTGATTTTAAATTGCTATTAGACCTCTGCAATGGATTGAATTCTCTTTTTTTAAAGCAACACTAAGGAACTTTTCCTCTTCTGTCGCCCTACAGGTTGTCCATTACCGCTGTCGTAAATAGTTTCGCCATCCGCAGCCTACTGTCGCTCGCACGCTCGCTGTTTATCCAGCACCGGCTTTGGAATGAACGATGTCCACAGACAAGGTAGAGTATGTTGCATGATTTCATGAAAGTATGATGTATTGCGACATCAGAAACGAAGAAAACTAAATAATGAGTATTGTAATGCTTGACGTAAAGCAAGTCAAATTTGTAGTTTTCTTTTGTCTCATTCGAACTACAGAAACGCACCCGGTTTGGCAAACTTGCATAGTGTGGATATAGCAGATATAGGGCTGCAAAGCGAATCCAGAAGTGCCTTTCACCCTGTTACGACTTGATGAACCACTGATACGATTTTGGAAACATAATTTTAAGGTAAAAAATGTTCCTTAGTGTTGCTTTAAAAGCTCACTCACAGCTGAAAAGGCGTGTCTGTCTCTTTAAGAGACATAATTACACGTCACGTACGTACTCGGCCCCGCGAGTGAAAACTCGTATGTCATTGGTCCATGCGTGTTCCGCTTGTCGTGCGCGTTCCCGGCGAGTCACCTTGCTGTACTGTACACAACAGCAGAAGTGTATCAGCAGAAGCGAAGGTGTCCTACAGAAACCCCAACCAGCACTGCAGCCATGGCAGCCGCAGCGCACTCGGGCAAACCCAAAACATCGCCCAAATCTATTAAGTTTCTCTTCGGTGGCTTGGCTGGGTATGTATGCGCCTATGCATTCAGCGGCGCTCTCTGTTGCATGGGCTTGAATTGAATGAGCAACTGATGGGAGAGTGAGATTATTGATAAGGGTCATCCTTTATCCGCTGCGCGAGCTATTGATCAGAATCAGCATAAGGAGTTTATGTGGTGTGTTGTGGATTTTCTTGTCTATTTCTGCGAGTTCTGTAGTGAATGAATGTGCAGGCCCAGAGAAAGCCTGGTAACCCCGTGTCAAAATTTGAACTTCAGTTTAAATGTCACGCGTCTTCATGTGTCACTGAGGAATGTATGTTGTAGGCCCTCTTTTGTAACTTATTTGTTGCTAAAAGACCTTTAAATATTAAATTCCATCCTTAAATATATTACTACAAAATTAAGACAGTTCCTTCACACATGGACTCTCTGAAACAAATACAAGACTTGTAAATCAATGCTGTTTCTTATACAGGTTGTCCTTTGGCAAATGTTAAAGTCACCATGAAATCAACACGGACACTTCTTGTTTTTTTAATGGAATTTTGCTGAATTTATTATAAAAGATTTATCCGTGCACATAATTATTTTCCTAAAATTCATGTGCCCTCCTAATCTTTATTCAGAATATCTTCCCCTCCCTCGACATCTCTGCTCTTCTCTGATGACGTGTTTACTGGCACGAGGGCGGAGCAACCTGTCACTCACATGAGATCCACCAATAGCAAACCACAACCATCCAATCAATTCCCCACGAACAAAATCAAGACCCGCCCTAGATTTTTTCTTGACGAAAAGCCTTTTCACTCAGATATAGGGAAGAAAAGATTTCAAAGGCATAATTGCCTTGTTTGTGTTTAACTGAGCCAAAGTCTAAAGGACACCATAAATGCACTAGTTTAAAAGGAATTTCATTTGCTTTTGTGTTTTTTTTTTAAAGAAACAGCAGCTGTTGTAGAGTCCTCAGTCAGAAAAAAAAGCACTCCTGTTGAAATTCTAAATACATTTCAATAATTATTTGGAAATAGTCTCAAAGGATCCTGATAAGATTAAAAAGCAACAGGATGAACATGACTGAGATTCCTAGTTTCCAGTTTCAGTTTTGTGATTCTTCTGAATTT
Source organism: Vimba vimba (assembly GCA_022828995.1). Classification (NCBI taxonomy): domain Eukaryota; kingdom Metazoa; phylum Chordata; class Actinopteri; order Cypriniformes; family Leuciscidae; genus Vimba; species Vimba vimba. Next base: position 45,754,678 of record CM040820.1, on the reverse strand, counting down.
TCCGACTGGGATATTTTATCCTATCGGGGGATCATATTGGTCCTATAGAGAAAAATTCATATCATGTGTCCTTATCTTTTTTTAAATTTTTTGCTCATTTTAACAGGATTCCTTCAGGATGAGAACAGGGCTTTAAAGTAAATAAATGATTTAGCGGTAACCCCTTACAATGAGGTTCATTAGTTAACATTAGTAAATGTATTGACCATGAGCACTACATTTGTTAATGATTTGCTTATCTTTGTTAACATTAGTGTTCATGTTAGTTCACAGTGCATTAACTAATGTCAACAAGATTTTAGTAAACTATTAGTAAATGTTGAAATTAACATTAACAAAGATTAATAAATGCTGTATAAGTGCAGTTCATTATTAGTTCATGCTAACTAATGTAGTTAAATAATGTTAGCTAATGAACCTTATTGTAAAGTGTTACCGATTTAGCTAACATGCATGCATTCTCTCTGACTTCCAGGATGGGTGCAACAGTGTTTGTGCAGCCGCTGGACCTGGTGAAGAACCGGATGCAGTTGAGCGGTCAGGGCTCCAAGGCTCGCGAGTACAAGACTAGCTTGCACGCCGTGGCTAGCATCCTGCGCAACGAGGGCATCGGGGGCATCTACACCGGGTAAGGAAGAGAACCACGGCGCAACTGCGCTAGGAAAACGCTAGCGTTTTAGATTAGTGAGGTACACTTTCACACAGCAAGGCGAGAATGTACAAGTACAGAGTAAAGAATTTGAATGAATTATTGAATTTATGTTTGTTTTTTAACATTAATTTTACCAGACACTGGATGTGAGAAACTAGGGAGCTCTAGCTGGACATCCTTACTGAGTGACTGTAGATGGAGCCCATAGCTTTACACAAGCAGTAAATATCTGATTAGGTTTATATCTGATACATATATCTCGTATATATCACTACGCATTCATTGTGTTCACGCCATGTTTTTAATTGCAGGCTTTCGGCGGGTCTGTTGAGACAGGCTACCTACACCACGACCCGCTTGGGCATCTACACGGTCCTGTTTGAGCGCATGTCTAAAGCGGATGGCACACCTCCCAACTTCTTGATGAAGGCTTTGATCGGGATGACCGCTGGGGCCACGGGGGCGTTCGTCGGGACTCCGGCTGAGGTGGCGCTCATTCGAATGACGGCTGATGGGAGGTAGAAGAATATCATTACACTTCACCATAATTCATAATTCACCTAAAAGTGACTAAGTGAATCACTTAGGCTACGTTCAGATTGTCAGTCCAAATCCGATTTTTGTGCATATCCAATTGAAGATTTCAAGTGTGAATGGCAAAAAAATCTCATGAAATGTGATTTTTTCAAATCCATTTCAAGCTACATCCAAATGTGGTTTGAAATCCTATTCACATCGCATTTCTGGAAATCCGTCTCAGTCTGAACGCTCTGGGGTGCGTTTCCCGAAAGCATCGTTAGCCAACTATGGTCGCAAGTTCTGTCGTTATCAGCATAGTTCAACGAGTCAGTGTTTCTCGAAACCATCGTTCCAACGAACATTCGCTAACAGCATCGCAAAGTTGTGTGGTTGGAACGACAGATCTTGACCTGTGGTTAGAAGCAGAGTTTCTAGATTGCATGACGTGGACTCAATAAATCCTTATCTTGAGCAAAATAAGCAAGCTGACATTCAGTACAACCTGTGTCTTTTATTTAGAATACATACAAATGTCATTTACGTCTTTGAGTTTATCAAGAGATTTAAAGCACCGTTTTTGAAGAGTGCGCATGTGTGAACGTACTCTAGTACGTAAGAACGAGCCTATGATTGAATCTGGAAATAAAGCGAAATAACTGAGAAAAATGAGAAATAGTCCTCAGATGCCATGTCTGTATTTATAGCAAAACATCTAGCGTTAATTAGATCTCAAACAGATTCTTTAAAAGTAGTTATTACTCCATCATGTGCATGACTAGCTAGTTGATTTCTTCAGCGATGCATCGTACTATGGTAGTGAAGCATCGAGTTACGTTGTTGTACGGGAAACGCACCCCTGATCGGATTTCACATGGTTTATGTAACTTTCTCACGCCACTTAAAATGCAAATGTCAGACTTTGTTATAGCAAACTTGCTGAAAGGCGCTGCCGAAACAAGGCTCTGTTGTTCCAAAGTTCCAGACGAGCAGAAAATGACAATATAACGGAGACATGTTTGTAAACCGACGGAGACAACAGTGCTAGGGCTGTGCAATTTCAATTTCAGCTCCCAACGATCACCAAAATAGCACAATCGAGTAAAAACTATTATTTTGCCATGTTCTGTTTTGCAAGAACACTCTTATTTTGTCTTGAGTTCTGAATGACGCGCACATCCGCCCCTCCCGAAGCCATAAACTCTCTCAGCCTTTACAGTCAGGGAGGAAAGTCGTGTGCACGTCATCCGCTGGAATTTAAAAACTCGGTGCGAGTAAAGATGGCAGACCAACGGAGTTGGGAACAGTTTGGCTTCGAGAAATCCGACGACGAGCAGAAACATGCTACGTGCAAGATTTGCTACATGGTGGTGGCTGCAACGCATGGGAACACCACAGATTTGTTTAACCAATTGAAAATTAAAGACTGAGTGACCTATGACAGTGTTAAATGTTCAAATTTCTATTTTTTTTAAAGAATTGTTGAAAGTTGTCTTTTTAATAAATGCAACACGTTCCCAAAGTCATGTGAAATAATCGTGTTACATAATCGTGATTTCAATACTGACCAAAATAATCGCGATTATGATTTTTTTCCATAATCGAGCATCCCCAAACAGCGCAGAAAAAAGCTGTGAAGACGCATAGTCCAGTGCATGGCATGGACATAAATACATATTGTACAATGGTATTTTTTTCCAAGCTGAGAACTCAGAGTTTAGAAAATGTGTAAAGGAGTCAAAGCAGCAGCAGGAATTCCTCCATCACACACACACACACACAAACAAAGATCTGCTGCAAGAAGACGCAGTTCTGACGCCTGTATCGAACTATAATGGGCAACGTGATGAAAAAAAACCAAGGGTGTGTCCGAAATCGCACATTCTCTTGAGCAGGTGCTTATTTTGAATAAGTAATTAATCATGTGACCTCCCAGCATCACTGCCATTCACAAATCCTCTCCCGTTGCATTATGGGATAGTAAAGTGTCCATCGGATGCACACTCCAGAATCTCACCAGAACTAGTAGGTCATCCGGGTACTTTTTGCCTACTCTTTTATGTGAATTCAGTGAGTCATACTACTTTTGTCACATGCTGTTTTTCGCCTACTATATAGTAGGGAAGTGTGCGATTCCGGGTGCAGCTTAAGCATTCTTTCTGTCCTTTTAGAGACGCATCTTGTGACATCACGTCCTGTTTTTGGTTCTTTTAGATGTCTTATTTTAGTTGAACTGCACCCGAGTTCGTTTGGAACCACTTGTTTAGTGAGCGCTTGTCCGCATGTTCGGTGACCACAAAGGTTCAAATGTTGTTTTAATCGAACCAAACCTGTCAAGTATGAACACACCCTTAGATTTGTGAAACAAAACTGACATGTAAAGTGACCAGCCAACCAAACAACAGATAATGTTGTTTTTATGTGCCATTTAATCAAATAAAATACATTTTATTAAAAATACATGTATGTAATAAATATATTTGTAAATTCTATAATAGTACATAAATAATACTAAACTGTTAGTATTATTTTATTGTGTTAATATTAATATCAATATCATCATCGTTATCTTATTAAAATATTGAAACGTTAAAAAAAATTGAAATGTTAATAAAGCATCACTTTTTTATCTCTTTGTTGTCCAGGTTGCCTCCAGAGCAAAGGAGAGGTTACTCAAACGTCTTCAATGCCCTCATCAGAATCACTAGGGAGGAAGGAGTCACCACACTCTGGAGGGTAAGTGTGTGTTAGAAGAATATGGTGTGTGTGTAATCTAGTTACATGTGCGCTAATAATCTAGATTGCAGATGTTCATGCATTTACACCAGATGTCGTATGGGTCATACAAGTTTGACCCATGCTTTTTTACTTAAAGGTGAAGACCCAACTTTATGCATTTATGTTTTGTAAGATTCCCCTCTCTGTTAAACATATTTTATTAGATTGTCCTGGACTTAATACAAGTAGAATGCTCTTTTATGAAGTTACCTCACTTAAGGATTTATTTAGTAAGATTATGCCTGAAAAGGTTTTCGAATTATTATTATTTATTTTTTAATCATATGTTAATTATAAAAATCTTCTGTAATATGACTTGCAGTTTCTGTTTGTTTGGTTTTTGTTGTATTTATATGATATTTGTATTTTTGTAATTGATTTTTTGCCATGAAAATAGCTTTGAATGCTGACATGGCACTAAATAAAACAATCTGTATCTGAATATGTTCATGCATTTGAGTTTTATGTTTTTTCCTACATCTTGCTTGTGATTTAGAATCATGCATTTGTGAGACTTAAGCCCCTTTCACACAGATATGCCGGAAAACACTCTGATAATGTGTGCAGGGATTTGTCCCGGGATCAATTGATTTTTGGTTCATTCACACTGGCAGTGATTTTTCAGAATCTGTGTGTGCGTTCACACACATCCCATAAAGATCCCGCAAAGACACGTGACATCGATGTGACGTGTAATGTCTCTGCAGCGACTTAAGTTTGCGTATGATTTTGACACACTTGTGCATTTTTTCAATCATAAATTTGCGATTGGCAATTTTATGGCAATTTTCCGGAATCAATGCGCCGTGTGAAATGGGCTTTAGAATATTATTGGGATTTGAATAAGACTGGCTTGGTTTTAAAGAAATCCTGGAACTAAATTAATTTTCATGATCTTTGATTCTTTTACCAATGCAGATCTAACACCGTACTGAGATGCTGTGCCGCTACCACTGTAAATGTACATAAATTATGTTTTAGCTTGCAGAGAAAAAATGGGTGCCGCAAAATCATACAAAGACTAATGATGTGTGTTTTTGTTTTATTTCTAATGTAGGGCTGCATACCCACCATGGCCAGAGCGGTTGTTGTGAACGCAGCCCAACTTGCTTCATATTCCCAGTCCAAACAAGCGCTGTTGGACTCTGGTATGGACCTTCTTTTATCTTATCAGTCACAAACATGTACTATCAGCCCTTCTAGAAAATCTAGCTAATTCCAGATTCTGATGCTATCTTAATGTACATGGTTAGCTGATCTTGGTGGTTAATTAGTTGGACTAAGCACAGATCAACCTGGTAGACCATCTCGGTCAAGATGGTTAGGGTTGAAAGAACATTGTAGACCAGCAAGAAACCCTCTGTCCGACTGTCCAAAATATTTCCCTTTTTTGTTTGTCATTTGCTTGTTTCTTACCGAGAACAGCTTTGTCTGTGTTTGCAGGTCATAATTTAGTTTTTTGGTGCTTGGTTTTTGATTGTGATAAAAGAAAAAGCATTTCTGGCATCAGAGTTCTGCAAGTACCTGACGAGTGAACCGCTATTATTTGATGTAACCGGTGGAATAATATGTACGTTGTCATTTGCGATGCAGGTCGGGATTCGTGAGGCACAGGCGGACTGCGGTCCGATAGCCAAGACTATTTTGAATTCGATGCATGTTGATAGGCAGCTGCTTTCAAACGGTCTAGTGCATATTGGGTTCACACTCTGAAGACAGTCAAAGGTTTATATTTACGTGTTTTGCAGCATTAAAGTCAATTGCGCTGATTTGAAGTGATTGACAGCTTCAGTTATTTTATAGGGATCGCTCTTTGCTCGCTTTCTGCATATAGTCTACTCATAATAAAAGTGTTATTTTATTTTTTTATGCTGCTAAGTGGACCAATGGCCACACATATTCTGCAGAGTTTCAGAAGAGACAATCGTATTTTAATGCAGTGCAGTTCGGGTTTCAAACGGGTTGGGTCGGGTAAGGAATTAAATTAGTGGATAATTAGTGTTAAGTTTACCAAACGGGACCCGCCGTGTGGGACTCGGCCTGGCATTGCTAAGTAGTTTTGGGTGAGGGTTATAAATATTTGCGGTAACACTTTACAATAAGGTTCTATTGGTTAACGTTAGTTAATGCATTATGTGCATTAAGTGACATTAACTAACAATGAGCAATATATGTGTTAATTGTTACATTATGTGTTATGAACATTAGTTAATAAGAATACAAGACAACTGTTCATTCTTAGCTCAGGTCCGATAAATAATATTAACAGAAACAACTTTTGAATAATAAACTTATTGTTTGCTAAGGGTACATTGACACTGACAGTGATTTGCAGCAGCAAAGTGACTAGCAATCTCTCGTTTTCCAGTAGAGTTGATGATTTGATGAGATGGTGGCCATTGGTAATGCAGATGGTGGCGGAGTAGATGGTTGAGGAAAGTTTCACTTCTTTTTTCCTTTCTTTTCTTTGTACAAATGAACAGAAACATGATGCAGCACTTAATATGATCTTGCATGATCCGTGTCCTATGGGATACCTTAGTTGACTGCATGATGGAGAATTAAATCTTACATTTTACCGGCAATACATCCTTTTTTTGATCAAATTAGATGTGGGTTGCGTTTCCCAAAAGCATTGTATGGCTAAGTAGATCTTAAAGACCATTAGTGCAAATGGGATCTACATTTAGACTTATAATGCCTAGAATGCTTAACTAGCCCAGATCAGTTTTGCAGCCCACCAATAACATGGCATCAAGTGGTAGCAACACCTATGAGTTTTTCATAATTCAGTTTTCACGTGGTCAATTCAGAGTGTTTTTTGTGAAAATGTTTTATAAGCAATGTCTAAATGTGATTCAGATGAACTAGTGATTAACTAATCACTAACTGTTATTTATTTACCATAGTAAGTGTGGACGTATCAACGTGTGTTCTTCTGATCGAATGAGTTGTAGAACTGAGGTCAATCTGAAATGTACTGCAATGATCCATTTCAAATATCTCTCTACTTCTGTTTGTGCAGGATATTTCGGAGATGATATCTTGTGTCATTTCTGTGCCAGTATGATCAGTGGACTGGTCACCACCGCTGCCTCCATGCCAGTTGATATTGTTAAGACCAGGTACAGCTTTACTTCCTAATGACAATGGTCATTTATTCATCCTCGTGTTGTTCCAAACCCGAATGACTTTCTGTCCCTCCATTGAAAGTCTGTTCCCCCAAAACTGTGATGGTTTAAAAAAAACATTGAAAAAAAAGTGGTTTAATCTAAGTCTTATGAAGCAACATGATTGCTTTATAAATCTGAACAGATTTAATTTTGGTTTTTATTCACATTTAAATATTGATCTGCAAACTATTGCATTGAATTTTGGCAAACAGAAGCTCAAGCATGCTTGCTTAATGTGTGAGAACCAATGAGGTTCATTATCACGCGTCACGCCAATATGCTTCTGTTTATTTTCGCTGATCAATGATTATATGTGAATAAAAGCCTAAAGTCAATCTGTTCGTCATATAAAGTGACTTGGATTAAACCACTCGATTCATATGGATTTATTTTACAATCTCTTTATGAACGTTGTGGGTGAATAGACTTTCAATGGAGGGACAGAACAGATTTCGTTAAAAATATCTTCACTTGTGTTTCGAAGATGAACCAAAGTCTTATGGGTTTAGAACGACATTAGAGATGACAGAATTTTATCTCTTTAATCTCTTTAAACAACTATAACATGCATGATAACTAGCGATGAATATGTTGACTGAAGCCGACAGTTAGTTAATAATTAATCTCCATTTTATGGTCCAACACCAATGTGACAGATTTCAAACCTGCGATTGCATTCACAATACAGGGCTTGAATCTAATATTGATTGTATGACTGAAAAATTGTGCATCCCTAATGATAACCATATCAGCATTACTTTTATTTGCCATGTGGTTTACAGAGTTTTATAAACAAAACGCGTTTATAAGGAACTGGCTTGATGCCAGGAGTATCAGTATTGCAGAAACAATATAAACAGTATAAAGTTCTAAACCTCATATGCATTACTATTAATAAAATGTTTCCAGAAATTGTGCATTGGTGTGCTTTAGGTAATAAAACTATCAAAATATAACATTGTAACATTGTAGGATGAGTGCAGGTCAACGAAGGAGTATATTTTGTTCATATGTGTGCAGGTAAAGGTTGTAAATTCTGGAGCTGATAAGTAAGCTAACTGCTTTAATGGACCATCATTATTTATTATCTTATAACGTATACATGCTAGTGGTCAAAGGGTTTTTCAATGCCTGATACAGCGTATGTAGAGAGCAAGGTGGCCAATACACACATCGCAGAATATACATGCTATATAAAAGCTAATGAATTAGGTTGGTATGGCCAAAATCACAGCAACTGCAATACATCACAATAATTGTTGTTACTGGAAATTCAACATTTATGTTAACCATTTTGATACTATATATAATAATGTTAATTTGTAATAGAGTAGTAAAAAATAGTTAATTTGTTAAACTTGTAATAGAGCATGGCACTAACACCAGGTTCATGTGGTTGTTTGATTAATGATAAAATGTATAACTTGATTGCAATGTAACTTCCTTTGTATTAAAAGCATCTGCCAAATGCATAAACGTAAATGTCCAAGATACTTCATCTCGATTATTATTATTTCCATTTTTACAACTTGGACGCAAACCAAAAGATAAGATTGCACATTACAAATGAGTCACTCATTAAATAAGACCCGACATAACAACAGAAGACTCAAGACATTCATTCAAATCATAAATGTTTGCTGATTCTGGTTGTTTTCTGTGCTGCAGGTTTGGGTAGATATTGTGCTGATTATCCAATGCTAACATGTATTTCATTCTTTTCAAAAGAATCCAGAACATGAGAATGATTGATGGGAAGCCGGAGTACAAGAATGGTTTGGTATGTTCTTAACTCACTCATAGTCAATCTCTTGCTGCTTTCCCCTGTTACTCTGTCTGTTTTAAAGCTGCCGTCGGCAACATTTTTTTGATCATATTCAGTGAAATCGACACTATAATCCGACAGAACAACATAAATAAGGTGGTTTTAGAAAATAACCCGAGCTTCTAACTCCACCTGGAGCGTGTTATTTGTTTTGCAAAAATCCACCGCTCCCGTCTCATCGGGTCCAATCAGCGTAGGGGGGTGTGAGATCTGACTGTCAATCACAGTTTGTGCACGCGCCACAGATCCCCTCTCCCTCGCGCAGACGCACACGTTACAATATCACATGCACACGACACGCCTGAAGTTCGCCTGAAGATTGTACGAAGCGTGATGGTGGAGAGAAAATCTACTAGCAAGCTTCCAATTCCTCGGTTATTGCTATCTATGGATAGATTAGCCAGGGCAGCCTACCTCCGAGTCCATGGTGTTGATCGATGCTGAAGAGACGGACGCGTTCACAGAAAATCAGGTACACACGCACTGACGATGGGCGGGTGCTCGTTGGTAGTGGGGGAGGGGCATGAGAGTTGTAAACATTCAAAATTTTGATCTGTCCACTCAATCTGCCAGACTTGCCGACTGCAGCTTTAAGCTACTGATCTCAGACAGCCAGAGATGTGACCTTTCAGTCATGTTGGTGTAGGGAGAAATCAGAAATGGATCAAGTTTCAGGAAAAGTTTATTTGTGCCACAAAATAAAAATAAGTAGTTGCAATCAATGTTTTTATATACCAATTCTGACTTATTTTTTTTAGAATTCTGAGTTTATGTCTGGAAACTCTGATCAATTCTTAGCCTGGTTAAAACCAGACCCTTCTCAGTTGAAACTGAGTGTAGGGTCTGGGGAAGCTATGTAGACAAATCATTTCCAAAGGGGCGTCACCAAACGACGTAGCTCAAATTCCTCTGGGCGCAATTGGATAGTCTTAAAACCAATCAGATCGATGAAGGAGATGACGTATGCAGAGCGACGGAGAAACATCTGTTGTTCTTTGCTCCGGTTTTAACAAATACGGTAAGTTTAAATCACTCAAAACAGACGCGATAATAGAATCGAACGAGAGATGTTCCACGGCGGCATCCATCTTTGTAATGAAATCTCCTTCAGCGTCGCTGCGCTATCGTCATCATGTAAATCCCTCCCCCAACATTTCTGATTGGTGCCGCGATTTCAGCGGCACAGTAATGAGTTTGAATGGGCTCTTCTCCAGACTATCCTGGAGAGAGAATTAAAATTCGCCGGAAGTAGTCTGGGTTTTCCCAGGCTAATCAATTCTGACTTTTCCTCAGAATTCTGTTTATATCGTACCATGGTAATCCAGAGTTCTCGCGAGAGCACAAGTTGAATTTGCTCAGCGATTTACTCTGGTGTCGAATAATGATGCTCATTAAATATGCCCCCCGATCTGAGCTGCACCAATCACATCGGGTTATCTGATATAGGCGGGCCAGAGGCGAGATGACGACAGCGCTGTGACGTCGAAGTCATTAGTAAACATTGCAAGATGGCTATGGATGAACACCAGTTGTTTGAAACGGCTTTGGCCGCTACAATGAATGAGTTAGACTTGGCTTTTTCTCTAAAAGAGGAACAGAAGACGGCGCTCGAATCGTTCCTTTGCAAGAAGGGTGTTTTTGCTGTTTTGCCGACCGGATACGGCAAGTGTCTAATCTACCAGTTATCTCCGCTGGAAGCTAAGCGATAACTTGTTGTGATTGGTCGTAGTGTTATCTAATTGCGTGCAGTGAGATTTTCAAACGCATGCTTGGTGCCGCCCCTCGAGCTGGCCGATTTTCATTAGTCAACGCCAGACCATTAATCTTTTAGATTTAGGTCTGGATTTCCAGGCTATTTATATCTCGCAATTCTGACTTTTTTCCTCAGAATACTGAGTTTACATCTCCCAATACTGACTTTTTTCCCCAGAATACTGAGTTTACATCTCACAATTCTGACTTTTTTCCTCAGAATACTGAGTTTACATCTCACAATTCAGTTTTTTTCCCTCAGAATACTGAGTTTACATCTCACAATTCTGACTTTTTTCCTCATAATATACTGAGTTTACATCTCGCAATTCTGACTTTTTTCCTCAGAATACTGAGTTTACATCTCACAATTCTGACTTTTTTCCTCAGAATACTGAGTTGGCATGACCTTTTCAGTACCATTGTAATGGTTACACTAAATAAAATGCTAAGTAAAGTGTAAATACACTTGTGCAATAATTAAATTCCCTTTATTATTATTTTTGTTGTTAGTGGTATAGTCTCTGACACTTCCAGCCTTTCTCTCATTCTTTTTCACTTTTTCTTTTTCTTTCTTTAGGAGGTATTGGCGACGGTCATAAGAAAAGAAGGATTCTTCAGTCTGTGGAAGGGTTTCACTCCTTATTACGCTCGTCTTGGGCCGCACACAGTTCTTACCTTCATCTTCCTGGAGCAGATGAACAAGTTCTACAAGATCTATTTCCTTGACTCCTAGATATGTCCTTAGGGTCATCAGGGGACAGCACAGGCCATACTTCCATATTGTTTTTCTCCCACATCTGGTTTCTCAGTATAGTTTCTGTTTTTGATGGTTGGTAACAGAACCAATATGCACTGGATTGTGGCCCTTTGCTGTGGTGGTAACTGTGAAGACCATTTGGAGTCTTATATTGCATAGACTGACTGACTGACTGACTGACTGACTGACCACATTATATATTGAAATAAATGAAGGTATCGCTCACTCCAGTAAGACCCCTGTTTTAGTTTTAAATGATATTTATGTAATCCCTGCCTCCCCCACACAAACTTTTCCTCCAGGTCAACAACTGTACTGACCTGTCAACAGGCTTAGTTGTAACTTGTGAGGAATCTTTGTCAATACAGATGCGAACCTGTATTCTGAGTGAATCATAAAAGGCTTTTCTCTTTCTTCTCATAATTATTTAGAATCTAACCAGCATACACACAATTGTGTGCAAAACACTTATGATCACTATTATGCAGTGATAACTTAGCCTCACATCAGCATGTTCTACCATAAAGACTGCTTTGCATTGATCATTTAGTGATGTTTACTTGCATTGAGCACAATTAACTGGAAACTGTTACTGTGTAATAAAGATAATGAGGTGTGTAAAGGCCAATACCACGCCAGCTAGCTGCTTGTGCTGTATTAAAGTTTGAGGTATTAATTTTCCAGTCTGAGGAACTGTATGAAAGTAACAGTGGAATTATTGTGTTCTTAAATTTCGGGATGAAAAAGAATTCCAAATTTTCAACACTTCCTAGTATGTAAGGCATTTATTGCATCTTTGTTTTTAAATGAAGAGCGATATCAAACAAGACCAGCTTTTAAAAATAATTGTGGCTTTCATCAAGTAAAGAAACTAATACAATTGTGGTGTTTTTCATTTGCTTGCTATGCAGAAACAACAAATTATACAATTTAACAAAACTAGTAAATTAAACGGCGCTGTTTTAAGTAACACTTCATTGGTAAACTTGAAAACATGATGTACTGCTGGGTGAAGAACAAAAGTTTATTCTTGATTAATTTATATACATGACATTCACCTAAAAAGAACAAATTGATAATTAACCAAATATTATTTTTTTTATAAATATTCCATTTAGAAACGTAATTAAAAAAAAAACCTTAAAAAAATATACATATTTTAAACTGATAGTAAAGAGAGCCAATACGTGAATAAATTAGCAGAATAAACGAAATACTGTTTCTAAATGTGAATCATAAAATTATCAAGAAACGTAATATGCATAACATCAAAAAGCATTTTTGTAGTTTTTGCAAAAGTTCCTAAATGATAAAACCTATTTAGGAAGAATTTGCTCAACTATACAAAGACTATTCATCGTACGCCTGGGTGTTTTTATTTATATTCAGCCCATTTATTTGTATTTAATTACGTCATTGTGAAATCCGCTGGTTGGACCACATTACCCAGAATGCAATTTCAAGAATGCAGCATGCAGCGAGTTTCCGGTCAAAATTAGACAGTCCAAAGATGGCGGACCTCCTGGGCTCGATCTTGAGCTCGATGGAAAAGCCTCCAACCGTTCACAACCAAGAAAGCCGACGGAAAGCTAGAGGTATAAAGTTTTAATTCTACAAATACACTTCCTTGTAGCTAAGAATATGAAACCGAGAAAGCTTGTAGATTTACAAGTGGAAATAAACAAATATCCGAGTGCCCTCTGCGACACTAACTCTGCAATAAATATAACCAATCACCGCCTGAGAAATAATACATGAACGCGCATACGTCATCTGTCGTTGAATATCCTCTCGACGTCATATCTGGTTTGTAGATGCCTTTTGTGGTTGGTATTAAACTGTTTTATAAATAGGCCAGCCGTACATTTGCTTAAAAGCGTGTCTTAACACGGATATTGAAATTCAACAATAATAGCTAAGCTTTAATAAGATTGCAGCCACAGCAATTTCATAAGCAATGTTGTAAATGTTAAATAAATTGTTCACTAACATGCCAACAATTTCACGGTGCACATACACGTGTTAAATACGAAATAATTTTTGTCATTTTTATTGTATATTCTGATGATTTTTGTTCTTATTGTGCAGAACAAGCAGCCAGACTGAAGAAGCTCGAGGAGGATGAGAAGAGAAAAAAAACTGAGTTTAGGAGAAAGGTACTGCCTTTCTTTGTCTCACATAAACAGGAGCCTATGACTTAGTTAAGTTTTGTTTATGAAAATGAGTGTGATTTTTGCTTTAGATGGAGAAAGAGGTGTCTGACTTCATTCAGGACAGCAAACTGCAGAAGAAGAAATATAACCCAATGGGAAAGATCGAGAGAAGCATATTGTGAGTTCAACACAGTGTTATTTTAGTATCATTGAGATACTATTATAGTTTTCAGTTTGCATTTTAAATTTAGTTGACATTTTAGTAATTTGTGTTTTTGTTATTTTAAATATTTAGTTTTTATACATTTTATTTCCATTTTAGTTATTTTAGTACATAAAATTAGTCTTTCTTAATACTTAATGTAATATTGCAGTATTTATTATAAATGGTTTATCTGTGCACATTGCTATTTTTTCCGATTTATGTGCCCTTGTAAATCTTTAATCAAAATATACGTCACAATAGGGAAGGAAAATACTATCACAACTTCTGTTTCATATTCTAAATGACACCACAACTATAACCATTTCTTAAGCCATGATGAGGTCTTCTGCAAACTACATGCTTATAGAAGCGTATTTTGGATTATCACATTTAATTTCTGGATTTGGGTTAAATTTTATGCCCTTCAGAATGGCATAAGAGTCTATAACATTACCAGCTGTGATTAATCAATGTTAAAATACATTTATTTTAAATGCATTCTGCTATTCTAGTTTAATACTAAGAAACAACTATATGTTTTTTTGATTGGTGTACCGTACAGTTCATGCTAACGCCTCCACTTCTCTCAGGCATGATGTGGCCGAGGTCGCAGGGCTGTCGTCCTTTTCCTTTGGTGAGGATGAAGAGAGCAGATACGTCATGCTGTTTAAAAAGGTATGTATTGAAGACAACTTTCTATGTTTCCTTGTGTTTTGTATACTGTACATCGAAAGATTTTAATTCTGTTCGCACCAGAGTTATTATAGTTAACTGAAATGAAAACTTAAACCGTTAAAAACAACTTTTTTGTTGCTTGAAATAAAATAAATGTTTACAAAAATAAAATAAATTTAAGTTTTTTACATATTTTATTTTATTTCAGCTCAATATTTCTCATTTTCTTTAACTTTATTTAACTTGATGTGCAAAAAAAAAACTATATAGACATTTAAAAAGTGGCAAAAATTCTAAACAAAATAATAAAAATACAAATGGAATATAAAACAAATTCTCACTATGCTATACAGATTTCTTCAAAGCGGCTTCATAGCAATAAACAGGAAAAACTGTACATTATGCAAAATACATCAATTATGTAACAACTTAAATGTCAGTTGTAAAGCAGCTTTACAGAAGGAAATAGTGTCATTATCTAGTTCAGGTCAGTTCAACGTTGATTCAATTCACTTCAGTAATAAAAAAGTTTGTCAATTATGAAACAAACATGATTCAGCTATAAAGCTGCTCTACAGAAGACAATACTGCCGTCATCCAGCTCAATTTAGTTCAAGTTTTGTCTTCTGAATATTAACTGTCTTTTAAACCCCAACTGACCAAGCCTAAAGGGACAGTGGTAAGAAACCAAAACTAATAACAATATATCGTGTCACAATATATCGCAATACAAAAATGCAACAATATGTATGTGGATAGTGACAATATTTATTGTGTATAGTTCACCCAAAAATAAAAATTACTGTGTGCGAAAAAAATCTAGTTTTCAGAGTTTAAGTGTCAGTACTACATTAAACTGCTATATATATATTGTATAATAATGCAATGGGGGGGGGGGGGATATTTGTGGGTTGTGATAATGTCTGATGGTACCAGTAAAAAGTGGCCAGCATTATTTTAAATATATCTAGTCCGTGTTAGAGCGCAAGCATATTCGTCTAAAATAATTCTGTATTTTCAGCTTCAGAATCATGAATATGTTTATTCTGGTGTCTCTATTGTCCTGTGCTTTGGGTTTCCAGCACCAAATCCAAGCCTATTCATTTACACACACAATGTAATACCAAATTTAGCATTTTAATCAATAGTAAAAAAAATGGTTAACCTTTTATCATATGTCTTGGAGTATCGCAATAATATCGTATCGTGAGTTCAGTATCGTGATATGTATCGAACTGTGACATGAGGGTATAATTACACCCCTAAAAACTACCTCAGGAGTGACATTAGTGGAAAAAAACTCAGTTCATCTCAATCCTAAATTAACGAACACTGTATATTAATGCTTATGTGTGTTTGGTTTTGAAGGAGTTTGCACCATCAGATGAAGAACTAGAGGCTTATCGCAAAGGTGAGGAGTGGGACCCGCAGAAAGCTGAGGAGAGGCGTCGACTAAAGGTAAGAGGACGTCCATACAGGATACAGTCTGTCAGGCTTCGTCACGGCCAGCTCGTTTCTGACCGTAACATCAAGAGGTTTACACACACAAACAAATGGTTTGCATTCCAGTTATTTATTTGGAACAAAAATGATCTGTTACAGAAATATAACACAGTGTCTAGGAATTTAAATAAACAAGAAAATAATAGTCCAATGGGGTAATAAATGTTGGTAAATAATAGACAAACTAAAATTGGACAAATTGGAGCAAACGACTTCTCTGGAGAACTGTGTTCCACCAGAGGAAGTAACGCTGGGTAAATCAGTCCAAACATTTACACTCTCCACCCATCAGTCATCCAATTAACAGTGACGTCTGTAGGATTACAAATTTAAGAATATGTTTAAGATCTGCTGATCCTACTTCCTTATATAACATCACATGAAAAACTAAGGTGAACTACACTGTATTGGGCATTCAAGGTGAACATGATGGTATCCATTTACTGATTAGATTCAGTATAGTTTCCATTGAAGGGGTTTTGTTAGTCTTTGATCTTCCTACTGAGAGTTGAACTATGTGTGAATGTTTACCTAGTCTTAGTTCTTGTGACCATGTGTTGTTTATACAATTTGGGGGGTACCATTATCTCCAGTTGGGGGTAATTGCCTCTATTGTCTTTAGATGATTAGATTTAGTGGTCATCTCTAAGGCAGTGTGTAAGTTCAAGACTTTTAAGGACTGTCAGCACCTTTAAGGACTGCCCACTGAATGCCTATAATGGCGCTTTTCCATTACCAGTACCGACTCGACTCGGCTCGCTTTTTCGCTCCGTTTTCCATTGCAGATAGTACCTCCACAATAGTACCTGGTCGTCATAGCTACGCCGCAGGAAGCTGCCGTGACTTAATCTTCTATGCGAGACACACAGGACACAGGAGGAAATCGAGTGTATGCTGTTTTTGGATGTTTTTGTTTTTGCTGTTTTTTATTCAGGATACTCCATCTGGCGCGTGCAGTGATGAAGCAGTGAATAGTGACGATTCTCTCTGACCAATCAGCAGTCTGCCGTGTTTTCACATCACATTTTAGTATCGCCTCAGCTCGCTCAGAACCTTGCCGGAGGTGATACGAAAAAAAGTACCTGGAAGCAGGTACAGGTACAACTTTTACACAGTGGAAAACCAAACAAAGCCGAGTCGAGTCGAGGCGAGCTGGTACTGTGTAGTGGAAAAGCGCCATAAGATACCATGTAAAGTTACATTAGTTAGACTTGATGACTGCAGCTACTGCAGCTCGTGTTCTCAATAAAGAATCCTGCTGAAGAAAGAACCAAGTCTCCTGGTCTTCGATTCTGAGTTTCCAACACGTCACAGTCAGATGTTATACTGCCACCATCAGGTAGAGAATAAAAAGACGGGTCGTAACAGCTTCAAAACGTCAGATGAGCTGAGAAAGTCATTTCAGAATCTTATAGAGCTTTGTTATGAATTCATATTTCTGTTGGGAAGTATCTGTCTGATTGGATGTCCTGTATTTGACTACTTCTGTCTTATGTTTTCCTGCACTCTCTTCAGGAAAAGGCAGCACTGGAGATGGAAGCAGCCAGTCACAGTGTGAAGAGGCCTGCGTCGCCCAACTCAAACTACAGAGACAAATACAGCCATCTGATAGGAACGTCTGCTGCTAAAGACGCCGCGCACACGCTGGAAGCCAACCAGGCATATGGCTGTGGTGTGTATATTTAAAGGATCGAAACACTTAGTAAAAACACTTTAAATCTATATCATGCAGTGTCTAACGAGTGAAGTATTGCACATTTAGTGCATTTTACACTTGAATTAGTTATCCCCGGGTAAATGTAATCCTGGGTTATCTTCGTCACATTTCACACTGCTCATGCTTTACCCGGGGTTAACAAGTAATCTTGGTTATTCATAAGATGCTATGTCAGACTGTACACTCCTTAACCCCGGGTTAACATTCTTCTTGGCATATTTGCGGTGTCAGTGCCACTGATTGGACGAAGGCAGCATGTGATATTGTTATAAAAAGACTCTAGAATTGTGCATCCTCTATATATTGCTGACTATACCATCAAGTTTTTCCTGAATGGACTTTTTGTACTATAAAGGTAAACTAGAAAAAATTGTTGCGCTCCAAATAGACAAGAAATCGCTTTGCTTCAGGTGCGTAGAGCCAAGGGAATACTTGAAAGGGAATACACAAAGTGCATGTGGATTAAAAACGGGTATACACGAGCAAGCAGACGTTTCAGCTCATTGCTAACTTCAGTGCTCCGTAAGCACTTTGTACTATAAAGGTATGAATAAAACACTCTTTTTCAATGCAGTTGATGCATTTTCCATCACCATTTGACATTTTTCCACACAAACGCCGAAACTACTGTTTATACAACACTGTGTTTCTGTGACCGCCCAAAGCACGTAATATGAGGCACATAGAGATGCAAATAAGCTGGATGTGTCAAAACAAGTGAAAATTCTTTCACTTTTCCTGTTCTCGACAGACTCAAGAGTGGATTACGTCAGAAACTGAAGTCCAGTGTAGACAGCATCAGTCATTATAATGGGTTTTATTTGCTTTTGACACAACGCTCACATCCAGTGTAGATAAAGGCTGCGTTTACACTTGGCATTAACGTGCGACCTGTATCCGGATGTTGTCCACATACACATTGAAAAGACAAGTGTAAATGTGCTTCTGATTGGAATGTTATCCGATCAGCGTGTCCAGGTTCGGAGGTAGTCGAGGACGCATTGTGATCGGATCTCGGTGTAATGTAAACGCAATCCAGCCGTCGTGTCTGCATTCACAGGTGGACATCACACAAACCCCACCGTGTCCTGATTGGCTTACGATCCAATCTGCTTGATCGGATCACGGTGATTGCATGTTAATGCCAAGTGTAAACGAAAGCCAAAGTCTCAGCTGTTAAGCGACTGAATGCCAGTGGGCGGGGCCTGTGGTGTGATGATGTAGTGTGATTCATTGATGTCTTGCTCTGGAGGCGGTCATATGCAGATGCATTTGCCTGTGTGAAGTCACCAGTCACACAATATCAAAACAAGCTGTTTTTGGAGCTTGATTAAATGAATGCTTTGTTTATACAGTAATGAGGAGGATGTTTTGAGCTATGAAACTTGCAGGATGTTTTAATGGTACAAAGACCCAATATGTGTCAAAAAATCCATACAAATTTGATTGCTCATGTCATGACCCCTTTAAATATAGAAACCGGAGAGCTTTTTAACACAGAGTGTAGCGAGTGATGTAAAATCTTCAAAAATCCTTCAGATTCGATTACAAGTGGTCACAGGAGATGCACGTTACTGCCAGGTAGAAACATGGGTAACACGTTAGTTTAGGGTCCAGTTCTCACTATTAACCAGCTGCGTATTAGGATTCATGTTACTAGGATATTAGCTGCTTATTAGTACTTGTAAAGCACATATTATGCATGACCATATTCCACATTCCTAATCCTACCCAATATCTAAACCTAACCACTACCTTACTAACTATTAATAAGCATTAATGAGGAGTCTATTGAGGCAAAAGTCTTAGTTAATAGTGAGAATTGGACCCTAATCTAAAGTATGACCAGAAACATGTAACCAACTCGCCTGGCCTCTTGTCATGAGATCACAACACTGGTCGTTTACCAGACGTAAAACGGCATATACAATAATTAGCAAATTTCCTGTATCAAAAGAAGTAAATCAATTTTGGTTTCATACTGACTTTAAACCTTTTGCCTCTATGGAAGTAAATAGCCCATGGTGATTTCTGTCCTACCTGCTTTTGCCTTGATTTATTTTAGCATGTGTGTTTACTCTCATTGTTACAGTTCCCGTGGCCAATAAGAGAGACACTCGCTCCATCGAGGAAGCCATGAACGAGATCCGAGCCAAAAAAAGGCAGAAGAAAGGCGAGGAAGAAGGAGCTGGCAGCGGCAGCGGTGTGTGAGAGCCGTGTGTGTGCGTGTGTGTATATGATCATTTGGGTGATAAAACAGTATTTTACTCCTATGACAATGTTTTACATGAACAGCAGGGTTTGGTAAAGATGAATTTATGCACATAAAGGCAGTCCAGAACTGCCACA
Source organism: Vimba vimba (assembly GCA_022828995.1). NCBI lineage: Eukaryota > Metazoa > Chordata > Actinopteri > Cypriniformes > Leuciscidae > Vimba > Vimba vimba. Next base: position 45,734,620 of record CM040820.1, on the reverse strand, counting down.
GTATAAGCGCACTGTTCAAAAATGCTTTGAACTCTATATTATTGTCCCAAATGATGTGTTTTTAAAGGTCATTATTAGAATAAACAGAAACATGTTGTTTAATATAGCAAATCCCTGTGTATTTTGGCATGGTGATCTCTATAAGCTCTATTTAATATGTTATCTGTTAAAACACATTTGGTTTTATTATAGTTTTCATTTGCATTTCCATTGATTAAAACAGTCATATTTATTGCCTTGACATAACTGGTAGTTTTGACTCCATGAATATTTTAATCGTGTTTATTTTAAGTCATGAGACAGCATGTCCTTAAACTAGTAGTTGTTTCTTGTAACTGTTCTTTTAGTTTGTTTTAAATAAATTTGGTTAAGGATATGTTTTAAGTGTACATTGTGTCTTTTATATACAGGTGTTGAATTCAGTCTGTTAGCATTGAGCTCTAATAAGCATATATGTATCTCATCTCATCTGTATCTAACATATTTTGTCCATTTACACTGGCTAATCATCATTCTGGGTCATGGACCATGACTAGATGGATCAAATATGATGCTAAATTGTATTTAAGCCTACTGTGATGACATAAAAACGTTTCAAAATAAAGATTCATAATCAGTTGTGCTGAAGGCAAATCATATTCTCCGTCTCTTTACTGACTGATGGTTTACCCTTTATTTACCCTTCAAAAAAAATCGTGCATATACCATGAAGTGTAAATTTCCTGGTTATTTATAATATTTACTACAATTTTAAACCCTTGCCATATTTAAAAATGTTCTTATGATTTTTTTTTTTACAAACATTTAACATTTTATTTAATTTTCCACTGGAACTTCCATCACACTGCACTTCCTTCATGAATCCCCAGGTGGATCCGCGCACATCTATGGATCCGCGCACCCTCATTTGAAATCTCAGTCATCGATATCGCGATACTTGCAGTTCTCGCACTTCCTGTTGGCCTTGCAGAATTGTAAACAAACGTGAGATCGTAGTTCCGCGAAGGGTCGAATCAGCCAAGCATCCAGAGAAACCGATACAAATCAATGAGCTATGAGCTTCGAGAAGGATCTTTTGGAAGAATAAGCGCCGTGTCACAACTGAATCAAAGCAACGACGCGAGTGGAAGACTAAGTTAGCTGTCCGCTAAGGAATACGAGTGATTAGCCAGCTAGCTGGCAGTCGCTTGTACAGTGAGTACACAATTACAAGCTTACTGACACTTTGTCATTGTTACATTACAAACGACACTGTAGCGCTCCTATGTACTAATATAATTAGGTTTTTCAGAAATAGTTTATTCAATGAGTCGGGAAGTAACGTTAACGCTAGCTTCCTCCAAGTCGAGGGATGATCGATTCATGACGCAATTATTATACTTCGTACATTATCATAGTTACCAGAAGGGAATTTGGAGATTTTATTTTAGTCCCTGTTTGATGTCTGTGCGTGTCAGTTAAAGGACTCACGGGTTGTAATTAAGTTGTAATTGTTGGTTATAAAGTCTGTGCTGTATACAGCGATAAAGTCTGCTAAAACATTACTAGTTTTACTGATCTATGATGACTGACTTGTGCGACAAACAGCTATTTAGTTTTACTATTCCCCATAATATTCTAGGGCTTGGCAATAAAATGCGTAAAGCAAGTCACATGTCTCGTCTTGAAGTCAGCAGTCAACACTAACAGAGAAATAAGGCCATGGGATTGTAAGCAATAAGCATTAGGAGATTAAGTTAACACTATTTTAAGTGGAATAATGTTGATGATTAAATAGCAAACTGATGTTAAATCTTCAATGAAAAATAAATTCCACTACTATTAATTGGCTGGTGACAATAATCGCCAAATGGCTGAATGCTCGGCGATTAATCGCTCTTGTTGAGTGTATTTAGTGACAACATTCACAGACTGAGTGAAGCAGAATCACATCTGGAAAACTGATTATGCCTGGTTTAATCAGAAATCAACACAAATATACCATTTGCAAATCTAGAAAGACTGCTCTTCTAAACATGTTGGGTGACTCAGGCACACCTTGCATACATGTCTTATTGTTTTTTTATTGAATTGAAATGAATGCTTTCGTTGTGGGTTTTCACCAATACATGTTTATGAATTAACCCCATTAAAAGTAGATCTTTACATTGGCATTAAACCTGTGTTATTGTAATTTGAACTAAAGAGATTAGCCTTAAGTTTATAGGCTAGTTTCTGTATATCCTTATTCTTCCTGTAGTTGGTTTCACTTCCCGTGACTCATTTAAACAGCAGGTTTCTTAACACTTGACATTGCTGAACGTGCTCGGTGTGTTTTACAGCTGAGTATAGTGTAATTCTGGAAATGTTCAAACTTTTTTTGGACAGAGAACTGCAGGAAGCCCTTAAAGCCCTTGATAATCACTTCTCATTGCAAGTATGTGAAGACGTCTGGTACATGTTGCGCTCTTAAATGCAGGTTAAAGTGACCCAAAGTCAGAGCAGATGCAGAGATGGAGTTTGTGTTGAGCAGCGTTTACTGCCAATCGAGACGCTGCGAACACTGGCGTATAATGAGCCGCTCATGTGGTTCATTTAAAAAATAGGAAACTGTTTTTGTCAGAACATTAAAGTCGGCATGAAATGAAAATCTATTTTGTAAATGTGTGTTATATATCGTATTGTGAATAATTCATCTGTGCATGTTTTCATTTGAAAAAAAAAAACTTTATTTTTTTAAATGATAATGTATAATCAAAATGTCACAACTCCTCTTTCTCTCTGGTTACGTGTGCAGGGGCCGGTTTCACAAAGCTATTTTAGACCGGTCTATAGTGTTAGACAAGTCTAAAATTTGCTCATAGACTAGTCAAAAGACAAAAATAAAGACTGACTTAATTTAGACCAAAAAAATTAGACACCTTACCCCCAGGCTAACTTAGGTCTAAGACTCTATGTTACCTTGGCAACCAGTAGTAACAATCAGTTACAAACAGTCAAAAGAAAAGGGAAAATTGCTCATAATTTAAACATTTCTTCTTGTTACTACATTCTCCGCTAAATTTCCCAAGTAAAATGTACTTGTAACTGTTATACTGTAACTGTATAACTGTTATATATACAAACACATATTATCCGCTGGGGTAACCTGCACTGAGCGGTTGAATGCGCTTACTCGATCCGCCATGTTTTTTGTTTTGAAAAGTGTCTTATTTTACCCAGAATGCATTGCAGTGTAGTCCTACTTAAGATAGTCTTAAGTGCTTTGTGCAACAGTCTAATTTGGATATCTATCTGAAGTCTGACTATCTACTATATCTAAGCCATAGTCAAAGTCTATCTTTGTGAAACCGGCCCCTGGACTTTTGTCATTTAGTCCACTAAACTCCATCTTTTTTTGTGTGTGTTCAGTAATCCGTTCTGCTCGGATGTACATCACAAAATAGAAGAAAAGTTCAGTTTCATCAGCGACTTTAAAAGCTTATTAGTGGGTCGTTGCAGTAATATTAATCAAACAGATAAAATCATTCATAGTTCCATTCATGTTATTATTAGCACAGATCAGGCACTTACAAAACTGCTGATAGTCATGACTTCATCCTGAGGGAAGAAATGCTTTATTATTTGATATTGAGTTGATATGTGCTTTCTTAGAATCAATTTGTAAGTCAACATTTATTTTATAGTGTAAAGCTATATAAAAAGTGATATGTGTATTTAACAGATTGAACTGTTTCATACTTTTCTCTGTCTGATTTCTTTACACATTCCTCACTGAACAATTTGGTCATTGATGTTAAAGTTTGTAAACTCCTGAATCTATATGCAGGTCTTCATCGCCCCTCATCAGGGCCCAGCCTAATTCAGGATGGTGTGTGTGGGGACGCGACTGGGCGTCTCGGCCCTCGTCTTATGCTTCACTCTGGCACCCTCTCCTGGTCAGGCATATATATATGCTGTAAGTGTCTGTTTTCAGAATTATTAAGGCTTTTATTGGTTTTATAGACATTTTACTGTACATTTTGAGTATTTGGTTGCATGAAATCTACACGCTTCACCATTTTACAGTCAATATTAATTGAATAATGTGGGTTGTTTGATTGCTCTATAATGTCTTTATACTGTATTTGCTAATGGACTCTTATTTTATTCCATGCAGCATTACAGTAACATGACCTCCATGCTGTTTGAAGATCTGCCTTCTCTCTTTGGCTCTCCCCTGCCAAAAGATGGATTCATGGTAATGAATCCCTGCTTCTGGACTTGTAGTTTTACCCAGTAACTAACTAATTACACTGCATTAGCGTGACTGACTTTTCTCTCTCTCTCTCTCCCCCAGGGTGTGCTGGTTGAAGCTCGTCCTCAGAACGCTTGCACACCTATAGATCCTCCTCCAGTTTCTCCCACACCCTCAGATCCCACTACAAACAGCACTACAAAATACGTTGTCCTCATTCGACGCTATGACTGTAACTTTGATATTAAGGTTAATGCACAGCAAGTCTATTCTAATTAATAAAAAGTATATTGTTTAAAATGTACATAAGTGCTAATTATATCGCAGACTGATTTGGCCAAAGAAATGTCATGCATGCACACTTTGATTAGTCGTTAAAGAACAACAGAAAAAGTGAGCAATATTGTGTATGTTTTGTTTTTTGGGTCTTATAGGTGCTCCATGCACAGCAGGCCGGTTACAGTGCAGCCATAGTTCACAACATGTTCTCTAATTCACTTATCAGTATGGGATCCAGCAATGGTGAGATTGACACTCACACACACACATGTTCTGCTTGCATTGAACAATTCTGGGAAATAAACTCTTTTCTGTGCTGAGTGTGGGTGAAATGTTATCTAGAATACTACACTCTTATTGATGGCTGAAAATCAGATTAGACATCTTTGTGACATTTTATTTCGATTGTCCACTTGAGACATTTTACAAACATTTAAGTAACTTTGCAACTACGTCAACTAGCAGAGTATTAGTAGACTGTCTGCGTAATATCTGCTAACTAGGGCTGTTTTCGACTAAGGATTTTCATAGTCGAATCTGATTCGTTAGATTTTGCCATAGTCTAACCTTTTTTATATAACGATATCCAACGATATTGCGGGCCATCAATCCAGGCTAACGTCAATTATTACCATTCCATGATATTAATAATTTCACTAATAAGCAAGCTTCATTACAAGTGACAAAAAGGTCACTTAATATTTTATTCCAAAATTTAACAGATGCTCTTAACAGATGTTTGTTTATTAGGTTACAATTCCTCAAAATAAGTAAAAAAAAAAAATTATTCTCTCTCTCTCTCTCTCTCTCTCATATGCAGTGGACGCGTTCATAAACGGCACCTAAAAGCTGTCACTAAGAACCAGAACCAGCAAAAGTAATGATTATGAATATGTAAAATATTTCAATGAAACATTTTAATCGTTTATTAATAAACAAGTGTTTTCTGTTTCGGCTGCAAAGATGAAGTTGACGATAGGCTAGCCTACTAACTCGCGATCTTCGCAGTGAACGCGCCGGAGAAAAATGCACATTTCGGATTACATAGTTTTATTTTGTTTTGAATGGTTCTGTTTAAAAGTAGAGATTTCTGTAGATAATATATATATATTTCTATTTTTTTTTTAGGTGTGTGAGGCGAGTAGGTTACCTTATACGCTGAGTTTCGGTTCATGGATGATAGCTTAAGCTCCAGGCAGGCGCTTGCGCCTCCGTATAGCATATCTCTGTTATATTTTTATTTATTACTGTAAATCCAGGAAATTGGATAATGAAACACTGATTAAAATTAAGATACAATTAATACCAAACGAAATTCGTTTTAAAGAAAGGCTTTGTGCTTTCTGTTTGAGGTCTCTGTGAAAGTTTTAAAGCAGTCTTTTAGTGCCGCTTTCAGTGCGGTCGCGTGCGTAATGGAGAACTGTCACGTAACATTGTTGTTTCCTCATAAATGCATAACACTTCCCTACTATTCGACTATGAGGTTCATAGTCGAATCAGACCTCTCCGAATCGAATCGTCGAATCCTCGACTATTAGAAGTCAGCCCTACTGCTAACACTTTATTTTGATGCTCCTCAATAGACATTATACTGACTAGTATATACTAACTTGGCAAGGACCCTAACCTACTAATACTGTAATGAGAGTTAGTTGACATGTAGTTGCAAAGTTACTTATTGTTAGTAGAATGTCTAAAGTGTAACTGAAACATTTTTAATAAATGAACATATAAGTGGTGGCGGACATATAAAATGACCGGTGTTTGAAGTCTACTTGGCTTTCTTTCGAATTTTGCAAATTTCAGTACAGTCCTATTCAACATGATTTGAGACATTTGTTTGCGAGACACGTACTTTATCATCCTCGCAATCTGTTTTGTTTCTTTTTAGACACCATCGCGAATGAGATCGAGATTCCCTCTGTGTTTACAAGCTACTATGCCTCTCAAATACTGCGCAGCTTTATCATACCAGAGAAAGGGTGAGAATAAAACAGGCTACACACATTCTTAATACAGATACGTAAATACAACCAGTCATTTGGACACACCTACTCCTTTATAATTATTATTATTCCTGTACTTTGTGTAATATTAAGTGACCAAAGCTATGAAAATGGACGTGTGCAGGCAATTACTTTTTTTCCCCATTGAGCAAGTGTGCTCCTAATTTGAAAAATTTAGGAGTGCATAAAAATCTTTAGGGGCACAGTGAAAATATATCAAATAATTTGTTTTTCCTTAATATAGGGATACAAGGATTGGTTTAATTTATTTGAATACAAAAAGTACACTAGTCTTACTGATATTTTTTGCATCAAACTGTATTTAATAATTATGGAATTCTGTTTACTCTAAACATTCAATCAAATGACAGATATAGTTTATTCTGTTACCGAAATACCAATAATAACCAGGAAAAAATATTTTCTGCATAATGTGGGACTTTTATTATAAACAAGTCCAAAATACACAGGGACTCTTATTTTGAAATGTCTTTATTACTTTCATCATCATTCAAACATATGAGTGAGAGAAAATATGCTCTTACAATTATCTGAAACATTACAAAACAAACACCATAAAGTAAACTTTGTAATAAATACATTTAATGAATTCATAATTCACAATTCCATTCATTATGAATACATAATATGAATGCATAATTAATCAAAAGTAGATCATAAGCAATCACTTGGCTCAAATGCACAGTATTCATTGATTGCAAACTGCTCTAAAACTACAAACCTGCAACATTTTTACTTTGAAAGTGCAGATCTCACTTTTTTTTTATGTAATCATCGCCTTTTGAAATAATTAATAATCACATTAAACTGTTTCACAATTCCTGTTTTCCAGCCCCAAAATGAACTCTTCAAATGAGAAGTAAGACTTTTGTTACTTAAAACTGCATTTTTAAAGACCCGCAGGAATCTGCTTTTTATGTACTCCTAAATACATTTTATAGTTCGCACACATCTATTTTTAGTTGCAAATGCGAGTGAAATGCCTGCACTGTTCAGCCCTGGTGTGGTAATTATGTACCGACCGTCAACAAATAAATAAATAAATAAAAAGTCTTTGGGTAGTTTACAGTATAAGAGAAGTTCCAGTGAAAAGGGCTTGTAGTTTGCTTTTCTTTAACTATAATCTCCAAGTCATCCACTTATTAAGAAGAAAAAACAACAATAATGAGCATCACAATAATGTCCAGACTTCCAAGTGGTATACACACACATTTTGAATGGCTTTATTCAGCTTGCCCGCCTCAGGGGCATAGGTTGTTCATGTATGTTAGTGTGTGTGTGTGTAACTTTTGTTGCTGACCCACTTTGCTGCAGGGCCTTTGTGATTCTGAAGCCCGAGTTCTCCTTTCCTCTGTCCTACTATCTCATCCCCTTCACTGGAGTCGTCGGCATGATCATCATTGTCATGGTCGTCATACTGGTCAGTGACTTCTTTATTAACCCCTAAATGTGTACAAGAATCATGCATGGAATTACAGGTGTCTGTAATTACTATTCTAATGATGATATGATATGCTGTGTATATTCTTACACTTGTATTTTTATATTAGGAAAGTCACATAGAATGAACATTGTCAACTCGTCTAACCCATATTTATTTATTTTTTCTAATGGAACACAAAAAGAGAAGATTTACTAGTGGACTAGATGTTTTCAATTACAGTGAATGGGGATTGCAGCTTTTAAGCTTTAAAAAGTATGCAAAAGTATGAAAAAAGTGTAGAGCATAGTTTTTCTTTCTACTGTTTGGAATAGTTTCACATCCGGAGTGCCTTTATGATGGCAAAAAATGTTGTCTAGGTAGGATTTGGAAAAGAGCCGATGATGCGTTCATTGGTGGGTGATAATATATGTTTTTCCTTCTAACTGGTCCAGGTTGTGCGGTGCGTTCAGCACAGGAAGAGACTCCGGAAAAACAGACTCTCCAAAGAACAGCTGAAGAAAATCCCCACTCACAAGTTTGCTAAAGGTGAGCAAAAGAGAGTTTGTTAAAGGGATGGTTGATTATGATTTCACTTTTCTAACTTTAGTTAGTGTGTAATGTTGCTGTTTGAGCATAAACAACATCTGCAAAGTTACAACGCTCAAAGTTCAAAGCAAAGGGAGATACTTTCTTTTAAAGAAATTACTTTTTACGGTCTACAACAAACGGCTGGTAGGGACGGGTTAGTGACATCACCAACCCTATAATTTACATAAACCCCGCCCCCTGAACACGATTTATAGATGATCAAGACAGAATATGTTAATCAATGACTAGAAGATAACTACACATAAGCTACATAGATTCATCAACTAACCATTCAGAAATGTTGTCTACATGTTATCACTTCTTCTTGAGTCTCTTCATCATTGTCTGACTCTGGTTTGAACATAGAAATTTTCAGTGCATGTCTGTGTGAGGTAAAAGGACATGAGCTCTTGAAGCTCCGCCCCCTGTGCCGGGAGCAGCAGCTCATTTGCATTTAAAGGGACAGACACAAAACGAGGCGTTTTTGCTCAACCTCAAAAAGTGAAAATTTGAACCCTTTAGAACCTGAAGCTAAAATAGGTGTTTTTCACATATTTTGATTTTTTTACTGTACAATTCTAAAACAATGTGCTATCTTAATGTGCAAGGTTTTCAGTTTTCATTTAGGACACTTTTTTTTTCATACACGCACACATACACATGCACACACTACATGTTTAGACACGTGAAAGAGTAACGGCCATCCGCTTCCCAAGTTTCATTAAAAATCATCCCAATCCCCTCTTCTTCTGTCTAACACTTCTTTCGCCATGTATTTGTTAATTTCTTTTATTATTTTATGCAATCCAAAACATTCTAACCTGCCGCGCTTCGTATCTCTCTGTTCAAATCCTTCCTTCCCGCTCTGCCAGAAAGCTGCTGTCATTTGCAGACGGAAAGCATGAAATTACCGTAATAAGCCGTATATTGTTTTGATAGTGCAAACGGTTGAAGAGTTACGGTAAAATTAATACAGCTTGCTAGTATGTGTCTGCGACGACACAGCCGGTTCTAAAGGGTTAACATGCTATATAAAAATATCTGTGGGGTATTTTGAGCTAAAACTTCACATACACACTCTGGGGACATCAAAGACTTACTTTATATCTTGTGAAAAGGGCATTATACCACCCCTTTAATGCTTCTGGGTTCAATGCAATATAGGCTCTATGCACCACATCTGTAGGATGCTTTTTATGAAATGGTTTTGCCTCCTCCAACAAAAACACTTTTACTGTAATGCACAATTTTTACTGACGGTCAAGTTCAAAATATGGTCAGGTTTGCAAACCAAACATGAGTTGGAGTCTTAAGAAAAATAGCATATAGCATAGCATAAATAAAATAGCATAGCTAAAGAAATGCAGTACAACTGCTAGTTGCAAATAAAGTTTTTGTTCATAAAATCATGTTTGGGTGCTCTAAAGATTATTATAATAAATGGAGTCTAAGAAAAATTCCATAAAATAGCTAAAGAAATGTCACGAATTATCAAAGTTCAGCTATTTCCTCCCCCATAAAATCATGTTTGGCTGCTCTAAAGATGCACTGAAATCTCATATGTAGGAGTTTGACACACTCGAACAAAGAAAACTCACCGATCACTGATGGGTTCTGATAACGAGCGTGATTGTTCTACTGCAACATCTAACACTTCAATAACGCCATATTTTTCTCAGGTGACGAGTATGATGTGTGCGCGATTTGCCTAGATGAATATGAAGAGGGAGATAAGCTGAGAGTGCTGCCGTGTTCACATGGTAAGTGAGCTGCTCCATCATCTGTGTGAGCAATGTGTGTGTGTTTTAGTGTGTTGTCTTCATCCTTTCTCTCTAATAAGCAAATCTAAAGTATGGATTTTGAAGTTAAAGTGAAAGTAATTATATGTTTCAGTTTGTACCACGGATAAAAATTAAAGTAAATTCTATATTAGTACTCAATTCAAACGTGTAGAAATGAAAGCGTAAATATCAACGTAATAAAATTAAGTAAAATTACTCAACTTTTCTGATACTGGTGTTCCCATCATGCACTTGGCCTCGAATAATTAATGAGGTTGATTTTTCACTGTTTTCCAGCTGTATTTACACTGTTTTATCATTGCTTTTGATGTTAGGATTAGTAACTTGCCATTTTGTGACATTTGGAGTTCATTTTCTACTCAAAATGACACATTCAAACACACAAACGATCCATCAAATGTTACTGTCATTGCGTATTGTCTACCAAGTGTTGAGTTCTCTACGTTCACATTACGCATAACTTATGATATGTAGATATGGTGTCTCACACAATATCTATTGTATTTATTACTTGGATGTTTCTAAGTAAAGCATATACTTTAAAAGTGTGGTTTAATTCAATGTTATATTGTTTGAGTGAAATGAATTGCAAAGGAAACTTCAACTAAATAGATACTATTCATCCTTTTACTAGCCAAGTTAAAATTACTTATTTTCTTTGTTACTTTCACTTAATTTTGTTAAGTAGAGTTTACTTAATTCCATATGTGAAATTTACTTTAAAAATATGCTGCAAAAAATTGCCAAAGAAAAATTAAGTGCATTTGACTTATTGTTTTTTTCAGTGTAGTATTAAAAAAATGTAGTATATCATAAAAACCTTATTTAAAGCAAAAATAACTATATCATGATATATGTATATTTATACATATATCATTATCGTGAAATAAAATTACTCGTATCATGATATAAGATTTTGGTCATGTTGCCCACCCCGAGTGGCTGTGCATCTGGCTTGAATTTGGTACAGCAAGGGAGGAAATTATATTTATTGTCCACATACATGCAGAAAACAGCGAAATGACATGCATATTTTTTTTCTAGAGTTCATTTTTGTCCCTGTTAAGAATACCATAACATGATTATTTTTGCTTCCATCATTCAGCTTACCACTGCAAGTGTGTGGACCCCTGGCTCACCCTGACCAAGAAAACCTGCCCAGTGTGCAAGCAGCGCGTGACCCGTCCCAACCCAGAATACTCCGAGTCTTCCGATTCGGAGGAAGAGGCCGGGCCGCGCGAGGCTGACGGGGAAGAGGAAGGAGCGCTCAGTGAGGCTGATTCTGAACGCACCCCTCTCCTCCGCTCATCCAACCCCGCGTCCCCTGCCTCCTCCAGCCCGCCTCCCAACTACTCCTCCACGGTGACGTCCGCCGAAGCCGCGGCTACGGTCACAACCTCCGCTCAGTGCTTGCCACACACACCGCAGCACGATGAGTACTGCACGCCCGTAGAGGACTCGGATGAAGGTACTGATGATGATGAGGAGGGTCACCCTTCGGATAACGATACCACAGAGCTCATTGGACGCGGCGCTCTTCGAGTCTGATTAAAAACGACCCCTTTATCTCGGTCACTCTGGTTGTTATAGGGATCTGTTTTCTCTGATGTAAATCACAGAGGTGGATTTTTACACCCCGTATTTTGAGATGCATTTTGCCGCAGTCCAGTCTCACTGAGATTACACGTCCATCCCACTTTTAGTTATAGCTAGTGCATCCAACACTAAACGGCATATGTGCAACATTTTACAGTGACAAAAAAATACAGATTGGTGTGGTTCACAAAATCATTTGTTCTCCTAAAATGTCCAAATCACAGTTAAAGGACATGTAAAAACTATTCGAGGTTGAAACCGTTTCTTAACAAAATAGTCCATCCTTAGATGAATAGAAACGCATCATTTACTCACCTTCATGTCATTCCAAACACACATGAATTTCTTCCTTCCGTGGAACACAGAAGGTTTTTTTTTGCACTGCACCCTTTTTATTTTATCGGCACCTATTTCAGGTTTTGGAATCTCTACTAATGAGCTGATTAGGGAAACATGCAAAACACTTCTACAAGACAAGACAAAACAAAAACCTGTCAAACCTAGACATGTTTGAAGCCTGAATATGCGCAAGTCTAAGATTTCAGATAGCTGTGGTGCGGGGGCAGATTTTCAGTCATTGATGATTTAAGGACTAGTTCATCCAAAAATGAAAACTGTCATCGATTACTCACCCTCATGTCGTTCCAAACCCATAAGACTTAACACAAATTAAGATCTTTTTAGTATTCTCTCATCCTCCCTTCTATTGAACCAAAACTTTCATGCATTGCAACAAAAAGATATTGTGAATCCATATGTATTGAGTGGTTTAATCCAAGTCCTCTGTAGAGACACGATCACTTTATATGACGAACAGATTAAATTTAGGCTTTTATTCTGATATAAATGTTGATTGATGCACATACATAGAGCACGTGATGTTGAGTTTTGTTTACCATATTTGATGTGCTTTATGTATGTGTGTTGATCAATATTAATGAGAGTGAAAATCTAAATTAAATCTATTCATCATGTATAATGATCTTGGATTAAACCTCTTTATTCATATGGATTGCTTTTACAATCGTCAGTTTTGGTGTTACAGACTTTAAGTGGAGGGACAGAAATCTTTAATTTGTGTTTCAAAGATGAACGAAAGTCTTACGGGTTTGGGAACGATGCGAGGGTGAGTATATTAATGACAGAATTAACATTTTTGGGTGAACTATGCTTTTAAATTCTGCTGTGTTCCACGTACAATGCTGTCGCATGGCTTCACAAGATATAGAATATAGCACATTATTATTATGGTTTTTAATTGCGATTTATTGTCTTGATAGCTTTGTCAGCTTATGAAAAAGAGCATCCTCCTTATTCTGTTAAATTTCTCCGTTTCGCTGAAGAAAAAAACCTCAAACTTGAGGGTGAGTAAATAAACTATTCCGGTAAGTTGGTGATTCTGGTCACCATTTATGTGCAATACGGACAGGTTGCCAGTTTGTAAATGAATACTAATAATTTATTTAAACCTACAGAGGTCGCACAGAAATTATTGCAGACTTCTGAATTAGCGTCTTTGATAAGTAAATCCTTTTATGTTATTTTTAGTAAACACCTGCATTGATCAAAGAGATTAAATCATACCATTTCTCACACATTCACTTTTTAGACTGTGGTGATTTAGAATTTGTTTGGTGTGTTATTACAACAACAACATCCTTTATAATCGGTTATTTTTTTGTTATTTTCAATACATAAACTGACTTTCTGAAGCAGTTCATTGCAGATCTCTCTCTCTCTCTCTCTCTCTCTCTCTCTCTCTCTCTCTCTCTCTCTCTCTCTCTCTCTCTCTCTCTCTCTCTCTCTCTCTCTCTCTCTCTCTCTCTCTCTCTCTCTCTCTCTCTCTCTCTCTCGCTCTCTCTCTCTCTCTCTCTCTCTCTCTCTCTCTCTCTCTCTCTCTCTCTCTCTCTCTTCTCTCTCTCTCTCTCTCTCTCTCTCTATCTCTCTCTCTCTATAATGTAAAGGCATTATTCTCTCTTATATAGAAAGATTGTAGTTGAAAGAGTTTTATTATTGTTATTGATGCAAGCTAAATGGACTCTTCTCTGTTTAATATAGACATTTACCATTTAAATGCTAGCTTCTGTTTCAGATTTAAATTTACTTTGATCATGGCTGACAGTGTACAGACATAATGGCAATGTTTATTACCTTTTCCTCTTAGATTACATCTTTCATCTCAAATGAATAAGAAGCTGTGTTGTCTATACTAAATAAACATGTGCCTACTTCAAATTTTCATCTGTACATGTAACGCCATCCATCTCTTCCTCTAAATCACTAACCAGTCACATGTCTGTTTTTCTTTCCCGAGTTTTATCTTTGTGATTTTAGTTTCAGTTCTTTGACATCACAAGCATTCAGATATATTTGTGTCTCCTTTTTAAAATATAAAGCAAATAACACTATGAAGAATCATAAGGTTTGCACCTGTAATATGCCGGAGCTGTAGCTTTTATTATTATTTCTACTCCATATATAATTTTGGATCGTGTTTGTGTAGTGCTGCATTTCAATTGACTTTACAAAAGATTTATTTAGGACTGTAACATTGCTTAATTTTGTGCCATAAAAACAATTTTACTATTTCCTGAGTCAAATCTTATATTATGAACATCATTGAAAGATTCAACAAATGCCATTTCATGCCATTAAAAGTCTTGATTCTGTATAGTTTAAAACAGTTGAGTAATATATGCGACTTTATGCAAATATCAAGCGAAAAAACGCGGCCGGCAGCCAATCGCTGTGCGGTTCACGTGTTCACGTCTGTCGTGAGCATTTAATAAAAAGAACGCCGGTGGGCGGGGCCTATAGTGTGATGATGTAAGACTATTCGCCATGTTCACACTGTACGATTTTGGCCGTCTGCGATTAAATTTGGTGAATCCTAAAAGATTCCTCTGATCCTGGGCCATAATCTGAAGTCTTTGATCGTTAGCTTGACGTGTTCTGACCACTGTGATCAAATTTGACCTCCGACGAAATTCTGGCAGTGTGACCTCCTACAACAACCATCAAATCAGAAACCAATAGGAGCGCAGAACCCGATGACACAATTATTGCGACATCAATAAACCATGGCTGCATCCGAAATCAGCGAAAACAGTATGTGAGAAAAGAAGTATGACTGAATTAACAGTCCTCATAAAAGAGAAGGGGAAAAAGTACCCGGTTGCGCACCGTTTTGAACTTGAACGTGCCCCAGGTGAGATTCTGAAGTGATGGAAACTTTGCTATCCCATGATGCCACGAGAGAGGATTTATGAATGGCAGTGAGGCGACGCAACTGACGCTGGGAGGTCACATGATAATAACAGTATGGCGAATGTAGTACATCTTGATTACATTCATACACACTCATACTATATAGAACATACTTTTTTAGTGGTCGTGAAGTAATGACTTATTCAGAATAAGTACCTACTCAAG
The DNA here is from genome assembly GCA_022828995.1 of Vimba vimba. NCBI lineage: Eukaryota > Metazoa > Chordata > Actinopteri > Cypriniformes > Leuciscidae > Vimba > Vimba vimba. The sequence continues at coordinate 45,719,257 of CM040820.1, read as the reverse complement.
AGAGTATGTGATTTCTGACGCACCCATGTCTCTTTATCAGTCTTGCTCTCTTTATCTCCTCCCCCATCATGATTGGACACGCCCCCTACTGCTGATTGGCTCGAGAGTATGCGATTTTGGACACCCACACATTGTTTTTTCCTTTTTTGTTTTTTTAGTAAAGCCATGATGAAAATGAATGCTAGAGACAAGCGACATTCATAAAGGACTATTATAAATTGTACAGCGTCCACACGGCTTTATAAGCAGTCATATCCATCCACACAAAATGTTTTTGAAGCTTGATTAAATAAATGTTATTTTTGTTTTGAGGAGGACATTTTAAACCATGAAACTTGTAGGATTTTTTAATGTTATAAAGACAACTTATATATCTAAAGATCAGGGTAAATTTGACTACGGACAAAACCATTGTTTTGTTTTTCATGCACTAGTCAATTTTAAGATGATGAGCTAAGTGTTTTCATTTTTTACACTTTATCTATTTCTGTCTGTAGATTTCAGTTACAATACATAAATACTGTTTTTTTCTTCTCCACTTCACAAGCACACACTTCAGATTTTTCTATATTCTGAGAGTTTTTACTGAGGGGTAATTCACATTTTATTCCTAAAACATGCATGGGATCTTATTTTTTAAGGCTGTTTACTTTTTTTCCTTCTGATTTATGGAGTGATAAAAATAATTGTAAATAAATTGTACAACATCTTTTTTTGATATTCAATGTTAAATGATTTCCTGTAGCAAAAGCGAATAGATTCTTTAATGTAAATGATTTCTGGTCTATATATATATACAAAAGCATCACATTCAAACCTTACAAAAAAGTATTATATTATTTGTAATTATTTTATACTGATATATATATATATATATATCATATTATATACTTCATACTTATACTGAGTAGGTTTATCTGACAAAAAGGTTTTCAACTATTCACAAACTAATAATACATGAATACAGTGCATATAAAGAACACTACTTTCACTCCATGTCAATATGGCTACATCAGTGTTTTAATGGTCAATACTTCATTTAAAAGTGGTTTGTGCCTGGAGTCAAGCCAACTCGTTCCTTGTCCTTCTCCAGCTGTCCCCGCTGCCCCAAATAAAGCCTTTATCAAGCTACACCAACAGCTTATTTGACATTTTTGCAATAACTTTTAGTCAGTGATTTTTAGTGGATTTGAAGTCACTTCTCAAGTTCACACAGAAGTTCCGCAGTTCATCACAGTCCTTTTTTCCACAAAAATGTAATAACCAGAAAGCATTTAAATTGGCTTGAAAAGTGTCTTGCTATATTTATTTTAAAAAATAAATGCCACTGATATTTTGTTATTATATAGACCTAATGCAAAGATATTCATATATTCAAGCCCCCATATACTTTTTCAGGCCACTGTATATATAGAGTACTATATAATTCATAAATATGTTTCAATTTTACATTTAAATCACAATATAACATGTAATTGTGTTACTTACACCATATTTAAAACAGATATACCCCAGGTGCAAATGGATATGGGTGCAAATTAGCAGAACATCGTTAAAAAGGAAGAGCATCTTTTATTAACGTCAATACACTGGTCTGATTTCATCATAAATATTGTTGCTTGTGGCAGCATTATTTATATAGTATATATTTGTATATGAATATTAACAGATATTTCCTTATGAAAGGTCAACAGTCTGTTGTTAACATGTTAACGTTTAGTTTTGCCCTACATTTGAATGACATTGACATATTGATCTGGACTTCTGTGTGATTACCGCAGGCCAATATGCAGATGGCAGATGATGGATCAGCATGTAAAACAATAATGAGCGAATCAAAGGACCTACATAAATAATACAATGGGCAAAATAAATGACAACAGCAATCATAGTGATTATAGAGCAGCTCTAAGACAATTACACTAATAATGTCAAGTCAAGAGCTGAATAGTTGTTTGCCCATGCAATATTTTTCAGGGTAGGATTATTTTAGCCTTAAAGGGATAGTTCGCCCAAAAATGAAAATTCTGTCATCATTTACTCACCCTCAAGTTGTTTCAAACCTGTATGAATTTCTTTTTTCTGCTGAACACAAAAGAAGATATTTTGAAAAATCTTGGTAACCAAACAGTTGATGGACCCCATTGACTTCCATAGTATTATTTTTTACTATGGAAGTCAATGGGGTCCAGCATCAACTGTTTGGTTACTGACATTTTTCAAAATATCTTCTTTTGTGTTCAGCAGAAAAAAGAAATTCATACAGGTTTGAAACAACTTGAGGGTGAGTAAATGATGACAGAATTTTCATTTTTGGGCGAACTATCCCTTTAAAAACATATGCATTAAGCCATGGCCACAAATAAGCTATTTAAACATTTACAGAGTTAGCCTATTCCGTAGGAATACATTCATGAAAACCCACAATGACATTTTGTGGGAAGATGTCCAACAGCAAAATATGAACGGTAAGATAATTAGCCTATTGTTTTGGCCTAAAGACATTATGATTAATACTGCATACAATCACAGCACTCAAAACAAATGAGACAACCTGCAGCACAGTCTGTTAACTTGTTTACTCAAGAGCTATTACAAAAATATGCCGATATTGGGATTTGAGCTTGCACTCTTAAAAATAAAGGTTCTTTATTGGCATTTAAATGGGTAATTCACCCAAAAATGGAAAGTTTCTGTCATTAATTACTCTCCATCATGCCGTACAAACCCGTAACGGTCGTGTCCACTGGCACGAAACGAGCGTTTTCCGTTCATTCCACGCTCGCGCGGTGCATTGTGGGATTGACAGCAGACCAGAGAAAAAGTTGAGAGCGGCAACATTTTATGCAAATATATGCGACTTTATGCAAATATAAAGCGAAAAACGCGGCCGGCAGCCAATCGCTGTGCGTTCAGGTGTTCACGTCTGTCTCGAGCATTTAAAAAATATGCAGGTTGTGCCGGAGTTTATGCTGAATTTAGTGTGTAAATCATATTGTTTACACATTGGACATTTTGCAGATGTTACATATATGTTAAATATTGCAGTTTGAATGCTTTCTTTGTGATTAGGGTTTACAAAAGTTTATATAATTGACGCGTTCACACAACAACTTCTACACGCATACATCATGGTGCTCTTGTGGATGCGTGTTGGAGATTCATATTTTGTAAATAAAGTGGTAAGTTATGTTTTTTTTTTTGTTTTTGTTTTTTTTGCCAAACAAGCACTTGCATCGCTTCATTAAAACTGAGGTTAAACCACCGGAGTCACATGGATTACTTCAATGACATCTTTACCTTTCTGGGCCTTGAAAGTGGTAGTTGCGTAGCTGTCAATGGAGGGACAGAAAGCTCTCAGATTTCATCAAAAATATCTTCATTTGTGTTCCGAACGAAGATGAACGAAAGTCTTACATTGTAAGGGTGAGTAAGACAGAAATTTCATTTTTGGGTGAACTAGCCCTTTAATGGCTCCATAAAGAACCTTTAACATCTATGGAACCTTTTCAATGCACAAAAGGTTCTTTATAGTGGAAACATTCTCTTCTCTCTAAGAAAAAATGGTTATTTTAAGAAGTGTTCACTGAAAGGTTCTTTAGGGCAGGGGTTTGCGGCCTTTTAGATGCCACGGACCCCCAAATATGATCATCCCTGAGTGAGGGGCCCCCATCCTAAAATTTATAAGGCATCTGGCTTTTATAAACCCCCAGTTTATAAACATTAAAAAATAATATTATAAATCTTAAATTAGTTTCAGTTACATTATTATATGTTTTGTTCTATGTATTATTTGTTATATATTTATTTAATATTAAACTAATTTTTACTTTTATCTAATTTAATCTATTTAACCAATCACATTTTTTATTTATCATTTAATTTATTTTAATCACATTATTTATTTATATCTAATTTATTGCTTTACTGATTTATTTTAATCGAATTATTATTATCATTATTTTTTTCTTAAACAGTTTTTCTTAGACTTTTGGTTCTTCAGTGGCATCTGCGAGTGTGGAGGATATAATTCACACACGCACAAAAAAACAAACAATTATTTAGCCTACCATTTGATACAGTTTTGAACTAAATCTAAAGATTTAGATCTACATTTTTATAGCTCACCTTTCCTAATTCCTATCCTGAAACTGTCCCGTTACAGCGCGGCGCTTCTCTTTATCCACACGCGACTGCTTGATTGGTCCTCACAGTTGTAATCTCAAAAGAAGCTTCCCGATCGTGAAATGCGATTGGTGCACAGAACTGTCAATCAACATGATAATCCCGCCCTAATGCGATGCCGTGATGGAAGAGTGACCAGACCTCCGTTTCATCTGACGTGCGTCTGCATTCAAGACACTTTTGGTAAGCGAACATGTTTTGAAATACATACTCAAAACTTTGTGAAGTGCTTTCGTTATTATAATATAACTAATCTTACATGTTTACATAGTTTATTTAGGGCATGGGTTGGGAGATTAATGGTCCGCTATAATAAACTCTCGTAGTGTCAGCGTCGACGCGACTCATGTGTTATTCAGCGCGTCATTAATGCTGGACGATACAGTAATTAAGTCAGTCCTCAACTTTAATATCTATCAGCGTTTCGGTGTTGAGAGCGCTTTGCCAACTCCAACTCCGTTTACAAAAAGCACTGGTGATGTTAGTGATGCCATGGAATTATTGTCATATATGATGTTGATTTTTACATGATACAGTACTTCAAAAATACCATGCTACTACCATGGCACATTGAAATACATAAATAAATACAACTTTAAAAAAGAAAAGAAACACGAGTAATTTCTTATACTACTTGTATATCTACATTCTCTGTTTGCCTCTGGCGATGGCATATAATTAAACCCCATCAATAGTTTATTGCTGATTTAGTATTTTACTTGTTTGTCACATTTCTACACCTACATCTGCATTTCAAATGGCATAAGGTCTTTAATCATTTTAACTGTAGCTTGCAATTACTTGAACAGAAATACAAAGTTCTGTCATGAAATGGCGATGGCACAGGCTGATAGGTCCTCAACTCAATTAGCAAGCGATCACATGTTATCTATAGTGCAGCTGATTGGTTGCTGAGGATCGCTGCTCAACACTCAGATACCTGGCACTGTTGCTTGCTTCAGAAACCCTCCACCCTCCCCAGCTCCACCTGTATAGATCTACTACGGGGTTTATCATGTATGTTACATACAAAATACATTACCCCACATCCATAACCATGTCAATCTCTCAGAGAGTTGACATGAAATAAATATGTTTTCCTCATTTGTTTTGTCATTAACAGATAATTAGTGTCATGTAGTACAATGTGATATTGTGTGCTTTTACTAGTGAAATGGAGCGCTGTTGAGTAGTGAGCCATTGATTTTCATTTGAGTTAATGGACCTTTCCACAAGCCTGCAAGCCTGACTGGTCGCTAACCGAGAGATGATGAGCGATGACACTTGTGCTTAGTTTCTCCTGAAACCTGAAACTTAAATATAACTATTATGAGACAGGGAATGTGACTTCAAACCTGTGTTATGTATAAAATAGCCAATAACGCAAACCTTGAGCCTTGGATTGAAATAAACTAACATACATCCATGTCCCAGCACTGATATATTCTGCAGGAACGTGAATCTATGTTGTGGATTTAATAGTTTTAGCTGAAGATCATTTATTCTGCACACATTCTTAGTTTCATGCATTAAAAAGTAACAAATGTGTCAAATCTTTTGATGCATCTAGCAGTGTTCTCTCTCAAATGTGTCATTGGGAGTTAATGTGACAGCGGGTGTAATCCAGAGTGTGTGTGTGTGTGTGTGTGTGTGTGTGTGTGTGTGTGTGTGTGTGTGTGTGTGTGTGTGTGTGTGTGTGTGTGTGTGTGTGCGCGTGCGCATCTAATAACTTAATCCCCTGTATAATCTTCTGGTGACACACAGTTACCTTACTTGTGTGTGGATAGTAGGCCACAGAATGAAACTAACATTACACATGCAAGCTTTGAAATTACCTGGTGAGGTGTTTATATAATATATACTGTATATATTCATGTTTGTGAAAAATAAGTGCACTTAATTGTTTTAAATGTGCGCTTGTAGTGTACTTCAAATCTTAAAAGTATTTTTTTAATTGTTCTTGCACATAAAATAATATTAATTAAATAAAAGGTAAATTAACAGTACACTTTCATGACTGTTTACCAAACTTAAGTACACTTTTAAAAAATGCACTTTCTAATAATGTCAAATTAAAAGTTTTACCAATGTGTTTTAATATTTTTTGTCTGTTATTTTCATGTGTCTGTTATTCTCATCTCAGTGCTTCGCCTTCTGAGAATATAGTTCCCAGTATGTATACGGTTAAAGATGGCTGTGTCTCATGTGACCTTGTTATTTGCACACGCTGTGACTATACAAATCACAACATGTAAATAGGAAAATGTTGGCGTTATTTTGTCACTTATTGGGAGCAGTATGCTAGCTGGAGCCGTTTACCTCCAGTCTTTGTGCTAAGCTAGGCTAGCGGTGGGTGCGTCAGACAGAGTTACGGCACGCACGGAGATGAGAAGGGTATGTGTGGACTTATCTAACTCTGGGGGATACAGTGAATAAGCTAAAGTCCCAAAAGGTCGGCGTGTTCCTTTAAGTCTTCATTATGTGACATGGTGACTGATGTGTGAGGATATTTGGTCTAACTGACTGTGTTTGTGTACTTCCAGGTGCTGAGATTTGTTGGTGTGTGTGTGTGTTGTGTGTGTGTGTGTGTGTGTTTGTGGTGAGGTGAAGCCATGCCGCTGGTCAGGAGAAACATCGAGCCAAGGCATCTGTGCAGAGGAGCTTTACCTGAGACCATCAGCAATGAGCTGGAGTGTGTGACCAACAACACGCTCTCTGCCATCATACGCCAACTCAGCAGCCTCAGTAAGACCCACTCGATCGCGTCAGATGAGCTGAAATAGATTTAGATTTTTTAAGGTGCCTTTACAATACCATCATGTAATATGTATGCTTATTTTCTGATAGCAATATGTTTTATTTTCAATAATCATTTGACAATTTACACAAACAGCTGGACAGCAAAACAAAACAAGCAAAACAAAACAAAACAAAACAAAACAAAACAAAGCAAAAAAACAAACAAAAACAATTAAACATTTCTACCAATACTGCCTAAAAAACAATAACAAAAAGTCACAATGTTCTGCATTGGCACTAATTTGAGAAGTTGTTTTAATATATATATATATTAAAAGTAGTATAAATAATTAATTGTATACATTTATAAATAAATAAAAAATACATATGCAGCCTGACATTTATTCAAGACAGCCTTGTTCTGAGAACACAGTTTAGCGTTCTGGTTAAAATCATAATATAGTTGAATCTATATGCAAGTAGTTCTGTTTAACACAGACACACTATAAATCAATAGACGGAATGAGATGAGATGAGATAACAATGCTTTTTGCTCGCTGGCTTCCAGCAAATGCTCTAAAGCTTAATCCCATCAAGTGCAGAGAGAGATCGACAGATGTGGACGCCGAGTGTGTGCATGTTCTGTGGGGTCAGAGATCCTGAATTGGTGAATTCATGTTGCCTGCAATTTCCTGTGTGTGTGTGTTTGTGTACATGTATGTATGGAATGAGACACGCGTCATTTTATTTGGAGTGAATATTTATGTGTTGCAGTTCTCCAGTATATTCGATTATGCACCAAAATTATATAGGAGTGGACATACTGTAATGTTGAAGATTGTAAATAAAAGTTGTGCCCTTGAGCGCATAGCTTAGCCTCAGCTTGCATCATTGCTGATGTTTTCTGCATTCTCTAAAGGACTATTTCAAAGCTCATCTCTGATGTTCTGTCTGTTCTTCAACAGGTAAACATGCCGAGGATGTGTTTGGCGAGCTCTTTAATGAAGCCAACACATTCTACCTGCGTGCTAATTCTCTACAGGACCGCATAGACCGTCTTGCAGTCAAGGTCACTGAGTTGGACTCTAGTGTGGAGGAAGGTCAGTCAAAGGTCAAAGGTCAAGGATCACATACACTTGACCAGAGGGGGGGCGGGGTGCTTTTTTACTCCAAATCTTTTTTATTGGTTTTCAACGACAGTACAGAGTATAACATCTTAAACAGTATAGAGTAAGATACTGTCCATTATTAACCCCTTACATGATCTCCCCCCCACCATCCAATAGTTGAGAAAATAATAATAATAATAATAATAATAATAATAAAAAAAAAAAAAAAAAAAAAAAAGGTAACAAAAAACAAATAAGTAAATGATAAGTAAATCCTCCTAATAAGCGAAAATTATGTACCATTGCCAGTTACAGATGCACAAGGTAAACCCTTAATGTAATTTAAAAAGGGATTCCAAGTCTTGTAAAAGGATTTAAGTGAACCAGAGAGTGAATATCTTAACTTTTCAAGCCCAATACAGTGAAAAATGTCCTGTATCCACCTGTCATGCGTCGGAGGGGAAGCATGCCTCCACTTAAGAAGGATGGCCCGTCTGGCCAAAATTGTAGTAAAAGCAATGACTTTACGATCTCGGGCAACCAAATCAGGCATAGGGGAAACCCCAAATAGGGCTATAATTGGATCAGGGCCAATATTAGTGTTGATAGCTTTTTTAAGTGTCTGAAATACATTAGACCAAAAGGACACCAGCTGCGGGCAAGTCCAAAACATGTGTAGATGGTCGGCAGGAGAAAGTTTACAACGGTTGCAGGCAGCACTCTTGTCTGGAAAGATTTTTGCCAATTTGGCATTGGTTAAGTGCGCTCGGAAAAGTATTTTACTTAAAAAATTAAGCCATGCCTCGCACATATGGAAGAGGTATGTACCTGGTTCAAGATGCTATTCCATAGGTCCTCTGTAATAGTAACACCGAGGTCTTGCTCCCAGGTATCTTTAAGAGTGGCATTAGTGTCAGAATTAATAGAATTTATTAAATTATAAATGACTGAGATTAAATGCCTGTGGTTGGCATTTAAAGCAAGAAAGTGATCCATTTTTGTTTCAGGGGGACGATTGGGAAAGTAGGGGAACTGCTTCTGAACAAAGTGTCGGATTTGAAAGAACCGGAATAAGGGGTGCTTATTTTAATGTCACCATGAAATTAAAATGACAATTTTTTTTAATAAAATATCGCAGTATTTATTATAAATGATTTATCCGTGCACATCATTATTATCATGCATATTATTATCATGTTGTGTTTACTGATGTGAGGGCGGGGCAACCTGTCACTCACATGAGATCCACCAATAGCAAACCACCACCATCCAATCAAATCAAGCCCCGCCCTACATTTTTCCATATGTCATAATAGAGTGGAAAAAGGACTCTCTCAATTTACATTTCATGCGACTTTAATCATGTTAACTATGTTTCTCATTTAATTAGTTGTTTTTTTAAATTATAACAAAATTTGTACGAATAAATGATTGATGAATAAAAATGACTCTCTGTGGAAAGCAACAACAGGCAAGTTACATTGCTTAAAATTTCAAAGGTTAACCAAATTATAGTATTAAACCAGTACCAGTGAAATATTAATAGCATCACACGTGAATGATGGACATGCCCAGGCATAATCTGTGGATTATCAGTTTATTTTTAACCATTTTTCGCTATCCTTTTTTAGAAAATCTGTCAAATTGATGGTAAATGTGTTAAATGGAACTACTATAACATCAAAAAATACAACTCATAGATAATATAGGGGATGTTTATAACTTTGTAAATGGTGTGTTTTCTAATTCTGTGGAGAGCAGATATTGTGTGCCTAGAGATAACTGATGTGCTTTGTGTAATAATCTCTCTGTTTCCTTTTTTTTGGCACAGTATCACTTCAGGACATTAACATGCGTAAAGCGTTCAGGAGCTGTACTGTTCAAGACCAGCAGGCGGTGACAAAGAGCAACACTCCAAACCCCATCACAGAGATGTACAACACCAGCGACAAACCTCCACCTCTGAACATACTGTCTGCTTACAGGTGTGTGTGTGCGTGTGTGTGTGTGTGTGCCTGTTTTTCTATCCCGGTGGGGACTTGAACACACTCATTCCCTGAACGCACACAGACTCATGGGGACTTAAATTGAGGTTCCCATGAGGAAAGAATCTTATAAATCATACAGAAATAAAAATGAAAATTGAAAATGTAAAAATGCAGAAAGTTTTGTGTAATGGGTAGGTTTAGGGGTCGGTGTGTGTGTGTGATGTGTGATGTGTAGGTTTAGGGCTAGGGTTAGTATAAGGGGACAGAATATACAGTTTGTACGGTATAAAAACCATTACGTCTATGGAGAGAACCAGATATGTTTACCAGATATGTTTGTGTGTGTGTGTGTGTGTGTGTGTGTGTGTGTGTGTGTGTGTGTGTGTGTGTGTGTGTGTGTGTGTGTGTGTGTGTGTGTGTGTGTGTGTGTGTGCGCGCGCGAGTGTGCGTGTGTGTGCTTTCATCCTTTTTTTATATATATTAAATGGTTAGTTCACCCAAATATTAAAATTCTGTCATTATCATTATTTACTCGCCCTCAAGTCGTTCCAAACCCGTAAGACTTTCGTTCATCTTCAGAACACAAATGAAGATCTTTTTGATGAAATCTGAGAGCTTTCTGTCCCTCCATTGACAGCTACGCAACTACCACTTTGACGCTCAAAAGATCGTAAAACTAATCCATATGAATTGAGCGGTTTAGTACAAATTTACTTACGAGACTCGATCGCTTTATATGATGAACAGATTGAATTTAGGTTTCATCAAACGTGATGCGTGACACGAGAATGAACCTCATTGGTTCTTGCAGAAGCTCAAACGTGATGCGTAACACGAGAATGAACCTCATTGGTCGAGTTGATGAATGTTTATATGTGAATAAAAGGCTCAATTCAATCTGTTCATCATATAAAGCGATCGAGTCTCATAAGAAAATTTGGACTAAACCTCTCTATGGATTAGTTTAACTATCTCTTTATGAACTTTTTGAAGTGTCAAAGTGGTAGTTGCGTAGCTGTCAATGGAGGGACAAAAACTCTCAGATTTCATCAAAAAGATCTTCATTTGTGTTCTGGAGATGAACGAAAGTCTTACGGGTTTGGAACGACATGAGGGCGAGTAAATAATGACAGAATTTAAATGTTTTGGTATCCTTTTAAGATGTTTATCGTGTACAAATGAGTGGTGTTTGTTTGTTTGTTTGATCCAGGGATGACCATATTGATGGAATTAAGTTCTACACAGACCCCTCATATTTCTTTGACTTGTGGAAGGAGAAAATGCTTCAAGACACAGAAGACAAGAGAAAAGAGAAGAGGAAACATAGGGTAAAATAATCTCTCCTTTGAATGTTTTGAATGTCTATAAATCTGGTAACATTTTTGCAAATGTAGTTGGGTTTGCAGCAGAATGAGTTTTGCTTATTTGACCTATTCACACACAGTTCCTTTGAGTGAAAACTCACTCAACTCGATACTCTCCCAGAGGAAAATGATATTGCTCAGAATTAAGGAGTTTTTACAAGCTAAAAGCTCCGATCATTTACATCTTCTGGCACAGGAGCAGAAGCGGGGTGTTGATGGGACGTTGCCTCGTGAGGTGAAGAAGGTTCGTAAGGCTCATAACCGCAGACAGGAATGGAACATGATGGCTCTTGATAAAGAGCTACGGCCGGACCTTCGTCATCATCATCATCATGCACTTCGCAGGGGTGTATCGTCTGAGGACTCGCTGTCTCCAGAGTACAGGTCTGATATTTTAAACCATATCTATGCCATTTAATCACATTGCTACAAAATAATGTTCAACTCATCACTCAAATAATAATATTAATGGTTACATTGATGTTCTTAGTAATATAATAAGTGAATGGGACAATGCAATGCAAACATTAAGATTAAAATACACACCGGCATGATATGCACAAGGATACAATACAAGAACTTTGAAGCATTAATTTAAAGGCATAATGAAATCAAAATGAACAATTTTTTTTTTTTTTTTTTTTGTTATATTGCAATGGTTATTTTAAATGATTGATATATTATATATTACAACTGTGTGCAGGTATTTGCTTTCACAAGTTTTTGAAAGAAGTTTCTTGTGCTCATCAAGGCTGCATTTATTTAACCAAAAACACAGTAAAAACAGTAATATTGTGAAATATTATTAAAATTTAAAATAACTTTTCTATGTGAATATTTTAAAATGTAATTTATTCCTGTGATCAAAGCTGAATTTTCAGCATCATTACTCCAGTCTTCAGTGTCACATGATCCTTCAGAAATCATTCTAATATGCTGATTTTTACTGCTTTAATATATATATATATATTTATTTATTTTTTATTTTTTTATTTTTTGTGGAAACCATGATACACTACCAATTAGAGGTTTGTGGTAAGTAAGATTTAAAAAATAATTTGAATAATAATAAATGAATACTTTTATTCAGCAAGGACACAGTAAAAGTGACAGTAAATACATCTATCATAGTTTCCACAAAAATATTAAGCAGCCAAAACTTTTTTGTTTCCAACATTGATAAATTTATGAACCATTATTAATAATTGTGCACCAAATAAGTATATTAAAGAATGATTTCTGAAGGATGGTGTGGCACTTTTTAAATTTGAATTATTCCAAACGTTTGACCGGTGAAGTGTATATTTGTATAAAGTACTTAGTAATTCTTTTAATGAAGCAAACTAGATTTCTTATGATTCGGTTCCTCAGAAATCACTATTGCATGATTTGCATGAAATCTTCTTTTCAACAGACCACATCCAAACAACTCCGACTACCCAGTCCCAGCATGCCACGCTCCAGCCCGAGCTCATCCCGTGGAGACAGCATCATGGAGCGCTAATGGAGGGGTGGAGCACGAGTACCACAGCATCGGAGGGCCTGCGGGGGTAACTGTGGCTGCTGATGGAGGTTATAGAGTGGCTTTACATCCAGCTCCTCCACAATTCCTGCCCCGGGAAAATGGAGTCAATGGGACCGGCACGCTTCCACCAACAGACTATGGGTAATAACAAAAATGCATGACTCGGCTATTTTAAATAAACAAGATATTGTAGTTTTCTGTTTCTGAATTTGTCAGAAATTTCCACGCTATTAGTGCTGGTCTAGTCTCACACTGGACGCGTACGCAGAGGCGAAGCATCAGGCACCCATTGCACACTGACCCGTCACATGCTTTCATTTACAATTGCCAGCATAGTCTGCTGTGATGCGATACTGTCCCGCCTCCCGTACACACCATTAAACCATGTTAAGCCATATAACATGCTATTTAGTGTAGCTTATATGATAAATATAGTCTACAACTTAAGCTACAACTTTAGTCTACAACTATTTCTAGTGCAAAACTTTCTGTTGCAGTTTTTTTCTTCAATTTAAAAGAAAAAAACGGTGGTTATATGCTTTTATGGTGCATTTTGGAAGTGCACTTAATTGTATTGAATGTGCACTTGTAGTGTACTTCAGATCTTACGAGTATATTTAAAAAAGACTGTACTTATATACACTGTACACACAATTTTTTTTATCACACACATACAAACCACACTCTGACATACATACCAACACACCCACACAACTATAGCTATATCATTTATCCAATTGGCTCTATATGTAGAAGGATAAAAGTGGGTATTTGCTTTATAGGCCAAACCTGAGAAAATTTCACCATCTGGTAAAAAAAAAAAAAAAGTACAATTTTTAATTTTGAGGCCTTGCCAACAGAATGAAAGTCTATTAACAAAGACTGCATAATTTTATAGCTAAATGGCAGTGGGATTAAAAATTGCATTTTTAACATTGATATTTTTGTCCTTAAGGTCCTGAGTGTAACTATTTTGGGTAACACTTTATTTTGATGGTCCCTTTTGAACATTCTGTTGACTATAAGTAACTTTGCAACTGCATGTCAACTAACTCTTATTAGAGTATTAGTGAACTGTCTGCTTAATATCTGATAACTCTTTATTGTGATGATCCTCCAACAGACATTATAAGTAACTTCTGACTATAAGTAACTTTGCAAAATTCCAATAAAAAAAACACAGGCAAAATTATCAAAAAAACTAAGCTGAAAGCCTGAAAAAGACAAAAATGTCCATAAGGACGCACAAGGGTTAAATGAGTCAAAAGAGCACTCTAAAGTTCAGCTAATTGCATTTAAACTATCACACATTTTTATTTAATTGCAATTGACATGCAGTTATATGTCCGAAAACATTACATTTAGTTAGCACTGAAGTATATTCTTTTAACTCTTTCAAAATTATTTACGTAATAAGTACCTTTTTAAAAGTACAAGGGGTGTAAATGCTGCTCTAACTTTATAACATGGGAGTCGAAAAAAATATGCACTGCTTGCGTGTCCAGTGTGAAATGGGCTTTTGACAGCATTCCCGAGGACTACCCACAACTCATTCACTGACCGTGCGATGAATATTGCATACTGTTCATGAAGTGTTAGAGCATGCTCAAATTGCCAGTTTCAGATCTCAAAATGAATCTGGAACAAGATTTCAAATTGGTCTGTAAACTAAAAGTGTGTTCACACTTGTATTTCGATTCGTTTGGTTCGGACCAAAAAAAAAAAAAAAAACATGTAGTCCTGGTCCGCTTAGTGTTCACATTGGCATTTTAACACCGAATCTAAAGGCATATGTTCACAACCTGATTGGTCGGCTTTTATTTAGTATATTTTGTGACGGATCTTACCAAACATCCAAAACAATGCTGTGTTCTGGGCTAAATGCGCTCGTTGTATGTGTGTGTGTAGCTACATATAATGGTATTTTGATCAGCTGAGAACTCGTGAAGAGATCATAAAATGCGTAAAGGAGTCAAAACAGCAGCAGGAATCCCTCCGTCTCACACACACACACACACACACACAGATCTGCTGACACGGTTCTGATGCCTGAACTGAACTGTGATTAGCAACATCGCCAGCTATGATGGGTCGCACCTTGTGACATGATGTCGTGTTTTTGGTTGGTTTACATGTCTTTGACGTTTGTAAGCGGACAGAGACTCCTCTTTTCAGCGTCTCAGTCCTCTTGTTTGGTGCACCAGGGTCCAGATGGCAGCGTTCACACTTATTCAGATGAAGCGCACTAACAGAGCAATCGCACCAGGGTTCATTTTAATCCAACCAAACATGCCAAGTGTGAACACACCCGTTGCATTTACAAGGTTTGCTGGAATGATACAGTGAGCACTGGAAAAAGCTACAAAGTGGACCAGACTTTTATGCTAATAGTCCAAAGCCTCTATCCAATGACCATGTATGCTGGTCCATGTAGAGGTTACTTGGAGAGGTTTCCAAATACTATATTTTTCAGCCTCTCTCTGTCTCTGTTGTAGTATGATGGAGTACTATGCCAGTTCAGGCCCGCCGCCTCCTCCAGTGGCTCTCCTCATTCCCTCAGCACAGACGGCGTTCGCCTCACCTCCAGCTACTCCTCATCCTGGACCAATCGCATCATCCCTACGATGTCCTCTTCCACCTGTCCCTCCTCCCGGAGCGGTTTCAGGTCCTCCTCCTCCTCCAGCGCCTCCACCTCATCCCGCTGCAGTCGGAGAGGGACGGAGACGCTGTCTGAAGCCCATCACAGACGCTCGCAGTGACCTACTCTCAGCAATACGCATGGGTAAGTCCAGTGCTTTCTGCATATTAATACACATCAACAGGACAACTGTAATTAACATGACTACAGTACTGTATACAGTACACTTGTGAAAAACAAGTACAATTTAGGATGCTTAAAGGGATGGTTCAGAGTAAAATCAACCTAGGGTCCTTTGCACCATGACCTCGAGCCAAACACCCCCCAGAAGCCTTTATTCCCTTGGTTGAACATTATTAAAGTTAGAGCTTATTTAGAGATATCAGCCGAATGGCTTAGTGCAGGCGCTAATGGATCCAATGATGCATCTCGTAAATTACCCCACTAATAATGCCCAGAATGGTACCAAACTTCTACAGTCGTACAAATAGGTTCTGTACTCATAAAACGAGGCATTGGAAAGTTTGTAAGTACATCAGGAGTTTATTTAAATAACACTTGCCTGATGGCACATGCTACCCCTAACCCGGACGTCGACGTCACTTCAGTGATTTGGGAAAAGCCTGTAAAAGTCCTGGCAGAAATCGATGCATAAGGATGTAGTGTAACGACTCCCAGTTCCAGGAATGCACTAATATTTGGTTGGTAGTACCAGTTTGCAACAATTATTAGTTAACACTAAGTTGTTAACACTTCGGAAAAAATAATAATTCGTCGTTACACTACATCCTTACGCATCGCTTTCTGCCAGGACTTTTACGTGCTTTTAGCGGTAGCATTAGCCATCAGGCGAGTGTTATTTAAATAAACTCCTGATGTACTTACAAACTTTCCAATGCCTCGTTTTATGAGTACAGAACCTATTTGTACTACTGTAGAAGTTTGGTACCATTCTGGGCATTATTAGTGCGGTAATTTACGAGATGCATCATTGGATCCATTAGCGCCTGCACTAAGCCATTCGGCTGATATCTCTAAATAAGCTCTAACTTTAATAATGTTCAACCAAGGGAATAAAGGCTTCTGGGGGGTGTTTGGCTCGAGGTCATGGTGCAAAGGACCCTAGGTTGGTTTTACTCCGAACCATCCCTTTAATGAAATAATATACTTAAGCTTAAACTGAATGTAATGTTTTCGTACACTTAATTGCAATTAAATGAAAATGTAATATATTGTAAATTTATATTAAATGCAATTAGCTGATCTTTAGAGTGTTTTTTGACTAAACTTAAGTACATCTTTATATGTCATGATTAAAATATGCCAAAATATGATTAAAGTGTACTGCTGAATGTACTGACAAGCATTTATGGTAAACTAAAATATACTTTTTAACGTAATTTCTATATATACATTTTTAAATTACACATTTGAATTATGTTAAGTTTTTGAAATATATTTTCTTTAAATGGAATATGGAATATCACACTACCGTTACAATTATAATCAATTTACGTGTGCTTTAGTATATTAGTCAACACATCAAAATAAGTACTTCTTTAAAGCATGACAAAATATTATTTAAAGACAATTATTTAAAATGTACTTGAAAATAGGGCTTATTCACCTTCTTTCCTACATTTAGATAGGTGGGCAAATGCATTTTTGTCTCAGTGCATGCATTGTTTTAGTTTGACAGGGTCGGCGCTAGCTTAGCTTAGCATAATGAATGGAATCCTTTGTTGCCAGCTAGCATGCCTTGAGTAAAAGTGATATAAAAAAAAAAAAAAAACCACCTAATTACTTCTTGTGGCCTGCGTATTCACAACGAGTACAAATAGCGATGCAGATTAACACTAGGCGATTTTCTATGTAGATATTGACTTGGGACTATATTAGGGGGAAGCACAGGCGAAGCACTGCTACTTGGGCGCAGAGATATCATGCCCAAGTAGCAGTGCTTCGCCTGTGCTTCCCCCTAATATAGTCCTTAATATATAAGTCAATATCTGCCTAGGAAATCGCCTAGTGTTAATCTGCATCGCTATTTGTACTCGTTGTGAATACGCAAGCCACAAGAAGTAATTAGGTGTTTTTTATTTTATTTTTTATATTACTTTTACTCAGGGCATGCTAGCTGGCAACAAAGGATTCCATTCATTGTGCTAAGCTAAGCTAGCACCGACCCTGTCAAACTAAAACAATGCATGCACTGAGACAAAAAATGCATTTGCCCACCTATATAAATGTATGAAAGAAGGTGAATAAGCCCTATTTCAAAAAACGGTGGAGTGTTCCTTTAAGAAACAGTCATGAAAGTGTTCTCTTTTTAAGCGCATGTGTCTTTTATATCATATATAATTTGCAGTTTTTATAAAATACAAAACAAGTGCACATTCACAAAGGCACATGATACAGTACATATTTGGAATTTTGATTAACCAAATTTGATTAATATTGTAGCTTGGATGTAAATGTAGATGTCTATGTGGAGTCATATGATTAATTTAAGTCATTTTTAATGCTTTTTTTGTTCAGCTACTATATAAGATTTTAAGAGTGTCAGTGATATGCACAAAACAGGTTGGCCCTGTGTACTGTACATGATATGTGTGTGTGTGTGTGTGTGTGTGTGTGTTCAGGTATCCAACTAAAGAAAGTACAGGAGCAACAGGAACAGCAGGCTAACAGAGAGCCGGTGGGGAATGACGTGGCCACTATCCTCTCTCGCCGCATAGCCGTGGAGTACAGCGACTCGGAAGACGACTCAGAACTGGATGAGAATGAATGGTCTGACTGATTATAGTCAGCCGGCACACACACAATGGTAGAACAGAGACCTTCCTTGTAAATAAGTACGTTCACCTTCAGACACCCACATATAGTTGATTATTAACTCTTTCCATGCCAATGACTGAATTTTCCATCGTTTATGAGACGACGCTTCCTTGCCAATGACGGAATTTTCCGAAAAATCCATGTTTTCGCTGTTATATGGCACGCTATTACACATTTTCTGATAGAGTACAAAATATATGTATCAAAACACAGAAGAAGAAGCAGAAACAAGTGATAGAAGCATTGCTTACGCACATGTAAGATAAAGCGATCATCAAACATTAAACAGCATATAAATCAACGTTACGGAGAGAAATGTCGACCCAGGACGAGGTACAGGACCGTGAAGCTTTGGGGGTGTTGATGGACTCGGGTCATTGTTTTGATCATTGTTCTGAATCCGATCCGGATTATTTTCTCAGCTTTTTGTTTAGATATTTATACAACAAAATATTCTGGAGGCCATGAAAATTTTGTGAAAATGATCACAAATCCTGGCGCTGACTGGCAGCTTTTCTTTAAAAAAAAAAAAAACCTGGCGGGGAAAGAGTTAAGAATGATGTCAGTTTCTTAAAGAGTGCTATGCAATATAGAGGGAAGCTTTGAATGAAGCTAAAAATATCTATCATGTACTCAAACAAGCCTAATGTCTGAGTTACAGGAAGGAGATACTTAAAGTGTTGATCTGAAAATACTTTTGGTTCACATTTGCAACCATTTGTACAGAAAATGTAAATTATTCAGAATTTCTAAATTAAACTATTAGCAATCAAGGTCTTGTAAGAACCTAACGTGATCTGCAACAGTGTTGCTGCAGTATTTTCTATATTTATTATTTCAGTTTTATTTCAACTGAATGATCTGCTAATGTTATTTATGTTTATTATATATTACTTTTTCTGTGTTATCTCTTGTACATCAGCTTGTACCACAAAATGTTTGTGTGGGAAAAGCTGTGTGAATCTCTCTCACACTCTCTCTCTCTCTCTCTCTCTCTCTCTCTCTCTCTCTCTCTCTCTCTCTCTCTCTCTCTCTCTCTCTCTCTCCTGCTGCAGAGATTTAAATGTAGACAAATTACATGCTTTTTTGTTGCTGTTAAAGAAACTATTTTTCGATTAACAAATAAATAAAAATGTGCTTTCAAACAATAAATGTGACATCTAAGCAGAATATTAATTCTCTCTCATTTATGCCAGTCAATTGTTTTTTGAGTGATTAAAATGTTAAATCTCCAAGGCCAATAACCAGCTGTGGACTTGCTGTTGACCTCCAGATTTATACTTTCTTAATGAAAGAAGTCTAGAAAGATGAACAGCAAATCTTTCAGCACAGAAAATGGTAAGGAGAAAATTATTAAATCACACGTTCATGAGAGCGCCACAACGCATGCGTGTTATGTTGTTGACGAGAGAGCAGACGTGTTAACGTCAAGTAACAATTTTCTGGACTTGAGACTTAACTTACTTGACTAACGTTAGATCTCTGAAAAGACTCGACTTGACTTTAGACTTGACTCGGACTTGTGCCTATTTGCTTGAAATGACTTGTGGAAATTTTTTTTTTCAATTATTGTGATTTTTTAATTTTTTTTTACGGAAACTCGTTTTCCCTCCTCTGTGGCTGTCAATCACTCTCCATTCAGTATTCAAACAGCGCGCGCGCCTCTTCCGGTTGGATGCACGGTAAAACTCTCTCCAATATGATATATTCACATTATAATGCATGATCTGTAGATAAAAGGCTGTGGATTTGCATAAAATGACTTTATTTTGTTGGAGTTTGTTGCTGTTTTTAAACGACTCACTATCGTGTGCTTGTTAGATCACACACATCACAAGGACTATGAATCGGCAACAAACGCACAATAACTGAAATTTAAAACTGTGAAACAAATGATCAATAAACTGTTGGACAGATATACACTCGGATTTGTGCGCTCGACATTTCTTCGCTTTTGTGCCGTGAACTTTTAAATGCGCACTTGTGCAGCGCTGCGCACTGTGACTCCGTGTTGCTTTGAGCACATCATTCTGCACCCGCGATGCGCATACGCGCTTTGTGTGCTCTGTTTTGAAGCGTTTCATATCATGGTTTTCCGCACTGAAAGATTATTAAAAGCCTATATTTTTTTTATACCTAGCCTGCTCAATACATTTAAAATAAGCATCATTTAATTGTATATTATTTCTGTGTAGTGTAGGCTATATAAATGTATACACTTTTGAATTCTTGACATTAATATATAAATATAAAATTGTGAAATGTATGATTGCCTGATTGAATTTTATAAGAGTACTAATAGTAATTTGTTTTTATTAACATGTTTAGTTTTTACAAAATTACTGTGCAGATTTTTTCAAGAATTACTTTTTGCTGCTGATTTATACACTCATTAAGTTTAATAAAAATACATAATACATTTATATAATATTTAAAGGTGTTAACTGTAATCTTACACTGCAAAATAATAACTTAAAAAGGATTAAATTCATCACAATTATGTAAGTGATTATGCCAGGGAGGATTATGGTAAATGTAGTGCGCAGAGGTGACAAGTATTGGGGATAGGTGATCCTGACGGTACTCCCCCCTTCCGGAAGGCACGACTTTGCGCACAACAGAATCCAGCCAGGGTGAGAAGGAGGGTATCCAGGAGCTGTGGCAGGTGAATAGGGCGGGGGCCCAGGGAGAATCGGCCTCCGTGACTTTGACCTGGAAGCTAGACTCGGCCACTATGGTTCCCCCCAAAAACCTTTTCTTGGGAGGAGCTATGGGGTTGTTAACAGGTTCATGGGCTGGAGCCATCACTGGACTGGTGTGGAGCTGTGTGTGGCCCAGACTCACATAAAGGTTAGAGCCATATGGACAGTGCAATAGCTCTCCGAGTTGGGCTCTGGAATTTCCCTCACTGGAGCGGATTCAGGGGTTTCACTTTCTGGAGTGGATTTAGGGATTTCACTCTCTGGAGCGGATTCTCGGTCTGGGGAAAACTCTCGTACGGAATCAAGGACTGAAAGGAAATTTAATGGGCCGTAACGGGATTGATTCTGAACTCTGGGTCTGGAATGAGCTTGATGGGAAAAAACAAAACATAAACACTGGTACCAGGAGGGCTGGAGTGGATTGGGGAGACAGCGACTGTGTGAGACTGGCATCTTCAACAACCTCGCCAACAGTGAAGGACAAACCACACCACGTAATCTATGTATTGAGCTAGAGTACCTGTGGTAGTCAAGTCAAGTCACCTTTATTTACATAGCACTTTTTACAATACAGATTGCATCAAAGCTGCTTCACAGTGATAACATGAACATAATACAACAAAGTTTGTTTCTAGAAGAAAATTGCGTCATCGTCCACCTTAAGTAAGGCAGATCAGTAATTTTGTTGAATATTAAATGTCCCCAACTAAGCAAAACCAAAAGCCAAGGCAACAGTGGCAAAGAACCAAAACTCCATCAGGTGACAGGATGGAGAAAAAAACCTTGGGAGATCCCAGGCTCAGTCGGGGACCAGTTCTCCTCTGACCAACGAGCGAACAGTGTATGATTATGATCCAGGTAGCATTACAGGTCAGAAGTCAGATTGGATCAGAACATTCAGAATATTTATCCAGTTCCATCTGGTTGGAAGTCGGTGTCATCACGCCGGTATGGAGACGAGTTTGTTGAGGATCAGTGCCAATGGCTGTCGTGTCGATGAGGCCTTCATAGGGCTGATGAGGCTGGAACTTCAGGGATGCGTCATGGATGGGTCCAGGTGCAGGTCCACCATCTGATCTGGATACGGCCGGGATCCGGCTGACTTCAGTTATGCATTCCGTTAATTTTGTGAATTGGTAAGTTGCGTCAGGGTGTGAAGAAATATAGAGCTGCGTATCATCAGCATAACAGTGAAAACTAATGCCATGCTTCCTAATGATATCTCCCAAGGGTAGCATGTACAGAGTGAACAGCAACGGTCCTAGTACTGAGCCTTGTGGTACACCATACTGAACTTGTGATCGATAAGACATCTCTTCATTTACTGCTACAAACTGATAACGGTCAGATAAGTATGATTTAAACCATGCTAATGCAATTCCACTAATGCCAACATAATTTTCGAGTCTATTTAATAGAATGTTGTGGTCGATAGTGTCAAATGCAGCACTAAGATCGAGTCACACTAATAGAGAGATACAACCACGATCGGATGATAAGAGCAAATCATTTGTGACTCTAACGAGAGCAGTCTCAGTACTATGGTATGGTCTAAATCCTGTTTGAAAATCCTTGCAGATATCATTTATTTCTAAAAAGGAACACAGTTGTGAAGATAGTGCCTTTTCTACTATCTTTGAAAGAAAAGGTCGATTCGAGATCAGCCTGTAATGGACTAATTCTGTAGGATCAAATTGTGTTTTTTTAACAAGCGGTTTAATAATAGCCAGCTTAAAAGTTTTTGGTACGTATCCTAATGACAAAGATGAATTAATGATATTAAGAAGAGGATCTATGACCTCTGGAAGCATTTCTTTCAGTAGCTTAGTCAGTATAGGGTCTAACATACATGTTGTCGATTTAGATGATTTAACGAGTTTAAAAAATTCTTCCTCTCCTATAGTAATGATTGAATTGAATTTTTCCTTAGGGAGACTACAGTGCACTCCCTGATACAATACTGTAGTAGACAGTTGCATAGTTATAATTTTCTCCCTGATATTATCAATCTTATAAGTGAAGAAGTTCATAAAGTCATTACTGCTGTGCTGCTTGGAAACTTCTGGGCTTGAAGCTTTCTTTTTCGTTAGTTTAGCCACTGTTTCAAATAAATACCTAGGGTTTTGTTTATTTTCTTCTAATAGGGTTGAAAAATAAGCAGATCTAGCAGCTTTTAAGGACTCTCTGTATGCAGTCGAGCTCTCTTTCCAT
Organism: Vimba vimba; assembly: GCA_022828995.1. Lineage (NCBI taxonomy): Eukaryota > Metazoa > Chordata > Actinopteri > Cypriniformes > Leuciscidae > Vimba > Vimba vimba. Next base: position 45,695,958 of record CM040820.1, on the reverse strand, counting down.
GAAATGCGAAATACCTCTAGTTTTGTTTTCTTCCAGTTTCGCTCCATTTTTCTGGTTGTTCTCTTAAGTGCCTGAGTGTGCTCGTTGTACCACGGCGTTGGACTATTTTCTTTAATCTTCTTTAAGCGCAATGGAGCAACTGTGTCTAAAGTGCTGGAAAAGAGAGAGTTAAAAGTTTCTGTCGCAATATCGAGTTCTTCTAAGCTATCTGGGATGCTGAGATGATGAAACTGATCAGGAAGATTATTAATAAAACAATCTTTAGTGGCAGAAGTAATAGTTCTAACATATTTGTAACACGGAGTCGGCTTTGCAGCCTTGGCTAAATTAAGTTTACACAAGACTAGATAATGATCTGAGATGTCATCGCTCTGCTGCAGAATTTCAACGGCATCAACATTGATTCTTTGTGATAATATTAGATCTAGAGTATGATTACGACAATGAGTAAGTCCTGACACGTGTTGTCTAACTCCAATAGAGTTCAGAATGTCTCTAAATGCCAATCCCAATGCATCTTTTTCGTTGTCTACATGTACAGTGCTGGTCAGAATTATTTGCCCCCTTGGTAAATATGATCAAAGATGGATGTAAAAAATAAATCTGCATTGTTAATCCTTTTGATATTTTATTTAAAAAATTAGCACAAATCTCACCTTTCATTGAAGTAAAATAATTGAAAGTGGGGGAAAAATCACATTATTAAATAAATGTTTTTCTCCAAAACACGTTGGGAACAATTATTTGCCCCCTTTTATTAAATACTTTTTGCAACCTCCTTTTTCCAAGATAACAGCTCTGAGTCTTCTTCTATAATGCCTGATGAGTTTGGAGAACACCTGACAAGAGATCAGAGACCATTCCTCCATACAGAATCTCTCCAGATCCTTCAGATTCCCAGATCCATGTTGGCACTTCTTCTCTTCAGTTCAGCCCACTCATTTTCTATAGGGTTCAGGTCAGGGACTGGGATGGCCATTGCAGATGCTTAGTTTTGTGCTCAGTGACACATTTTTGTTTTGATTTTGATGTTTGTTTTTGGATCACTGTCCTGTTGGAAGATCCAAACATGGCCCGTTATAAGATTTCTAGCAGAGGTTGTCAGGTTTTGAATTTTTATCTGTTGGAATTTGATCGAATCCATGATGCCATGTATCTGAACAAGATGTCCAGGACCTCTGGCAGAAAATTAGGCCCACATCATTAAAGATACAGCAGAGTATTTCATTTTACACATGGGCTACTTTTTTATCCCTGTATGAAGCAAACCCATGTTAAGTGTTTGCTGCCAAAAAGCTCTTTTTTTTTTTTTGTTTCATCTGGCCATAGAACATGTCCTGTTTGAAGTTCCAGTAGTGTCAGTTACTTTTCTAACGTTCTATCTCTTTTCAACAGGTCAGGTCAGCCCCAGAAACTTTTCCAATTGTCTATGAACCCCATATTATTTTGTGGACACCACTTAGACAACCAGCCATTGAGTGAGGACAATGCACTAAGTATCTCATCACTCCTGCGAACAGGAAGGGGGTCAGAGCAAATTACAGTGCCTGACATCGCACTTGCGAGTTCACACACCTCTTTAACGTTAATTTTAGTGATCTCCGACTGGCGGAGTCGAACATCATTAGTGCCAACGTGAATAATAATCATAGAGAATTTACGATTAGCATTAGAACTTGCTGGTACTTATAGAAACAAAAGGTCATCCAAACCACTCCAGAAGTCCGTTTTCATTGTCTCATAGTTCCATGGTACCTGGTGGGCGAGCTGACTGCCAACTTGGGTTATGGAGAGAAGCAGAGTGGCTGGATCGGACGAAATGGAGCTCATGGTTGTTGTTTATCCGCTAGGGTCTGGTCTTTTGTCAGGAAAACACAGACTCATAGATATACGGTGAAACACAAATGTGGTTTATTGATGAACAAATGTGCACACGGTGAGTAAAGGCTTTTGCAGACAACAGAGCAGAGGAGGATATTGCAAACAGTCCAGGTGAGTTGCACCACACCAAGCGGCAACCTTCCGGTCTCTCTCTTGAATCCAACACGGAAGTGACTTAAACTGCAATTCATCGACTGGTCGTTTTACAGTCTATGCACCACACACACACTTTAAGATGATTGCAGCTGAATAGATTAAATGACAGTCTTACACTTTCTTTTACAGGTCTTTGGAGATTACCATTGGAAGAACTGGAGACAGGATATAATATCAGTAGGTAGCGGAGACAAAGAAACAATACACAGGTAAGAAACCACAGGTAAGCAATCCATACAATGTTTGATGGAGTCCTAATCATAGACCAGACCATCTCTGTGCGTGTGGTGCTGGCTAATGTAGAGCGGTAGATGAGGATGATGGCAGACAGGTGTGTTAATTGAGTGTGCAGGTGATGGCCAGGGAGGATTATGGGAAACGCAGTGCGCAGAGGTGATTGGCATGGTGCTAGGTGATCCTGAGAGGTATATCCATATTTTAAAGTTTTAAAAATTTGTTCTAGGAATCAAACATCTCTTCACTATTTCGACTGGCTTCATTTTTCACTCTGCCTCAGTTTACTACAAGGCACAATATTTAAGATTTTGATAAAAACCACTAGAACAATGTCATATATATTTTGTTGACGTGTGCACTAACATTATACCAAATGTTTCCAACAATGTTTAAAACAATGTTTAAATCCAGATAAATCAGCAATTGTAACCAGTGTTACGGACCGTGCCTTGCGTCGTCTGTCAGGGACGTCATACCCGGGTTACCCTCAATTTCCGTATAGCCATGGAAACACCAAAGATACTTTAATATATTATGTGTTTTATTAGACAAGTGAGCAACTGTTCGGATACTTTTATCGACAAAAAACTGTTCATTGTTTTGATAGCTCAACACGGTTATGATATGAATTGCATGTCATTTTGCAACACAAGTCCAGTTTTTAATATTATGATATTGTAATATTGATCTAGATTACTGCAAAGTGCAACAAGTGTCTCATACCAGCCACCGAGCGAACGCACAGAGTAACGCTATAACAACTTTCAACACACTAAAATGTATTTAGTATGATTGTTTTAACCATGTAAAACAGCGCTGCGCTACCCCACATACGCAACGAAAAGAGTGGAAACAGTCGACTGCATCATAAGCATAATAAAAGCTCAGCTGGAATCGAGACATTAGCATTCGCTCCAGCTGCCTCGTTTTGCTCCACGACTCTCGGCCCAACCTGCTTCATACTACAGTAACGTTAATAAAACTGTAATACATTAGCTCATCCATGAATATGATTTCTGCCTGAGTCCCGTCGGGTTACTTTTCTATCGGCTGTGGAGGTGAAAACAACAACTCCCATGATTCCACGCTCATTCACGGCGTCATCAAGGTACGTCTTTGTTTTGAATAAGCGACCTTTAGCGGCGAAAATGACATATTGTGCCTTTCACTCAGTTAAGGACTAAATATATAATTAAAATGACTCAAGAAGAGGTCAAGAAATGCATTCTGGATATTCCTTATTGAAGAACATGCTGTTTTGAAACCTAAAACGCAGCATTGTTTGAACACAATGGTGGGGGATTACAATCTTTTAATGATTCAATCCCACTGTCGGGTGCAATAGGCCTCATGAATGGGATAAGTTAACAAATCACAATAGTGGCATTAGTGCTCATTTTTTACAAAATTCCAGAAATGTAACATACTTCACTTACTTTTGGTGTTGTACATCTGGATATGATGGAATGACACTTTATGAATGTCTTTCAATAGAGTTTCACCTTTTGCAAGCACAGATTTTACCTGTCAACTGTTCAAATTGGATTTATTTGTCCTTTCTCGCATTAACAAAAGAATAAAGTATTTGTTCATTAAATGCCTTAAAAGAATGTCTTTTAATCCTGATCATCAGAGGAGAATTAAATTATACAAACTGAAACAAGCGACTCTAAATCTAACGATTTAGATTGGATGATGCGGTCATCCGCAGTATAATTGATTTAAAGCTGAGCATTATTGTGATGAAAGGTTAGCACAACATAATACATGGCAAAGTGAAAAGCAGTCTGGCGAGCGGATGCATCCCTTTCTTACATTGTTTTGTTTACTGTCTGCATCACACACACAGAGCACCTGGTGAGCTGTCTGTTTTTTTCCTGAGAACATTCTTTCTCACACTCGGACTGTTGTTTTCAAGTATTTGAAATTGTTTTTAGTAGAATTAAAAATCCATAGCCTCAAAAGCCTTTGCCACTGTTTCCATATGGCTCAGAAAAGTTCCCATAGCGATCTCCCACTTATTTGCGATCGTGGTTGAAGTGCAGCATGCTGCCATGCAAAGTTCATTAAATCACTGTTTTACCACTTAAGCTTAATCCCTATACCAATACAACAGTACAATCCAGAAAGACAAGAGACAGACAGACAGAAGAAGAGAGCTTAAAGACTTGACGGATCAGATCTGACGTTTTGTTTTCCCACCGTTGCCAGGGAGTGCAAGGAATCTTGCCTCTGTGCACTTCTCTTGAAGAAAAACGTGGGGATGCGGGACATGTCCTCCCATCCGCCCCATGAAACGCCTTGTCAGTCTAGGACTGTCCTTGATTGTGGCCATCTGCCAGTGAATTCAGCAGGGCATCGGTTTCATAGAGCACATCCTATTGTCCTGTTCTTGTATTAAGTTTGCATTAAGGTTGAACTCGGGTGCAGGAACAAATCACAGATAAAGCTAGTCCTATGTTTTTGGAAGCACTGCCCCCTCTCTATCCGATTCACACACAGCAGCTCCTACTGTAGGGGACGTCTTCACCAGCGGGGAGTCAGAGAGGGTCTCATGGAATGCCTGTCCTCTGTTTAGTTATGTTTTGTTTATACATTGACAATATGTAACGGCGCCTAACTGTGGGGAGATGGGGAGGGTGGGATGTTGCGAGATGGTGTTAAGAAAAGAAGAAAAAAGCAGTGGTACGTGCCAAGTGCCAATTGTCTTCTTGTAATAGGCATCAAAAGACCAACTTCTGTGTGTTACCATACAGGTGAACTCACTCCTGGGAAAGTAGGGTTTTTCTCAGCCTCCGCAGAGAGCCAGCGTCGCTCTTTTCTCTCTCAGCAGTAACGGGATTAGTCGTGCCATTGCTCTCCCGGCTTTCACGCCACTGTCTACTTCCCATCTTCCACTAATGTGATTATCCCAGCCCCTGTGGTCCAAGCAGAAGGACGAGGGACTCCTCTTCAGTTGCACATTCACGGTGCCTCACAGAGCCCCCCTCCAGTAACACCACCCAAATTCTCTAGTGGTGGTGGTGTTAATGATGGAGACCTGTTGGGCACAATTTATATGCCATCTTAGTTAGAGGAAGACTAGGTAGCAAAAGACAAATATTGCATTATGCTTCCATGCCTCGAGAATCACTATATCTCAACAACTCTTACCCTTACTGTGCAGACCGAAGATTAGTACATTACTAATGACCTCCTAATACCAACTACGTTATTTCACATACATGTGCTTCATGTCAAGTTAAAATCCTTGACATAATACTTGAACCAGAACTGGGCAGCCCTGCTCTAGAACACAGGTGGACGACAATGCAAAACTATGCATTCCTTCCAGTGTGCCTTCTCCATCTTGTCATCTGCGAGATTTAAAAGAGCAGGGACTCTGTCTGACTGGTGGGTCTAAAGTGGCCCTACTGGTGACTCAGTGATCCATTTGAGTCACCAAAAAAAATCTGCTTATGACTTTATGACTCTCACTTGTGGGCTTTCTGTGCGAGGGATTCCTCTGGCTTCCAGATCGATACCATGAGGGAAAACTGCCATATAGATACAGTACCAGTCAAAAGTTTGGAAACACTACTATTTTTAATGCTTTTGAAAGAAGTCTCTTATGCTCATCAAGCCTGCAGTTAAAAACAAAAAAAACAAACAAAAAAAACAGTCATATTATGAAATATTATTACAATTTAAAATAATGGTTCTCTTTTTTAATATACTTTAAAATGTAATTTATTTTTGTGATGCAAAGCTGAATTTTCATCAGCAAGTACTCCAGTCTTTGGTGTCTTATGATCCTTCAGAAATCATTCTAATATGCGGATTTATGATCAATGTTGGAAACAGTTGTGCTGCTTAATATTTTTTTATAACCTGAGATACTTTTTTCAGGATTATTTGATGAATAAAAAGTTAAAAAGAACTGTATTTATTTAGAATAGAAATCTTTTGTAACAATATACACTACCGTTCAAAAGTTTGGGAACAATAACTATTTTTTTTTTAAAGAAATTAGTACTTTAATTCAACAAGAATGCGTTAAATTGATAAAAGTTGATGGTAACGATTTATATTGTTAGAAATGTTTTTATTTTGAATAAATGCTGTTTTTATGAATAAATGCTGTTAACGTTTTACTCATCAATGAATCCTGAAAAAGGTATTCCAAAAATATATATTAAACAGCACAACTGTTTCCATCATTGATAATAACTGAGTATCAAATTATCATATTAGAATGATTTCTGAAGGATCATAAGACACCAAAGACTGGAGTACTTGCTGATGAAAATTCAGCTTTGCATCACAAAAATAAATTACATTTTAAAGTATATTAAAAAAGAGAACCATTATTTTAAATTGTAATAATATTTCATAATATTACTGTTTTTTTGTTTGTTTGTTTTTTTTTTTTTAACTGCAGGCTTGATGAGCATAAGAGACTTCTTGCAAAAGCATTAAAAATAGTAGTGTTTCCAAACTTTTGACTGGTACTGTATTTTTAATTTTATTTCATAATTTGGCACCAGGTTTATAAGGCTGCTGTCACTTTAAGACCTGATGCACGGATCCATTATACAGTTACACGTGTTTTATTTCTTAACTATTTACGTTCACTTAAAACAGAACTGACTGAGTTTACGTGAATACTCACCAAGACCAGCATTTTGACATTATTTTGTGTGTATTCGACTGTTTAAGCGTAATTGTCACAGTGTCTGGTTTGTGTTCCCTGGGTAACTACTAGAGGTCCTCTTCCCCCACGGTGTCATTCACATTAGGAACTGCATTCCCCACAATCCTTGTCTGCACTCATCACTGTTCATTGCACCCAGCTGTTCCCCATCATGATTGTTAGTTTCTGTGTGTATAAATACCCTGCCTGTTTAGTGTTTGTTACGGAGTCCTTGTATATTGTCACACTGCTTCTGAAGTCTGTGTTTGTTTGTTTCTTGTTTGTTTCTTGTTTGTTTCTTGTTTGTTTCTTGTTTGTTTCTTGTTTGTTTCTTGTTTGTTTCTTGTTTGTTTGTTTGTTTGTTTGTTTGTTTGTTTCTTGTTTTTGGATTGCCTTATTGGATTTTGACCCTTGCCTGGACTAGTTTGTGAGTACGGATTTCCCAAATGAATACTGCGATTGGATCTTACCTTTTCCCTGTGTGTGTATCGTGACAGAAGGACAGACACCGAGAGGGAGAGGAGGCAGCAGAGGGGGAATTCCCAATCTGGAGAGGTTCCGCCTCGTATGAATATTTTCGAGTGCTTTGCATTGTGGGCTCGAATCACTGAGGAGACCACTGTGCTCCCTGTGGATTCCGGAGAGACAGTAGCGTCTACTCGCTCTCGAAGACTGCGGGGGAGAAGGAAGACTTCCTGCCTTCCTAACGTTCCCGAACAGTCCGCTGTTATCCTGGAGGTCGCCCCCGAACAGCCCGCTGTCGTCCCGGAGGTTGTACCCGAACAGCACGCTCTCGTCCCAGAGACTGTCCCGGAGCAGGCTGCTGTCGTCCCGGAGGTCGTCCCGGAGCAGGCCGCTGTCGTCCCGGAGGTCGTCCCCGAACAGCCCGCTGTCGTCCCGGAGACTGTCTCGGAGCAGCCTGCTGTCGTCCCGGAGGCCGTCCCTGAACAGCCCGCTGTCGTCCCGGAGACTGTCCCGGAGACTGTCCCGGAGCAGCCCGCTGTCGTCCCGGAGGTCGCCCCGGAGCTGCCCACCATCAGTCCTGCCACGGCCAAGAGAGCAGTCTTCCTATTTTATTTATTGGCGGTTCTGCATGCATGGAGGAAGCACATGAGTTCTGCCGATCCGGAGACTGTTCAGGTCACGTCTGCCGATCCGGAGACTGTTCAGGTCACGTCTGCCGATCCGGAGACTGTTCTGGTCACGTCTGCCGATCCGGAGACTGTTCAGGTCACGTCTGCCGATCCAGAGACCGTTCAGGTCACGTCTGCCGATCCAGAGACCGTTCACGTCACGTCTGCCGATCCAGAGACTGTTCAGGTCACGTCTGCCGATCCAGAGACTGTTCAGGTCACGTCTTCCGATCCGGAGACCGTTCAGGTCACGTCTGCCGATCCAGAGACCGTTCACGTCACGTCTGCCGACCCAGAGACTGTTCACGTCACGTCTGCCGACCCAGAGACTGTTCACGTCACGTCTGCCGATCCAGAGACTGTTCACGTCACGTCAGTCGATGCAGAGACTGTTCCTGTGCCGGAGGCTGTACCCGTCAGCCCTGCCACGGCCAAGAGGGCTGTCTTCACTTTTTATATGGTTGCTGTCCTGCGTGCCTGGGCTGCACACACCACCAAGATGGCAGCCTCCAGTCCGGTTGGAACCCCGGACACTGTGCTGGAGCCGGTGTCTGTTCCTGTTCCTGAGCCGGTGTCTGTTCCTGTTCCTGAGCCGGTGTCTGTTCCTGAGCCATGGCCACCTGAGACTGTTCCTGTGCCATGGCCGCCTGAAGGGTCGTCTCCTCCCTGGCCGCCTGAAGGGTCGTCTCCTCCCTGGCCTCCTGAAGGGTCGTCTCCTCCCTGGCCGCCTGAAGGGTCGTCTCCTCCCTGGCCTCCTGAAGGGTCGTCTCCGCCCTGGCCTCCTGAAGGGTTGTCTCCGCCCTGGCCGCCCGAGGGAAGGTCTCCGCCCTGGCCGCCCGAGGGAAGGTCTCCGCCCTGGCATAGATCCAGCGGTATGATTGCACAATTATGCACAATCCCAGGCCTAATTCACTTAGGAGCACTTAGGAGCTCATAACCAAAACTCTTAAACTGTGAGAATGAGCATTCAGAGGCAGACTTCATTTCAGTGAATGCGACACTTTTAGACTTCTCTGCAGCGGATTTCTGTTTCCATGCCTTACAATAGGTTATCAAATGACCTGTATCATATTTGAAGAATCAGAATATCAGATAGTTGATGAAATAACAAACAAGTTTCTGAATATTTTTAATAAAAAAGGAAAAACAAAATAAAAGCGATACTTCTGTGACGACCACTATCGTCAAATACAACTGACACTTAGCATACAGTTTGGATTGGTGGCATGGTTCGGTTCTGTTCTGTTCTGAACAGAACCAACATGAATGTATTTCAGATATCATTAATTCTAAATTTTAATGTACAACATAATTAGATAATTTTCTGATTCAAAGGAGAATCAGAAGGCCAAATCCTGACTGGACGAGAGGAGGAGCTGGGGATGGAGGAGGGTAATTAGCTCCTGAGAAACGCGATAGCTGTTGATAATACTGAAGGAGCTTATGTATGGATGATGTAATGGGCATTGTATTCCTATAGGTAGACGTGGATCAGCTGATGCGAGCTTTACTAACGTGACCTGCCAGAACTGATGCTACGCTTGATATCTGTCATACAGTGCTATTATGGCTGCAGTGTGTCATATAACAAGCATGTTGCGTCGCCATGAAAATAATAAGGTGATCCATTCTAAAATAACTGTCACCTTTAAAAAACTCACACTGGGGGGTCAGCTAGAATATTTTAAACTTGCGTGTGAAAGTGAAAGGTTCATTTAACAAACCTTCAGGGGGGTTAAGAAACAAGAATCAAAAATCTAATAACTTCACTGAATTTTTATGTGTGTGGGCTGGCCGGGCCTGAGCCTGAAATATGACATACAAAAATACATAGGCTATAGGTCCATATGTATGTATGATGAATCATTAAAATATCTCAATCTCAATTCAAACTTATTCCTAAATTACAATGATTCTGCTTTGTCTAAACCTTTGAAATTATGAGCACACTGGAAACCTGCTTTCGCACTGCCGCTGACCCAGAAAGAGCAGCGGTCATGTAAGCTATACATTTGTAACAGCTTCACAAACAGTGTTTTCAACTGCACCGTATTTCTATTTCTATGTTGCAAACATCAAATAATAACAAATGTATTGGAATAAAAGTTTATAGTTTGGATGTAAACACTGATGTTGCAGCAGCGATCAAATGAGTAAATTGCACTTGAAACTAGTAGCCTAGTGTTACGCTTCAAATAAAGATTGTTTCTATTGCATGGTTATGCCAGAAGGTGGCAACCAGTGAAATGTTAAATGTTTAAAATCTTTTTGATGTATATCATTGAATCATTCATTCAAGAGATTCCTAAAAACTCTGGATGAGTCTTCATTCAGTAATTTCAAACAATTTTTTACATAATACATTTATTTAAATTAATAAATATTTTTATTGGATTAATTTAAAACATTTTTGACATTTATAAATAGACTTGTTTATAACATTAAATATACTATATATAAACAGACTAGGGTGAAGTTATGTACATTAACATTGATTTGGGGCAATTATAATGCATTAAAATGCAGGAATCTGAAATGTTTTCTTATTTAAAAAATGTGGTGCTTCTCGTCCAGTGTGCAGAGTTCTGCAAACCACTTTAGATATACTCCTCTAGCACTAACCCCCTTCTTTTTGCACAAACCGCGGTCCATAATAGCAACCACTCGTGTTTTATGCTTTTGGCCTCACTGGCGTTCCATACTGGGTGGATCGTGGTAGTGTTGACGTTCGTTGTGACGTCAGAAGTTTCGTTGATGATCAAAATGAAGGCGCACACATGGTAGCTCATCTGTAGCTCATAGCCGAAAAAATGACAACACATGAAAATAATGTTCATCCCAGCGCAACATTTATTTGTTCCTTTCCTGACTGTAAAGCGTCATACAACAAAGTATGGAAGCTGGAAGCGCATCTCTGCAAACATACAGGGGAGGTAAGTAACCAACACGTGACTGAGGATTGTGAGAATAAACCCATTTAAATAAAACGGAAACGTGCTCATATAGTAAGTGTTTGCACGTGTAAGGCACATTCAGAAAGCTGTTTTCAACTGAATGCATGTATAATAATTTAAACGATATGGCATTTGTCAAGTGTTCAGACGAAGTCGATTTGTCAATACGACTCCATGCATTTTAATGGGATTTTGAACGATACATGTTCTTTCGCAGAGGCCATTTAAGTGCGAATATAACGCCTGCAGCAAATCTTTCTGCACGAAATATCACCTGGCTCGTCACACGCTGACACATACCGGAGACAGACCTTACATGTAAGTGACTTTTCTTTAGATTAAGTTTAATAAGATGGCAAGCTGTCGTTTACTCGTGCAGTGTCTGTTAACAGATGCACGGAGGACGGATGCAAAGAAGGATTCACCACAAACACCAACCTGAAGAAACATATTTCACGTATTCACAGACAAGAGACAAAACAGTACATGGTAAGTAAAAGTAAACCTATGTAAGATGACAAAAAAATAAATAATAATAATTTGTTATTGGCCTGAAATAACACATTTTAAATGTAACTCGGTGATGGCTATATCGAGTTATTTTAAACACTTTTGCTGGAAAACAGTGGCATACAATGCAAAACAATGCACAAATCTTAGATCTACTCTAGTGTAAAGTAGCAAGTGACAGTTCTGGCCCCAGTCTCTCACACTTTTATTGAGCACTGCCATATAAATATATCATTGTGTATAAATCATTCAGTACCATTATTTTATGATATTACCTTCACTGTAGTGTATACCACAAATGTTAAAGGGTTAGTTCACCCAAAAATGAAAATTCTGTCATTAATTACTCACGCTCTTGTTGTTCCAAACCTATAAGACTTGAGTTCATCTTAGGAACACAAATGAAGATCTTTTTGATGAAATCTGAGTTTTCTGTCCCTCCATTGACAGCTACGCAACTACCACTTTGACGCTTCAAAAAGTTCATAAAGAGATCGTTAAACTAATCCATATGGTTCAGTACATATTTTCTGAAGACTCGATCGCTTTATATGATGAACAGATTGAATTTAGGCTTTTATTCACAGAAAAACATTGATCAGCGAACATAAACAGAAGCTCAACTGAACCGGCTTGATGCACGAGAACAAACCTCATTGGTTCTCGCAGGTCAAGCAAACATTTTTAAGCTTCCGTTTACCAGAACTGATGTGTGAGATGATGAAAGTTTATGTGAATAAAAGCCTAAATTAAAATCTGTCATATAAAATCATACAAAGTGATCAAGTCTCAGAAAATTTGGGCTAAACCGCTCAATTCATACGGATTAGTTTTACGATCTCTTTATGAACTCTTTGAAGCGTCAAATTGGTAGTTGCGTAGTTGTCAATGGAGGGACAGAAATCTGTGTTCCGGAGATGAACGAAATTTTTATATTTGGGTGAACTAACCCTTTGTGCTTTGGGTATATGTTATATATGTGAATTTGTGTTGTTTTTAGTGTACATTTGAAGGATGTGGCAAAGCATTCAAGAAGAATAACCAGCTGAAAACCCATGAGTGTATGCACACACAGCTGCTACCGTTCTTGTAAGACTTTTTCCACTGGTTTGTCTTATGTCTGCTTGTTTTTTTGTCATTAATTGAGGTCTTTCTCAGTAAACTAACATAATATAAAACTTGAATTTGAACTGAGGTGTGTCTGACTGATGTTGTGTGTATCCTGCATTGCTCTGATCATCAGGTGCTCGCATGAAGGCTGCGGGAGACGCTTTTCACAGCGTGGGAAACTGAAGCGCCATGAGAAGGTACACAATGGTATGTTCTCTGCTTGTTCTGTTGTTCATAAAGGAATAGTTCATTAGTTAATTCCAAATTTGTATGACTTTCTTTTCTTTTGAATGCGAGGTGAATTTTTGAAGAATACCCTGGCCAAAAATCGTGTGATAGGTTATCCACTTTATTTTAAAGTAAGAGCAGGCTGTATTTAACTTTAATGTGCGAGGCTTCCGGTGTCATTCACTTCCAATTTTGCCACTTGATATTGCAAACTGGACTGGTATTTATCATATTTTTTGAATTTATTATAGGAATCATAAACACACTGGTTTTGTGGTTTGTATCACAAATAAGTTCACTATTTACTGGACTTTGTTAGTTATTCTTCTAGTTATTGATCTATTGTGGCTAAAGAATCGTAGATTCAGAGAAAATAGCTTATTTCTGCATTGCAAAATAAAGCGTTCAGTCTCCTGATCCCCAATAGACAGTAGCTTTATGAGATGAACAGATTGAAACTCAGGTTTGATGCTGTTGTAACAAGTAAAAATCTTAGCATATTTGAATCAAAAAGTAAAGGTGCTTTTTGTGGCTCTTTGCATGTGCATCACCCGACCTTTCATGTGTTAAATCCCGATCCAGGCTATTCTTGCACAGCTGCCGGCTGCTCATTTGTGGGAAAGAACTGGACAGAGATGATAAACCACAACAAAGTTCATATAGGTAAGCCTAATAGCCTTACAATAGCATGCAACCTTATAGAAAGTTACAAAATATATAACTTGGTGTGTGTTTGTGTGTTCAGTCCGGGTACAGTGTGATCAGTGCAAGAAAACATTCAGGGATAGCTGGTTCCTGAAGCAGCATCAGCATGTTCACTCGAAAGAGCGCCTGGTCTTCCACTGCCCCAGAGATGGATGTTCCCGCTCATACACCACTGCCTTCAACTTGCAGAGCCACATACTGTCCTTCCATGAAGAGCAGCGCTTATTCAACTGCACTCACCCTGGCTGTGGCAAGTCCTTTTCCATGAAGGTAACGGTGCTTTCCTATCGTCTGCCTCACTAACTAACATCCAAGGATTTGTTTCGCTTATGGAAATTAGGGCTGTCACTTTACGTTCGAAAATCGATTGGACCAACCAACACAAGTTTCAAAAACGAAAATAGGGAATCTATTTTAACGGTCTTCTCTCGGAGCACGTCCAGCTCGTCACGATACGCCCGCAGCGAACGCGCGTCACACAGCACCTGCAGGCTCTGACAAACACACATAACAGCAAATTATCCTTCTGGATAATGTGTCTCTTTTTACTATAAAACTGTGAATTCTGCCGGTATTCAGACAGTCTCATGCATAGAGACAGATTCGGGCTACGGTCTACAATCGCCTATGTAGGCGAAATTTGTTTGACATTTCTAATGGTAAACACAGGCATGTTGAAGCCTGCAGTGATGTTTTTCATTCATGTTATGGCAGTCCACTCTGCTCAATTCGAGAATGTTGCACTCCTGTTTGTCATTGTGCACGAAACGTCACGCCAATAAATCATCAGGAATATTGTTGACTTGTGCGCCCTCTTTACGTTCGTCCTAATGCCTGTTAGTCGTCCGTGGATTTGCTCATATTTGGCGTTTAAAATGGAAACGTCTTTAGACATGGAAAATCGATTTTACAATCGATTCAATGAACACTTATGTCTCAAAAATCGAACAGGATTTTTTCACAAAAGTGACAGCCCTAATGGAAATGCTAAGAACTTGCGAATAAACTTCGTAACTCCAGCGGATCCTCAAACTGTCAGCAAAACCTCATACAGCAGTTCAGTTTTTTTTGGCCTATACTTTATACAAGAGCTTGAATTGAACTTCATATGAAAACGTAATGTGATGCACTTACTGCCTCAGATGGTGCAGTTCTAATGATGGATGAAACGCAAATCTCCGACATTTGCTGGTAAAAAACTTGTAACTCAATTTTAGCTTGATTTTGGTACAAAGTTAATAGTATAGTGACACATGCATGTCTGACCATACATAAAGCCACAATACTTTGACAACATTTAATAAAATACAGGTTTTTGTTTTTTTTTTCATTTCCTGAATAGTAGTGGTTCTACACTAACTAATTTCCGCTGGTTTCAAAACGTACAGCATGCTGGATATTACTTGCCATTCGTTTTTAAAAACTCCTGAGATCCAAAGCTAATTTACTGCCAAATTAAAATATTCAAAAGAACAAAAAAATAACGTTAAGATTACGTTAAGCACTGTTTTTCAGTAATACTGAAAGAGTGTTAAATCTGTTCAGGCTTCTTACAAAAATGAAATGGCCCAACAGAACTTAAAAATGTTTCACCGTATCGATATATTTTATGGTCCCATGAACTTCACATTCTATATCATGCTGATAAAGCACTTTTTTTTAAAAAGTAATTAAACAGTGTTATCAAAGTTAATATTGCGGAGTTTAAGCCTTGTCCAAGATTAAATGGCCTTTTAAACTGAACAGAAATGTGCTTTCTCTGTCATGGTTTTAAATAGTCATAGACTTGGTATAGTCCAGAGTTTAATAAGATGATTTCCTGGAGGAAAACTAGAGCTACTCAAGAACCAAATTTAGGCTTAAACTAAACCTACCAGGAGGCAGTGTTTCTTGAGTACAGAAAATGCTGTACTCATTCAAACAACCATTTTTTTTTTTTTGTCCTTGCATTGCAATCAAGCAGAGATGACAATCCAAACTGTGTGCGGCACTTCATTCACGATAGAGGCGGGTGGAGTTATGAGGTTTGACAGTTTGAGAATCCAATGGAGTTACAAGGTTTAGTCACTAGCTCTTTTTAATGCTTTTCATTGGTTAAATATTTGCAAAACCCATAGACAGACGTAAAGGGTGACCAATAATAAAAAAATATTTATGAACAAAAAGTCCATTCGCCCGACAGTGATATTACAGTTGAATGAGCCGAGTCATTTCAGGGCAGCCTCTCTCAGCCATGTCAAGACGTGTCTGGCTTCACTGCATGTTATGAAGTGCATTAAAGACTTGCTAATTTTTCACTGTATCCTGCTCCATTTCATTGTCGTCTTATATTTCTTAATGCTTCCTAATTTAATCGTATTAAATTAGTAAGCTAGCCAATTTCAGTTGTCTTATTTGTGGACATCTGGGACGTAAAAAATGTAGGATTTGTGATTAAATTAGTGTACCGTAAGAACGTTCTTAAAATATGGCTAATTTATTTCTTTTTTTGCAACAGCAAAGTTTACAGCGCCATGGTGTGGTTCATGATCCTGAAAAGAAGCAGGTAACTACTTACTGATCTCATGAAACTGACTTTTTTGTTGTTGACTTGGTCTTTAGGTTGTTACTGAGTGGTTGATATTTAGGGAAGCAAAATGTGTTGATAATAACTGCCCTCTTTGTCTCTTTCAGCTGAAGCCTCGTCCAAAACGTTCCCTGGCATCCCGTTTGAGTGGTCACAAACCCAAAAAGAAACGTCAAGCAAAAACTTCAAATTCAGATGAATCTTCAGTGCCACACATTAACCAGTCCGAGTCAACCACAAATCCTCAATTAAGAGATCAGCTGCAAAGTTTTACAATCCTTAAAGCAGACATCCCAGAAACCTGCTCCCAGAGTTTAAAAAGTTCTGATTTAGAGACCGTTAAATCTGAGAGTGTTGTCACCCAATCAAAATCGGTTTATTCTGAGTTCAACAACACTGCAAATCCGGTGGTCCACCTTTTAGAACCCCTCTTACTGTAGAGTCCAATGGTCAGAAGTCAATTTCCAGTTTTAATATCACCCCACAGGACAATTTCAAAGTAAATATACTTTTGCATTGAAAGTTGCATAGATTTTTACTGTTGCTTCAAGTCTTTTGGCTCCTCTGTAGAGGAGGTACCAGGAGATGTTGAGGTCTCAAAGTCAGGTTTTAAATTCTTTTTCGAAGTCTCTGCTTCCTTTTTCTGCAATTCTTTAGCCGAAGCAAGCCGAAGGACACACATGGCAGCACGACCCCCACGAACCACAGAGGGTTTTGATACAAAGCCAGTGGGCACTGATATCCTCTCCACCATCTGAGTTAAGACTTTATCCTGTTTAGAAAAAGAAAATACAACTGAGGAAAATCCTGAAATCTAGGTACCAGTGAATTGTACCCGTCTTCATTTTCAAAACATTTTATTGTTACAGTAAAAGCAAATGTTGCTTGTTAATTTAATTGTATACCATGAATTTATGTATAAATAAACTAATTGTGTAAACTTGGATCACTGTTTCAAATCCCAATATTTCCAGTATTTAAGCTCTGGCTGTGTCCTACTTTTTAAGGAATGTTCCAGGGTCAATACAAGCTCTATTGACAACATCTGTGATGTGTTAAAAGCAAGCAAAAATCATGGAATTATATGGAGCAAGACAATGTAGTGGAACAAACTACACACATACAAAATAAACACATTTCTAGCCACAATTCCTAATGTATTTTATAAACTATAACTAAAATTGATGCAATACCGCTTATATCGATATACAGTATTTTGATATGAGCGCATCTGAAAAATAGCGGAAAGTGCATAATGCAATTTGCCCTAAATGTGACGTGCTTTATATTAAAGGGCTTAAAATTAACTCATAAGATATAGTTTAGCACGGTTTTCCCCGTCAGATGCTCTGACAGATACTTGTGCGTTTAATGACAGAGCACAATAGAATAGGAGCACCATAAATCTGACTAAAATATATTTTGCTAAAATATTTGTTGTTGGACATTAAACGTGCCATATATAGAATTTAAAACCTACAAGTAAGTGTATAAAAACAGTAAATGTAAAGTAACTATTGTATCGGGGTAATCAAATGTAGGCTCATAGGCTATCATTCTTAAGCTCAGGTGAGTGAATGTGTTCTTACCAGTTAACATTTAGTCTGCTTTTTGTTTTAATTTATTTTCATTTCTAATTTGGTGATTTTTACTTATGCTTTACTTAAGTTTTAGGGTACGTTTACACAACAACGATGTACTATAAACGGAAGGGAAGGATCTGAAATAACTTTTTCTTAATAAATACTGAATTGTTTTTTTAACCAAATAGGGAAAAAAAAAAAAAAAAAAGTATAAAGTAGTATCGCCCAGCCCTACAACATGCTAGTATAACTAAATAATTAACTATACTAAGTAACTAGTGTTCAGAATGGTAGCCTCACAGCTCAAATAACTCACATTTTTGTAAATAAGATTCAATATAAGCGACCTTCACCCTCTCTGTTATTCTGTAATGGAACAAGATGCCAAAACCTAGTATATAGTTGTTGGCTCTTATAAATTGCTCACTGGTTCCTCATTTGTTAGTCACTTTGGATAAAAGCATCTGCTAAATGTAAATATAATAACCAGTCTGGTAAACTTAATCCCATAGACATCCATCATAAGCATATTACTATATTTACAAGCTCAGGTAAAATACTAATCATAAAGCTTGTTCTGAACCTGGAACATTTCTTTAACTCAAAACTGCGAACATTATTCACTTTAAACAACACAAGCACAGAAATGAAACGTGCATTCAAACAACGCACTGATTTATTAATCAAACACAAGTTATTTTGTTTCCATACCAGTGGTGCGCTGTCAGCTCTTGCTTTGATAGTGAGTCTGACGTGGTTGTTCTTTTCCAGCCAGCTGACAACCTGCCGCAGTTTAGTGTCTAAATCATGAAGGGAAATATCCGAGGAGAAACTGAGCTCCTTTGATTGGACGGGCCCTGCATGTAAACCAAAACAGTGTAAGGTTAGGCTTAACACGAAAGGCAAACACTATGCAAATGACTCTGGATCTCACAGAAGTACGATTACAATATAGCAGCTTTAATATGTGCATTTCCTGAATGAAACGCACCTTTCTTGGCTTTCTGTGCGTCTCTAAGTTTCATCTGCTCTTCGTGGATCTGTTTCCCTTTCATCAGTCTGTATAATGGAGGATCACAATTGTCATTTATGGCAACAAGCTTCAGCCCTGTTTGGTCCATCAGTCGTATCACTTCGGCACGGTGCATTGTACCCAATTCCTCACCATCCTCACCCAGTAACTGTATATGGCGCAGGCCAATCTTCCTACCCACGCTGCCAAAAGTGACTCGTGCTTTCGGGTCCAGCTTTTTAGTCTCCTTCTGGATATCTGTCATGTCTTTGCCCCCACTCTCTGTGTCTGTGGAGAAGGACATACTTAGCCAGGATGGGACAATATGGCAACACCATGCTGGCCTGAGGGTTGATGGTTTGGTTGCCAGTGGTAAGTTGACCAGGCCGATGAGTCGGCGAGGACTGCGGCTCAGGGCCTGACTCAAAACAAACCTCAGGAAACCCAGAGACATCCTAGAAGACAAGGTCATGGATGTTACACAGACGTGTCTGAGTCTGTAATGATGATGTTTAGACGTACAAGTAAAATAACAATACTTAAGTTTGCATACCCATGATTATAATGTTAATCATTCATTCATTAACCATTTCATTCATATCCGACTCTTGGTGATTCTATGGACGAGAGACGGTCTGTGAATTTTTTGGCGATGATTTTCCGGAGTAGGTCTCTGTCTTTCCCAAACCAGCACAAGCTTGTTTTTATGTCTTTACATGGACTCTCCATAGATATAATGGTTTTTATATTGTACAAACTGTATATTCGATCCCCCTACGCTAACCCTACCATCACAGAAAAATTTTGCCATTTTTACATTTTCAAAAAACATCACTTAGTATGATTTATAAGCTGTTTTCCTCATGGGGCCTGACCAAATGGCCCCACAATGTCAAAATGTACACATTTTACTATCTTTGAGGGGACATTTTGGACCTCTCAGTGTAGGTTAAACAAGAACACACACATTTACACCTACAGTACATACAATTTAGCAATAATGTCAACATATACCATTTAATAACAGCAAATGAGATGTGAACAAAATTGAACACTTGAAACGAATCACTTATTCAATATACACGATATATAAAACATACAACATTTACTCAAAACGGACAAAAAAGAAGCAGAGGTTGTTCCTCCGGTTTTAAGGTTTTTGACAGATTTCTTCAGAACTTCGACAAACACCAAACTGACCGAAGCAAACGTTACTTACACTACAGTGACACGGAACCGACGTCGAGTACAAAGTGGATCAGTATCAGTCAGATAAAGATTTCAAGACAGACATCTGTGTCATAAACACAAAATAAATACAACTAGAAAGCCAGGTGACTGACTTTCCTAACTGATAAATGAATCTTGGCGCACACATGTGACGTCACGGAAAAGCGCCGCTGTTTTTTTTTTGTTTTTTGTTTTTTATTGAACAAAAATCACAGGGGATACGCACTTAAGCAAAAAGTGCGTATCCCCCACAAAAAAGCACTTAAGAAAACGGCAATAGAAACTTAAGTTAGACTGAGGCAATAAATTACATTTTCAAGCAAGATACAGTAAACAGAGATAGTCTACTAAAAAGCAATTCACAAAACATCTAAAGCAACAGAAATGAAACATTTAGTAAATTAATACAAATAAATATAAATAAATGACATACAAATCAGGAAATCAGGAGGTGTGCCGCTGCTGTTGTGTAAAGTGCTTTACGGGTCTTCTGAGGGGAAAGTGTCCAGCATTGCTTAATAGAAAAATGTGCTTTCTCAGTTCCTTTTGAAGATATAAAATATGGCACGAATAAAGATGAAACTCCATTACATTTCCCGATTAAGAAAGAAAAGTTGTTTAATTTGTTTTAAGGGTCATTCCTGGTATTCGGTGCGTTTTGGCCATCATCAAATGTAGAAAATCAAACTCAGTTTTTAAAATAAATTTCTGTGAAGTCATGATAGGATGATGTGAATTAAAACATTTGAAAAAAATATTCTGGTCAAGCTTGGGTAAATAAATTTAACCATTTATCAAACAAAATAAATGAAAAGGAAGATCAAAAATGTCCTACAAATGCCTAAAAGTCCTTTTTGTTTACTTTTTAAAAGTACTACATTATTAATACTCTAGTAAATTTTCATGAGCAGTGGGGATTTCTTTAAGACTGCAAGGGAAGCTCGGCTTCCCCTATAATGTCAAAAAATTAATGGTCAAATATGTACTATTGTGTTAACATTTTATTGACTAAAAATGCGTTAGAAAACGTTCATCTCAAAGACGAGTTCGTTCAGAATCAGTTACATATAGGCTAGCAGGTCGGCTGACTCGATTTTCTTTCTCATACATTCCCGTAGCGTCACAGTGCATTTCCCTGTTGAAGCCCAGCGTCCATTGACTTCAATGGGGCTGCGCTGAACAGTTTTTTTCAGCGCTTCGAAACTAGACGGTCATTGGATAAATGCTGTGATTATGTCCCGCCCACGGACGCTCAGCGTCTCTGGGGGTGAATGAGGAGTGGGCTGGCCCGGACTCCGGGCTTCCGCGTGATGATTGGAGGGGCTGCATCTCCTTTTGATTGACAGCGATTTCATACAATAAAAAGTCGCTGCTGCTGCAGCTATTCGAGCTCAGTCCCATCGCGGATTTTTCAAGTGATAGTCGAAAGACAAACTGCTGCTACCTATTTCTTGGTATTTGCTTGTCGAAATTGCTAGCCATTTTTCATAATACATTTCACACAATTATACATTTATACCTTTATTATATTATTACTTAGCCTATTATATTTTTTAATAATATTATTAGTAATAATTAAAACAATAATTATTAAAATAATTAAAATATATATATTAGTAGTAGTAGTATTATATATACTTTATTATATTATTATTTATACCGTTATTATATTATTATTTATACCGTTATTATATTATTACATTTATACAATTATACCTAACTCTGCTGGCCATTGAGAGGACACTGGTCAAGTCACTGGAAAAGACGCCTAGTTGGAACGACAGGGTCACAGAGCATTTTCTTGAAAAGGAACGTTGGGCAGAATTTACGTATAAATAAATAGACAATTTTTATAATGTAGGCCGAAAATGAGCTTCCTCTCTTTGAAAGACCAGCAGCCGCCACTGTTCATGAGGTGTTTCAAAATGCTGTTAGATATTTCAAATTATTTTTTTTAATCAACTTCAATATGTTTAGAGTTCAAATGATGCTATTTATGACTAATACAGGTTTAAAATTGCTATTGTTCAACATTTTAAGGCAGTACGATCATGATCTTTACTGGGGACACAAAAGGTCCCAGGAATGACCCTTAAAATATAGATTAATAAAACAAATAATACATTGATTTATAAAATGAGATGCCGCATAATTTTTTATTCTATTTAAAAAAAAAAATGCTTTGTTGCATTATTGTACATGTGTTGTGTGGTGCATTTCACAGGCTGGCGTTTTCAATATGGCATTATGGATGACATTTTTAATATAAAATAAATGGAAAAAAGTGTAGGTTTATTACAAGTTTGAGTTCCTTATAATGTCATCTAATGCAATGTAAGACAACATTGTAAGTAGATATAGCCTTCGCAAGGTTAGACACGCCAAATGTATCAAATGTAAATAATAATAATAGCATAATTATAATAAAAACAACATTTTTTTTCCATTTTAGCATGTTTATTTCCATTTTAACAGACTAATAAAGACTTCTTAAAGAGTTCTGAATAAAAGACTGAGCTCAGAGGACACGTGGGTCAGTTTCTGTGCGCTCGTCTGTGCTTAACTCGAGTTGACACGATTTGACCCGGACCATAACGCTCACTGCTTCTCTTTACACTGCTCTCTTGCTACTTTTACAAACCTCCATTCGCTGAATCAACTACTACTGCATAATCAACTATAAAAGTAATAACTTTTGTCCTACTTTTTTTTTCTGTCCTATACCTGGTAAAACAGCACTGCAGCTTTTAATATAGTATACCAAATGGGACAGTACTGTTTTGTAAATCTATATGTTATTGATTAATACCCTTTTAAAAAAAAAATATGGGTGGGGAAAAGATGAATCCTTTTTTAATACCCACACACATAAGCTCTTTTTATATACTAACTCCTAAAAAGCAGACAAAAACTTTGTAAAGGCTTTCTAATATGTGTTTTAGACATTGTGGGAAAGGCAGCATGGGTTGACCCCGTGGCTTAGGCCTTGAAACAGTAAATCTAGAGATTTTACAGTCAGCTGAGCAGCAATAGATTAATTTGTTTAACGCTGATGGGTACAAAGAGCCTCTAATCTTTGCTGCTCTCAATGGCTTTAACCCTCGTGTCAGAGAGAAGCTGCTGTGTTTCTAAGACTGCATTTCTCCCAGAATTCCTCTGTCACCTGCCCAAGCGCAGGTGCAGCGACAGATCCCTCCCATCAGAGAGTGGGCACAGGAAGTGCACAGAGCCTGAGGTCAAAGGTCATCGCGGAGGCGGTTGTTATGTTACCATCAACACGGTTTGAGTTTCAAAGAGCAGGCAGGACTAGAGAGAAAGGCGAAGAAAGAGTTTGAATTCATTTAAAAGGGAACAGTAGAACGGGACTATTCCTTTTCTTATTTTGTGGGGGTTGGGTAACTGTGTACGGCTCTCCGCATTTTATAATTGCATGCATTGTTTGATTTATTTGCTAATGTTTGCGTTCGATAGTACATATGATGTAATGCTCTTCTTTAACGGTATTTTTAAAAGTTAGATTGACACAGAAACGAACAATGCCGCTCTTTATTACAGAGCTAAAGTGCATAATGATGAAGCTCCAGTCTATTCAGCAAACGAGACCCTAGATTAAGGAAGCCGCGAGGGCATGAACCACAAATGTTTGGAGAAAGAACTTTGTTGCAAAGGAGATTGCTGACAAAAAAAAAGTGGCGTCTGCGAGCAGCAGGTGGATAATTGTACACGCTTGACTGCGCCTGGAGAAAGATGCACTTGCAGAAAGAGCATTCATGAACAAGACTTGGGAGCTTCCTAGTTTGCTAATTAGCACAAGGATACCACTTCTTCTATCAGGCACCCTGCATAGTGGCACACCTTTCAAACAAAAAGCATGTTACCATACAGAAGTTACACAGTATCTTCTCGGAGGGGAATCTGACTACCCTAAACAGTGCCTTCTTTTTTAGCATCTCGCTATTTTTGGGCTATATGTGTCTGTGAGGGAGTCTTTGTTTGTTACTCATGGAGCACGTCTTTGTTTGACTATTAACAGTACTTTGAGTGACATGTCTAAAGCTAAAGAGGCTAAGATATTTTTCTGGATACCTATAGGAATTTGAACAAATTATACATTGTATTTTTAAACGTTGATTGAACTATAAAATGTACAAAAGGTTGACATTAACTAAAAAAGTAATTTT
The DNA here is from genome assembly GCA_022828995.1 of Vimba vimba. Classification (NCBI taxonomy): domain Eukaryota; kingdom Metazoa; phylum Chordata; class Actinopteri; order Cypriniformes; family Leuciscidae; genus Vimba; species Vimba vimba. Next base: position 45,671,800 of record CM040820.1, on the reverse strand, counting down.
AGGCAATTTAGCATGAGCAACTTAAAGGGATACTCCACTTTTTTTGGAAATAGGCTAATTTTACAACTCCCCCAGAGTTAAACAGTTGAGTTTTACCGTTTTCGAATCCATTCAGCCGATCTCCGGGTCTGGCAGTACCACTTTTAGCATAGCTTAGCATAGATCATTGAATCGGACAGGACCATTAGCATCTCTCTCAAAAAAATGACCAAAGAGTTTCGATATTTTGGAGATCGGCTGAATGGATTCGAAAACGGTAAAACTCAACTGTTTAACTCTGGGGGAGTTGTAAAATTAGCCTATTTCCAAAAAAAGTGGAGTATCCCTTTAAGATTTTAAACTGCGAGGTAAACTATGTAACTTAAAAAAATAATAATAATAATAATGAAATAAGAAAATATATAATCAATTCTTCTTCCAAAATATGTTTTTGTCTTGGTTCACTATGGTAAGCCTATTACCGTATAAGTGTTTATGTTTTAGACCCGTCGGGATGGATTTCATGGGTAATTGCGTACATGCGTCACTCGCCCGTGCGTGTCTCGTTGTATCCGTAAATAGAGGAAAGATGCTCCGGCTACTTTGACGCATGTCTTTCACAATGAGCGAAAAAGTTTGACATGGAGTCGCTAAATCTCCAACCTCCGGAGAATCACGTGTGTTACAAAATAACACCGAAGAGAGGAGAGTCTGCTGGCAAACAGAGAATGCGACAGAGCTCGTGATAAAACAAGAATCAACATTGGCTTTTTGCGAATGACGAGAACTGAGGGATTTGAAATGTTGTGAAAGAAATGCGGAGATTGCGTTTGTATTACTCAACAGGTAAGGTATTTTATTGAACGGATAAATTGCCATTTGTATCTCTCTACCAGAGTTCATTGTAAAGTATCATCAATTGTGAAGGATCATTTCATTATGGTTGTTGTAGCGCTGTGATGGAATTTATTCTCAATGAAGTAGCGTGTTGTTGTGAACTTAGAATCGAAAAGACCAGGACACTTGGTTGTTTCTTCAGCAGGTTTCTTTATTGAGAACACGAGCCTTCGGTAGCTGCAGTCACCAAGCCTGACGTGAATGTTCTCTTACAGTTTATATACATTTAGGGGCAGGAACCGAAAAAGACAGGTTTAGGAACTGGTTTTAGACTGAGAGCATTGCCCACCCTAGTCCACTCAGCATATCTATTCAAACACTGAGACCCGAGTACAGGATTGGCTGGACTTTCTTGCTAAAACACAAACTCCAAGAGTTTCAGTAAAACAGGACTGACCAGAGTCGTTTGCTAGAAAACTCTGATAATCGTAATTTATACCTAACCTTAACATGCTAAATTCAATGTAAACCTAAATGAAACATTTTAACAAATTTGCATTCCCACATTTGCCCCTTTGAGAGTCTTAAAAAAAACTCTCACAAAATACAAATTTAGACACTTAAAAGTTAATTCTTGTAACTTGTGTAAATTACAGGCACATAGCAAGTTCAATCTTGTAACTTGTGTAAGTTACAGGCACAAAGCAAGTTCAATCTTGTAACTTGTGTAAGTTACAGGCACATAGCAAGTTCAATCTTGTAACTTGTGTAAGTTACAGGCACAAAGCATGATCTGTGTTGTTCATCTGTAATTGCATGCTGACACAGAAACAAAACATGCAATTAGGGTCCGTGAAGTTCTTACGGGTAATATTCTTTTATGGTTGGACCAGTCATTTATCAAGTTTCCGAACCATGAAGAATTGTCTTCAGTCATCTGGTGTAATTTTGTTGAAAGATCAAGAATGTCTTGTTGGATTTTGTTCAAGTTCTCTGTTGGATCCATTAACCCGGTGGAGCACTCAGGTACGCCATACGATGGGATTACGGCTCCAAGAGTTCTTGACCACCACGTTTGAACACAAGTGAGTCCTGGAATGCAGCCATCTTTGTTGATAGAAGGAGCTGAATTTTGTAGCTGTGGAGAGCTTGGGGTGGAGTGTGTATTTTCTCTGATAGCTGGTAGAACATAAACCAGGGTGCACCTGCCGTTGAATTGGCTGGGTAGGATGCTGTAGACAGAGATAGGGTGTGCAACCCATGGGATTCCGGCTCCTACTGAAGGTGCATGTGGCATGCAAACGTTCTTTCCAGCAAACAAGGCATTTCTTGACATATTCATCAGCTCTAAGAAGATGTTGTTTCTGGGGTCCACACTTTGTGCGATGTCCATGATGGTTAGTAGTAGTACGACAATCTTGATCATGATGAGGGATGACTGAAGTTCCCGTAGGTGAGTCTGCGTTGTGTATTTTTTTCTTCTGTGTTGGTTGTAGTCTCTGCAGTTGGTCTAGTTGTTTTCTGGAGGTTGGGTCTTCATATGCAGGTGTGTAGGTTAGTGCATATGGTTAAAAACAAACAAACAAAGAACAACTGCAACAGACCAGTATTCATTGTAAAGACTCTGTTCAATCTGTATCTGCTAATTGTGGTTCCTTCTTTAATTCACTTTCTGACCACAATGGAATCGCAAAACCACCTTTTTCCGTTGTGGGGATCAGTCTGGCATTTTTTCTAAACATTTCTGTGAGTTTTCTTTGTTACCACACAATATAAAAAAAACTAAAACTTCTCTAGGGTACACTTGTTAACACATCAGCTATTGTTAACTTTCCAAATGACCAACACTTCACACTTAACCTCCCTGACCACAAAAAAACAGAGGATAAAACAAAATATTAGCAATTTACGCTAAAATCTTCCCTGCCTACAAAAAACATAGGATCAAACTAAATATTTAGCAATTTACGCTAAAATCTTCCCTGCCTACAAAAACAGGGGATCAAACGAAATAACTAGCACGTAAAGCTAATTCTTCTCTGCCTAAAGCAAAGGGTACACAATATTAACCTGTAATGTTAATCTTCCCTGACGGGCAGAGGGTATCTTTCATCTCTAAAAAAAAAAACTTTTTTTTTTAAAGGATAACTTAGTTAACAAAACCCTGCAGCTGTCTGTTAACTCTTCTCTGAACGGCGCAGAGGAAAAACACATATACTGGTCTGTAGCAGTTCTTTGAATGGAGTCAAAAACTCACCAACCCTTGGTTGTAAAGGAAGATTCTGGAACTCAGTCAGGCTTTGAGATCTTTGAGCTTGAAGTTTCAATCTGGAGGAAGCTGGAAAGATTCAGTCTGGTAATCTTTGTTTAGCTGGAAGTTTCGCTCTGGATTCCAAAAGATGCAGTCTGGAAAGCAGATATTTAGTTGAGCTTGCTGTTTCAATCTGGATTCAGGTCTTTGAGCTTGACGTTCTCTGAGTTTTCTTTTTCTCCATCCGGGTCACGGCACCAAGTTGTTGTGAACTTAGAATCGAAAAGACCAGGAGCCGTACAATCAGACACCATCCTCTGTTAATGATGTTTATTAAGACTGATGTTTCACTGGAGAATGAACATATGCTGTGTGCCTGTAACTTACACAAGTTACAAGAATTAACTTTTAAGTGTATAAATTTGTATATTATGTGAGAGTTTTTAAGAACTCTCAAAGGGGGAAGTGTTGGATTACATATTTTATTAAATGTTTAATTTAGTTTGCAACAGTAAAAGTTGAGTATATTGAAGTTAGCATTTTAAGGTTAGGTTAGGATAATGGTATCAACAGTTCCTGCCAGTCCTGTTCTCTCTATTGTGTTTTAAATGAGTCTTTAATGGCTCTAGCCAGTAGCTCCAAGACGCACCTTTTGTCTGGGATGGCCAGTATCAGCATTTGAATAGGTATGCTGATTAAATTGATACTGGTAACACTCTGGGGTCTGGGGCGGGTTTCCTTAACTTGTATACTCATTTACATGCTTTGTTTGAATTTGTCTCCACCTTCAAAAGTCCCTCCTCCTAAAATGCCTATAAGACACCATGTAAATTTATATACTTTTTAGATCATGTTGGAAGTTTCTACAGCCGCGTACAGTGGAGTTCTCAATAAAGAACAACTTCTGTTGAACGCGATCCCGACTGTCTCACTGGTCTCTGCTTCGATCAAAGAAAACTTTACAACAGTGTCTATTAATGGGTAAAGCTACAGTAACGTCTTCTAGTCAGCTTGAGATCCTTTCCATCTAAACTGGTTATATCTCTTAAGCCTATAGTGAATGTTTTATGAGCAGTAGGATAACTATATTCATCTGCACAGTCACACAAGACGATGCACAACCAAAACAATGTTCTTCCACAAAATTCATGCATTATGCATAATTATGGTAAATAATGGCATATTTTTTTGTGAATATGATCCCATACAGTCATGAAATACATTGCAATTTTTGCATATGATTTGACAGTTTATTTGAATAAATATCAAAAAATCTAAAAGTGTGCATCATACCTGACACTTTACAGTTGGTTTTATGACTGTAAGTCATTCTCTTCAAATGCTATTGAAGTTAGAAACGCGTCTACCAATGTCGAGTGTAACTTTACAGACGGTCCCTAAATTTGCGGATATCGAACGTCCAACGTCAAACCAACTTTATTCCAGTCGGATGATGCCAATTTCAAACCAATGCAAGCCTGATTCAGACTTAAGAATGTAAACAAACAAAACACGAGGATCGTCCAGAACAGATTTCATGCACCGACTTTGCAAGCACGGATTTCACAGGACGTTTCAGAGTGGTATGTTGTTGTTGTTGTTGTTTTCTTATACATTTTGGATACGGAATAATACATCATTTAATCATGAATTTTGTCAGGAAACTATGGTAATACACACAGTAATCGATTACAAAACCATGGTTAATTTTCCCACGGGGAGGTGAACAGCCTTACAAAAGCGAGAGCTTACAAACGCTTCAGAAAACACTACATCAACATTAATGTTGGCTAGTAGGCGAGCAAACTGTTAACAGAAAACGCCACTGGAAATAATAAGACATAGGCCTACTTATAAGTTGTGATCCACAAACACCAGATTGTCCCGACAAAGTGGTAACTGCTCCATTTCAGGAGACGATTTTGTGCGTAGCCTGCACACCAATGTAGCCTACACCCATGAGACACGAGACATAACCTTGAAACTCATTTTGCACTTGCTCTGTGGAGATCCCTCTCTGCCTGCCGAAGGACAAGCACTGAGTCATAATTTGTGAAGTTTTTCTGCAAAGACTCATTTTTGAGGTATGAAAGTAATTTTTCTACTGTATTTTCCTCATGCCGTCTTAACCATTAATGTCTATGAATTTAAATCTGTTTTGTTTTGCTGATCATTCTGATGTTTGATATCTTCAGAGGTGTAAAAAGTACTCAAAAATGTTACTCAAGTGAAAGTACAAGTACTGAGGGAAAATTTTACTCAATTAAAAGTAAAAGTATCTGGCCAGAATCGTACTCGAGTAAAAGTAAAAAAGTACCACATTAAAATTGTACTTGAGTATTAAAGAAGTAAAAGTAACAGCAAGAATAAAAACTAGAGATTCTTGTTTAAGCTTTTAATCTCTAAAATCATTAAGTGAATGAACCACATACAAGGTTTTATCATGCTTTAGAACTGTTTGTATTTAATTGTATTTAATTATCAGACTACTATCTAATGCCAGTATGCAACATTCTTTAAACAATCCACTAAACATGCTTTTACCACTAAAAGAAAAGAATTCGCTAAGGTACGGCCACGGGTGCTCTTGGTCCTGTGGCTGATTTTGGACTGTGTTCGCAGCTGAATCACGTTCTACCTCCATTTTCTTCCACTGATTGACCATAGACAGTAAAAGAAATGGACACAGCGACCCCATAGATTTCAACGGAGAAAAGTGAAGCAAATTAGAAGCACTCACTTCCTGATGGCTGAGCGTACTGCGCAGGCTCAATCTGAGTTTGACGACGTAGATATGACGTGAGCTGACCGTTGTAAGTCTTCTAGTAGCTGTGCCAAGAGAAATCTAACTTGCAGAGACGGAGAGCGTGAGTAGTAGCTGTCCATGAGCTAGGAGCAGGAGCAACTTTATGATTCTCTATGGGCTTCTCCCTTGACTTTATGCCTCCACGTCCCCCCGATTGACTGCGAGCTTCTCCTCCTGTCTATACGGTAATTTCCAGAGAGTCGCGTGGTTATGACGCAATCGTTAGCCAATTTTTACAAAAACTGCTTCTACGGGGCCATAACGTAAGATACAAGATAATGGAGCCTTTCATACATTGTCGAGTTTCTTTAGAAATAAACAATGGGCAAACAGGGTCTTCAAGCGCCTCAGATGTAAAGTTATTCGCTGTCAAAGTGAGGCCAAAATGAATGGGAGTCAATGGAATGCTAGCAGCAGGTGATGGCTTGATAGCCAATGGCGGCGCCCTGGGGTGGTACGCTCTTCGGCTGCTGGATTGCCCCCCTGTGATTGACTGTTATAATTACTCTAATTTCTAGGTCAAGGTGCTGTGCATTGTGGTAATAGATGCGACATGACGTCACTTCCAAAGGACCAATGAACATGTCTGACCAATTTGGTGAAATGTGAAAACGAATCTCATTGGCAGAATAAATTACATTTTAATTAAACTAGGCATCAGCGCAATTCAATTGGTTTGGTAATAGCAAGGGAAAATAGAATGAAGTGATCTCCAAAAATTAAGTACTTTTTGACTATAAATAAAATTGTAAGGAGTAAAAAGTAAAAATTTTTCTTAAAAAATGTAATTAAGTAAAAGTAAAAGTAGTGATTTTTAATTGTACTCAAGTAAAGTAAAAATCCCCCAAAATAATACTTAAGTACAGTAATCAAGTAAAATTACTCAAGTATTTTACACCTCTGGATATCTTAGTCAAACATTAGTTTCGTTGTTAGCAGGGTAGCTTGTCATGGGGTGGGGTACAGTCGTGCCCCCGACACCATCAAAATACTGTCCAGCTTAGGTAGGACATAAAATAGATTGTTTTTCCCCAATAATTTAAGAAAAGTGTTTTGTGTTCAGTTTAAATATCTATGTATACTCTACATATTGTAGATACTCCAGATCAAAGGAGTTTTGGATTTCCTGTGTATCATGCAACGCCTGGGCCCATGAAGAATGCACAGATGGGAGCAAATACTATTTGTGCCACAACTGTGAAAGCGAGGGACTGCCAACCTAAAAGGCAAGTAAGATTTCCTCCATTTGTTGGTTATAGTTTTTGTATGCAGTCTTTTGTAGAGATAAATTGAGCAGGGTGGGAGCATTAGCAATTCTATGGATTATCGAGTTGAGATGTTTTTAGTCAAATGGTTTGTGACTCACTTTTGTTGTCAGCTACACTGACTTTTTAATGTTGATGAGGGGGAAAACCTTTTTTTGTTTGATGCGGTCTCTGTTGCTGATTCATTTTAAATTGTTTTTATATTTGTACAATTATCTGACTCATCTTACTGTTGTAATTAAACTGGAATTAATTGTTCTGGATAATATGGATGTAGCCTAATGGATATTAAATAGTTTTAACTAGCCTATATCTATATTTTTTGGAGTTTATTGTGGTCCTTGGTATTTATCTGAAGGTATTATATGTGTTGTTCCAGTTGCCCCCCGCATGTGAGGGCTGATGTAACATTTGACTTCTAATGTTTCAATCAATATTGTGACTCTAACATTTCTTGTAAAAACATTTGGTGACTGTTAACAAGTAGAACACAGATACAAGTTACCAACATAAAAATTTTATCCAAATATTTCAAGGTTTTTGAGTAATGACAACATGACCAAAATGTGTTACAATTGCCCCCGGTCTCCTACTCTCTTTCTGGAAGCTGTTCTCCATAAAATGTTCAGTGCACTGATAAACGTTGAGGTTATAATGTTCAGGAACAGTGTTTAAAATAAATTTCAACTGACAAGTTCATCAGTCTTTGGAAGGTCAAACAAATGAGTTTTGGAAATGGGCTGGAAAAAAACAGTCTCCCTTTTTGTGTGTATTCTGTGGGCGGGGACTATTTAAATTAGTAACGTTGTGACTTCACAAAGATCCGGAAAAAAACGTGTTGTTGTCCAAATGAGTCGTTAGTTGTAGTTCTTGAATGCTGTTAAATAAAATATCTCCCTTTGGAGTGGACTTTGAGCTTTGTGACTTTGCAGATCTTTTTTCATGCTCAAACAGCAACATTACACACTAACTAAAGTTGAAAAAGTGAAAAAGCATAATAGGACCCCTTTAAGCAAATCAGGGGTTTTTTAAACAACATTAGATGTGTTAAATACACTATTATTTTATGTAGAATTGTTCTATAGATACAGTTTATAGAGTAATAATTAAGAGTAATCCCTTACTTTACTTTTTACTTTACGTTTTAAATTACAGTAATTAATCAATTACTTAGTAATGAATTACACTTCACAGTTCCGAATGATTATGTTTTAGCTCTATGTAATGTTTTTTTTTGTCAATATTGTGCTTTTCTTATGAGTTACTGGTATTCACAATAACAAACTTTCACCAAACCATTTCAGTGTGAAAACTGATAACAAATTTTAAACATAAATACACAGGAAACAATTTACACTATTTTTTGATTGAATGAAAAAAGAAGTGTAATAATGGGAGTAATAATTGGCAACATTTTCATAATAGTAATATTAATATTTCATAGGAATATTGATTTATAACTTATTTCTCACCCTCAAGCCATCCTAGTGTATATGACTTTCTTCTTTCAACCAAACACAAACAGAGTTATATTAAAATATCCTTCCAAGCTTTATAATGGGAGTGAATAGGACATAAGATTTTGAAGCCAAAAAAAGGGCATCCATCCATCCATCATAAAAGTAACCCATACGGCTCCAGGAGTTTAATAAATGCCTTCTGAAGTGAAACAATGCATATTTGTATAAGAAAAATATCCATATTTACAACTTTATAATCCCTGGCTTTCAGTAACGGCCATACGCAAGTCTAGTTCCAGTGGAAGAGTGACCTCTGACCCGTGATGCAATGTAAATGGAAAGCACATTGTTGCTGCTCCTCATTCTCTCTCATCAACCAAAACTCTTATACATAACAAGTGAAAAAGAATGAATCCCCTGCTGAAATTCTAAAGAAATAGGAAAGAAATTCTTCCTTGCCAATCACTATCATTACACCGTTGTGCCTCTAACTGTTTTAATCCAAATAAAATCAAAGGTAATGTTTCATTAGCTGTTATTTTTACATAATGATCCTTTTTTTTTTGTATTAACATAATTAGCCAGCTCTCAGCGGCTTGTGGGGTCCGCAAGGTCTAATTGGCCCTGTGGCATGATGGGAAATAGCACAAGGTGGCGCGTCGAGCAGGTGTTGATGGTGGAGGTGAGTGGCAAACGTGGGGCAACGCAGAGGCGGGTAATTACAGGATGAATTTCACTTTAATAAATGTGGGAGATGCAGATAGCAGGGCTTTCTACTTAATGGCTTCTGCCTCTGGAGCCACTTTAGACAGAGAATGATCTGAAAGAGTGTTTAATTAACACATGCTCTCTGATCCAGAGAGAGAAAGAGGGAGAGCGAGAGGATGAGGGAAAATGTAAAACGAGTAAATACAAAGAAAGAATAAAAAATCAAAACAGGAGCAGATAGAAAGGCAATGAATGAAAGAAAGGGACAATAAAGAGATGTCAGAGCGAGATGACAGGACATGATGAATTTAGGAGACCAACTTTTGTTGTGTTGCTTGTTTGCCGTATATGTATTTATGTTTAATGCTCCCTATTGTTTCCCCCGTCATTTTGTAATCCCTTTTGGTGGTGTTGTTGTTGTTTTTTTCTTTACACTGTGTGTTAGGAGAAGCGGACAGGTAAGATTATACACTGTGCATCAGTTTAGGGGCGAGTGCCACCCCTTGTACTTTTAGTTTTGGATAGATCATGTAGATCATGTAGATCATCAAACCGTGAGGGACCTTCTTGCGCAAACGCTGCCTACAAAGTCATCACGTAAATCCCTATTCGGACGGGATTAGTTTAACATGGAGAGGTGGGGTAAAGTAATTATTACCAGAGTTTCGCAGTGATTTTAGTCCCATCCGAATGTGCATCTCAGTGATCATCACGGACAATGTCAGAAAAGATTACAGCGACTTTTACCTTCTGGAAAAAGGTCCAGAAAAATGACCTCAGGTAATACTAATCCCGTGCGAATAGACCCACTGTAAATATGTATGTAAATATTCCATGTTTAAAAGTAGTTTTCCACGTTTTTTCAAGTATGGAGACGCTTGAAAAAGCATTCGGTTGCGTTCTAGACGCTGGGACGAGCTGTGGCAAAACTCAAGTGTTTTACACACACCATTCAGATCAGAGAGAAGATCGACAGCACTTGTTAGAGGCACGAAACATCTTTTAGTGTTATAAGTGCCTATTACCAACACAGTCCAATCTAAAGTTAATTAATACATCGTTCGACCGGACCTTTGATACATAATAGGTTATATGTGTTTATATGTGTCAACGTAATACACACATGGCGACATGAGGGTGACGCCAATGAGTAAATCGAGTTACCCCTCCCACTTCTGCTAGTTTACTGAGATTTCTTATCCTGTGCGAGCTGGACATTAATGTTACAGACGTCCTGTGGTAAAATTACATTACTCCATCTACCCTTGTAAAACTAATCCTGTCCGAATAGGGCTTACGTTTTCAGATCCCTCTGTCCTGAAGAGTTCAGCTCCAACCCTTATCAAACACACCTGAACCAGAAATGCTCTTCAGGAATGCTTGAAAATCACAGGTGTGCTGAAGTAGGTTAGAAATAAACTTTGCAGGACGGTGACGCTGCCTCCGAAATCAAATACTTCCCTATAATATGCGGAAAACAGTACACCAACATTTACTATCCCAGGAGGCCATGGGAGAGGATTTGTGAATGCGGTGAAGCAATGCAACTGAACCCGTAGGTCGCCTGATGGACAACAATCATACTATATAGAGCTTTTTAACGGTCGTGGAGTAAGTCTCAAACCCTGCTACGACATTTTGGGCGTATTTGTGAGTCTCCAGGAGCAGAGTTGAAGACCTCTGGTGTAGGTAATGTTGGTAACTTCATATATTTTCTTTCGTAATGTGAAGTACATGCAAGAGAAACAGATTATTGAAAAAGAAAATAAGTATGACGCAGTCTATCAGGGTTTGATCCATCGCTTGTTTATTGGCTGGAGGCAGATCTGATTTTAAGAATGTTTATGATGACAAAATGATTGTAGAAATCTGGCATAGGCCAACGTTAGAGAGAATGGGCTAATCTGAGGTACCATTCACTCCCATTATAAAGCTTGGTAGAGCCAAGATATTTTTTTTTAATAGGCTATAGCCTAACTCCGATTGTGTGTGGCTGAAAGAAGAAAATCATATACAGGATGTCTTAGGGTAAGTATATTATGGAATAATTTGGGATTAACTAACCCTTTAAGTTAACTGCAGTTTCACTTTTTTACAGTGAAGGTAAGGTAATAATAGCTACAGTTCCTTCAGCATCTTACATTACTGTTACAAAACAGTACTAGGCCTACTGCTATTTTGAAACTGAAACGCAAGTTACTTCGCCTGACACGGGTTCTCATAAGGTGTCTCTATTATCAGCGTCCTATGCAGACTTTTATGTGGGTGTGATGATGATGATGATGATGATGATGGTGGCGTTCGCGTGTCTCACTCTCTGTTGGCGTCTGTCTGTGTGAGTATCTGAGTGCGCGCGCGCTCTGTATGTGTGTGTGTGTGTGTGTGACTCCGTGGAGTACTGCGGGCCGCGCGCTCGCTCTCCCCACTCAGCTCGAGCTAAAAGCCCTGGAACGGGACGGTAATTGCCCAATTAGGCCTCTCTCTCGGCGGCCCGTACCGCTCTCTCCGCGCCTCCACGCCACCGCTCGCACCGATAATTGAGCTGAAAGCAAACGAACGGCCGGCAGACAAACAAGCTACTAGAAAATAATTACTTGGAGTGTTTCTTTTCAGTAGCTGTACAGCGGATTTCATTATCGTGAATAGCCACTAAAGCTGCTCGAAACGCCGGTAGTTGTCATTTTCATAGGGACTTGATAATGACATTAATTTGTCTTAATGGCTGGTTCTATTGTTATAAATAGGAAAATGAGCCGAAATTGTCTTGCTGTGGCGAGGCGAAGAGGACTCCGTCGAGCTCCCGGCAGACACGAGGAGTTAAATTGGTGTGCTTGTCAAATTTCCAATAATTTGTTATATGGAACACGAGTAATGCCAGTGCCATTAGGGTTCATTTTCCCTAAATTCATTACTGCCCTTGTTTCCCCTTTATGTTTCTAATGCCCAATCACATTTCTCTCTGCTTCAAGTGGTTTTATAAGGATTGCACTGACTGACAGACAAACACACACGCGCGCGCGCGCATGTCTTCTTGTGCAGTTATGCGCTCACGCACGCACTCACTCACTCACACACACACTCACAAAGAGATATGCATACTGACACATAAACACTATAGGCTACTCGCAAAACTACCATATTCATAGTAGCAGATGTTGTCAGATTACTTTGGTGCTGCTGCTGCTGATGTGGATGAGAACTGTCAAGTGTGTATTTCAGTGCTGTTAGCGCACTAATGCAGCTGTTTCGGGGATGCTGGAACCTTTCCCCCAATAATTTAAAATGACATTACAGCAAAGTAGACCTAATGGTGAATCAGTCCTGCGGAGATGACTGCAAGCATTAGCTTCAACAGAGTCCCACGATCCGGGACCTGCTGTTGCTGTTGCGTTGGTTTATCAACAGGGGGCGACGTAGTTACATTCAGTTTGCCGACATCAGACAACACACACATTTGTTTAACTTTTATAAAAGCTGAAGACATTATTAAAGAAACACGATCACATTGTAAAATGTTTCCATGCGTTCAGATTTTCACAAAGGATTTATTTAATTTATAGGAGTTTACAATGATGCATCTTTTTAAGGTTTTACATGTTGTCTATAGTAGGCTATATGCATTGCAGTTAGATGACAGAAAAAAAAAAGAAAAGAAAAAAAATGTAATATAAGTAGAAGGCTAGAAGGTCTGATGAAATGGACCCGTTCAAATGTTATCATTGAAGCTTATCTGTGCATGAATTAGTTTTGATAATGCATGGGGTTTATCATTATTGGCAAGGATGATTTTAGCACGTTCATCTACACTGAAAATAAGCATTATTCAAATGACCCACCTGTCTAATTACTAATCACCCTCCTTTCTCTGTATTTCATTTAAATGCAACACAAAATGTAAAATGAAAAAGTGCTTAGTCTAATTATTAACCCACAACATTTTAAAGTGGGTTGTAATAGTTCTAATTATCTTAATTTCTCAAATTATCTACTTCATTCTCTACTTAATTCTCAATTTTTTTTCTCAAGATTGCTCACCCTAACCACGCAAGAAACATTTGGCACGTCTGTGTTTTGAATGCTGTGGTGTGAAAGCTTGTCATTGTTATCTTAAATGCATTATGAATCGTATGGAAAATTGTTTACTTTGCAATTAAATCAAATATAGTGAGTATAAGTGAGTTATTCCTATAATGCGGTGCATTTTTACATGTCTCTGTTTGTCTTTACATATTGAATAAAATAGGCCTATAGAAAAAAAAATCATAATATCCAAATTACTCTCTTACTTTAATTTTTACACATATTGCATTAAACCTCATACATTTAAAACCAACTCTGACCTCACATTTGTCACTGTTTTTAAATGTTTCTAAAAAGTAATGCATTGATTTTACACACTAATTATTCTATTCTAATCTTCCATAAAGAAGATGGAAATTATGTGAAAGCATCCAGACTGCAGCTATCAAAAAGAAATCTATTTAGCTTTATTTCTCCATCGAGATACAATGAAGAGGTATTGAAAGGTGGGACGTAGAGATACAAACTTATTCAAGCATGTTTGACTTGGACTGAACTCCACCCACAGAACTATAATACGTCCAGCATGCACCTAAAAAATCTGCTGAAAATAAACTCAAAGATTAATGAAAGTGCTTTAGCAAAAATAAAAGCTTCACATTTCTGCTTTTAAACTTTTCAACAAACAAAACCATTTCTGTTCGTTAACAAACTGGTGCATACTTTATGATAATCAGCCCACAAATTCTATTGAAAGAGCTTGATTTGTATTTAACTCTTGGACTTTAGCAGTCTTTACTCATGAAGACCTGCCAAATTTGCATTTTGTACTTTTAATGACTTAATAACATTTACAAGAGAAAATACCATTCTTTTAGTCACAGCAATTTCATTGAGTATATATTTATATAACATACAATATCTTTTATTCAATATCAATAGTACTTGAGTAAGGTAAAAATATATATATAATAATAATAATACTTAATTATAATAATAGAGTATAGTTGTTCAATTGGTTATCAATTCATATAACGTTTTTGTCCTTAACATCATGTTCCACCTTGTTAGTCTTTTATAATATTCCTTTAAATAAAAGAAAAGACATAATAAAAGGATTTAAATTCCTTTAAATAAAAGAAAAAGACGTGATAAAGATCCAAGAAACCAAGAAACACTAAGTAGCAGTGCATTGTGGGAATTCTGTGATGCTTTTTTAAAAATTCATGACATTTCACTCTTTCATTGTACATTTTACTCTTGTTTGAGAGGCAATGCAAATTTATTTATTTTGAAAGATAATTGAAATTGATATTATTTTTGATTACAAAGACAAACTTTTATTTTGGAATAACCTGCACTGATTCACTGCTGACTTAAACTTCTCCCAAATCAATCATACGCATTTTGAGATTTCTCATTACAGTATTCTTTATAAATAAAGCTCTTCTTTTGCAAAGCCAGTTTTTCAAAATCATTGGTCATACATGCCGTGCATGATAGGTTTGCTAACAGAAGACATTCTGCCAAAGTGCCTGTTATTATTACTCATTCATAAATAATGAATTAAAATAATTTAATAAAAGTGGCATTTTTGTTATAATAACATGCATATGTAAAATATGACATTCAGCATACACATTTGTCTAGTAAATGTTTCTATATGGCATCATTTATGTGGTCATGTAGCATTATGTGTGTGTATCGATGCACTCTGAGGCTGTCGGTTCAGTGTGACTCACTGATACGAGTGCTTTGACTCTGGTGGGAATGTTGTGCTCTTGTGAGCTGTGTGTTGTGTAACCGCTCTCTAATAATACTTTTTAAACAACTCTCTTTAAACTTCCCAGCGTAACTGTCAGCCAACAGAAGCGACCCGCTGCTCAATAAAACAGCGTTTTATATCCAGAGGGTCACAGCGGTGCCACATTACAGCCCAGCAAAGCTGGATTCAGCATATTAGTCGCCCACTGGGCCAAAGCATTAGATTTGAATGTTATGATGATTTTACATAAACGATTTAAACTCTTGTGGATTGTACTGAATGGTAAGACCTCGTTTTTAATTGTGCGTAACAATTTGAATTAATCTTGTCAGGGTATTAGAAGGTTCATATTTAGACCGATGTGTTCAGTGGCCCTACACAGTACTTAAGCCACACTTAAAAATGGATGAATTTCATTGCATTAGATACAAAATGTCAATCCAAGTAGCATTTGCAAATAAATTATGCTAGAGCATTTCCTAAGCTTTTTTGCTATTAACCTCAAACTGATCGTTCGTGGCCGAATGATCAGAGGCAAATAAATGCATTTAGTAGTTTGGGCTACTGTTAAAAGTTTTACAGATTAAGGAATATATTGTTTTGTGAAGAGTCATCTGCATGATGTACACTCACATGAGATGAAGACTCGTAAGTGTTTTAATGATGGATGGTGCATTTCTGAAATACATTTGGAGCAAAAATTAGACTCGTGAACACGTATTATCATGCTTTTGAGAATCAGTTAATGTCCATTTGAAAATTTGACGACTATAGTTGAGGCATTTTGCACTTAGTGAACAAGCAAATTCCAGTTGACAAAACATTAAAGTAGCCTACACTCTTAGGGGGGAAAAAAAGGTTTAATGTTGTTTTATATAAAATTTTAATTTTAAAATTTGACTCAATTTTACAGAACTCCTTATGCCAAAAAGGTTCCTGACACCCCTTTTTTTCCTCTGTAGGGGACATTATATTTAAGAACATTTCTTTGAGACCATAAGCCACAGTTTAAAGTCCTGTAAAGAGCACATTCAGGGCTTTTCAGAGATAGCAAATGTTTGGAGGATTCAACATGACAACTCCCTCTCCTTGGTCTGTAAATATGACTGACATTGACTGAATGACTAAATTTAATATTTTGTAAATTATTTAAATCTGACTAATTTTTATGTCGTTTAACATCTCAAGACAGCTTTAGTGGGGTTTCAAATCAGAATATGACAGTTTCATCAGTTTCAAACACCAGGACTTACAGTGTGCTTATCAGGCATTTTAGGAAGACATAATAAGTGAATAAGGAAGAAATATGATATCAATATTTCTATGAAATGATGGGATAGTACGACAATGTTACCATGTCATTACTCTCATTCTTATAGCTACTTCTTTTTTCATTACAAGTTGCCTATAAATTAGAGACAATGAATAGATGCCTTGTATGGGGAAAATGCCTTTTTGGCCATGTTTAAACATATATTGTGTGAAGTAAATAGTATATCAAATCATTCCCTATATCTTTCATACCATAGTTGAGAATCTTTGTACAAATCTATATGTGTAATTTGATTCAGGTGTAAGTTTCCTGGAGCTGCTGAAGTCCTGAAAACCCTGATTTACATTAAACGCCTATTAAACGCAGGCACTGTATGCATACAAAATGCAAAATATCTTCATCCAACATTATTCTCATATCTGTTTTTACAAGTTATAGAATTTTTTTACTGAAACCTAAAAATTAACTGGTATAGGCTAAATATATTTGAAAAAAAAACATTGTTTAGTTATATAGTCTTGTTTTCATTTTCTTATTAACTGAATCATAATATATTAATAATAATAAAAAAATCAGATTTTTTTTTTTTGCCATTTGTATACGATGTATACAATACAAACAATGTAATGATGTAAAAAAAAAATATATATATTTTTTTTTTTACAAAACTTATTTTTCTATGGGAGGATTAGGAGAAATGTCTGGATTGTTTGCATAATAGTTTTATGTTTAACGGGTTATTCACTCAGTGATAAAGTATGCTTGGTTATATTTTATTTCAGTGGTCCACTTTAGACATTCTACTAACTATAAGTAACTTGTCAACTAATTAGAGTATTAGTAGACTGGTAGGTGAAGGTTCAGGTTAGTAGAATAAGTTACTTATAGTGGAATGTCTAAAGTGGACCATCGAAATAAAGTGTTATCTTAGATCTTGCTATATTGTATTTATTTTTAGTGTATTATAGACTGTAGTGGCCTTTTAGTAGAATGTTAGGTTAGGGTTAGGTGTTAGGGTTCAGGTTAGTAAGTTGACATGTAGTTGCAAAGTTACTTATAGTTAGTAGAATGTCTAAAGTGGACAATCGAAATAAAGTGTTACTGCATGTTAACAAGCTGTTCAATGAAAAAACAAAAAAAAACATTTGATTTAAAAACAATTAATTCATTAAAAATAAATGTATAAAATGATCCCATGATGCAAACCCCTAAAAACGATTCTATATATGAAGTGCCTTTAGGACAATTTTTAAGACCGTAGTTCAAAGAACCTAAAAAATCAGAATGCATTGAGTAGGATTTTCTCCCATCTAGCAGTGAAATTGACTACCAACTGAATATTACTTTCTAGCCCCTCCCATTCCGAGGGCGTTTTAACTCCTACGGTGGCCGTATTATTTCAAATCTGCCGGCAGTCGCGAGTAATCTCCCCCTCGCATTCGTCACGGCGCCACTGAGTGTCAAAACGTGAAAGGCGAAGCTTGAATTTCCAGGTATGTCCCTCTTTGGCTAATGTATTTTCAAGATGGAGGCGCAACATGGCTGCCGCCATTCGAGCGACTCGCTTGTATGTATTATAAATGGCAGATTCTACGCTTACGAGAATACTTGATTAGTTGGTAGAAGTAATTACACATTAATGAGTACATATCATTTTGAAAGAACAAAGTGTTTTTTGCTAAGAATCAACTTAAAAAATTACACAGTGTAGCTTTAAGGTTTCTCAAAAATTCCTCTTTTTTTTTTTTTTACAGTGAGACATACGAGTGTAAACATCGATACAGCATACATACACCGTAGAAAGATTTGGTGACGGAGAAAGTCATGTGCAGTGATGCCCAAGCTGCATCTTTTTATGTTGGACCGGTAAAGGAATAAGTCATTTACTGTACATAAAACTCAACAATCCACGTCGATCGATGGTACGTCTAACACCCTATCGTTACTTAAAGTACACGACAAACAGCGTTGACAATGCCACTGAATGCACATTTAATAGTTTGCATCTAATGCAGTTTGCACATTTTTTTGGTATCTTGAGGATCCAAATGGGGTCCAAATGCCTAACAGGGCTTCTATCCTTGAGTTTTCATTTCATGAATTTGTGTAGGTGTTTGTATGCACAGGACACACTCTCCGTCCAGCCCTCATCTCCAAGACACAACACGCACACTCAAATACGCAAAAAAGTGAAGGATGGGTGACTTTTATTGGTCCAGCAATAAAAGAGTCTGATGAAAGGAGAGAGGGTCCAAAAGAGAGAAAGAGGCATTCAGAGGGAGGGGCGGAGGAGTGTGAAACAAGGTCTCATCCATCAGTGGTGTGGAGGAGCGACATTCCAGCACTGTTAAACGGGAGGACACACTCACTCACTGCTACAATGGAGGGGGGGCAGCTGGGCTGCAGCTGGGAGGAGCGAGGAGTCAAAGCACAACCTCCCTCACCTCCTTCTTTAGCTTTCTGTTCTTCTCACAGCCGATTCAGCTAACTCTATGGCCATGACCAATGTAAATTTCAGACGCTCAAAGCATGCATACCAGCAATAGGCTCTTTGAAGACTTTGATATTTGGCTTTTTGGCTGTCTTTGCTGAAGATTCTGACTTTCAGTCAATGGGATCGCGGCGCGTTGATTGGCTTGGTGCTTATTATGCAGCTGTTTGTGTGTGTTTTAGAAGTACCTTTTGGGAAATGTCCTCCCATCTCTCCAAATGTTGCATTTGCAACCGAGATGCCTCGTTTCTCCTCGTCTCACTCTCTTTAGCTCCCGTCCATCGTTTGGAAAGCCGATTCAGCCAACTCTATGGCCATGACCAATGTAAATTTAGGATGCTCGAAGCGTGCATACTGGCGACAAGTTCTTTGAAGACTTTGATATTTAAGTGAGCATTCTGGTCAATTGTATTGGGGTTTTTAAAAAAGGTTTGTCGCAGTATTATGCAGCTGTTTGCATGTTTTCTAGATCGGGAATTGAAAAATGCCATCCCATATCTCCAACTGTTGCATTTGCGACCAAGAATCTTCTTATTTGTCCTGATTTCTCTCTCCCATCGTTCAGTGAGCCGATTCGGTTAAGACTATAGACATGACAGTGAAGTCAATTTCAGACATTCAGACGTGCTTGCCAACAATGGCCTCTTTGAAGACTTTGGTATTTGACTTTTTGCTGCTTTTTAAAGAGTATTGTGGTGTGATGATTGGTTTTTAGGTGAGGTTCTGTTGAGAAACTGTGACAGTCGTTGTAGGAGTCTCGCAAATGATGTTGTGTCACAGGAAAATTTAATTCCATCTCATGTGACCCAGGACCACAAAACCAGTCACATGTCATTTTTTTTATTAAATTTTTATTGAGATTTATACATAAATAATAAATAAGCTTTCCATTGATGTATGGTTTGTTAGGATAGGACAATATTTGGCTGAGATATTGAAAAACTGAAATCTGAGGGTGCAAAAAAATCTAAACATTGAGAAAATCTCCTTTAAAGTTGTCCATTTATGTTGGCGATTGTGCTGCATTCACTCACAAAAATAAATGTTTTATATATTTACGGTAGGAAAATTACAAAATATCTTCATGGAAGATGATCTTTACTTAATATCCTCATGATTTTTGACATAAAAGAAAAATGTATAATTTTGACCCATACAATGCATTGTTGCTATTGCCACAAATATACCCGTGCGACTCGTGACTGGTTTTGTGATCCAGGGTCACATATATGTTTTCTTTGTGATCAAGATCTCTCTCGTTTGTAACTCCTTGGCCCAGTTGTTTAAAAAGTGAAAATCTCATGTTTTGCTGTACAGGATCAGGTACTTTTGTGCTGGTTTTTCAAAGTGATATTGGATTGGAAAACGCTGATCCAGATACAAACTTTTGCAATTTACCTAATCTGGATTACCAGTGCTCTAATGAAACTACATATCATAATACAGGCTGAAGAACAACAGGTAAAATAGTCAGAGTTGAGTCACATTAAATGTTTTTCTTTAAAGAGGCAGAAAACATCACAATATAATAACAATATAACAATACAAACATGTGAGTATAGTGGTCATGGAAATGCATACCAATGAGGGGCTCTTAAAAGACTTGATATTTGTTTTGTTTTTTTAGTTTAAATTATGGTTTAATTATTAGTTTTATGATTTTCTGTAAAAAAAAAACAAAAAAAACCTTAAACCAACTTTTACCAAGTTATATCATGCTATTATACAGTTGCTTGTGTAAAAATGATCTTGGACAAGGTCAGTCTTCTGCACTGCCGTGGGACCAAGATTCCTCTTGTTTGTCGCTCCTTAACTCATGTCCGTGACCGTGTGTGTGTGTTAATGTTTAGCCAATCTGAAGTGTGATCGCTCAGCTCTTGGTGAGTAGGGATTGGTGGATGTATGTCTGTGCATATTTAAGCGAGTGTTTGGTCAAATTGTAGGGAGCAGGTGATGGCTTTTTGGAGTGCACCCTTTCACACCCCTCTTATTTTGCGGTTGAGCAGCGTGAAGAGGTGGGAGAGGCAAAGGGCCTCCATCCCTCTCTCTCAGGGGCTGCACCTGCCCAAGGAGAGAGAGAGTGAGAGTGTGTATGTGTGTGTGTGTCTGAAGCGAAGGGTGAGAGAAATGCTGAACTCTGACCAACTGACCTCAGAGCCTTGCTAATGGTAACCAGCCCTGCATAACTGTAATGCACGCAGAAGCGCTGATCATGTGATCATCAGACTGACCGACGCCTTGCGTTACAGTGATTTTACCCAGGTGAGAGATGTCAAGCACAACATGAAGCAAATCCCTAAAATCCATGGTAAAATACTGTGACATACAGCATCACATGGCTCATTGCTTTTTAAAAAGGGGGCATCAGTAATATGACAAAATATTATGACAATAATATATTACTGGGGCATCTTCTGCCCAGTAATATATTTCATCAGCCAAACTAGCTTATTAATAACCAATCGCTGTAGCAACTTAAAAATATGGTCAATAAGTTATTACAACATATGCTTTTACATTGCTTTAACTCAAGTCAATTTAATTTACTTAAACATCCAAGTTGATTGTACTTTACGAGTACGAGTACTTAAGGCAGCAACTTAAAAAAAAAGTGAGATTAAAATAACACATTAACATACAATTAAACTATATTAAAAAATGTATCCACTTTTTAACTTTGGTTTTCTCTCATGGTTCCAACACTGTAAAAAATGATACAGTAAACGCCTGTTAATTGTAAGTTTCCTTATACCATATATAAAACTGGAAATGGTTTAACATGCACATTACTTGTAATTTTATTGTAAAACGCTGTCAAATGTTGTTTAAATAAATAATAATAATAAACAATCGAGAGCTGCAGTGATGACTTGTTTTCCTAATAGATTTTTTTTTTTTTCATTAGCTTTTGGACTATCACAGAAAATAACTTATGTGACCAAAAAAACCTTATGATTCTTACATGTTTTTTCCATCATGATAATCTTCACAACTGAACACAGATTTAATGAATTTTGAAGCCTAAATACAATCAGCTGAAGTAAAAAGCTTAAAGTCCCCCTGTAGTCAATAATTTTACCCCTTAAAAGTCATCTTTGATCACCAAAATACATATTTCAACGTTTTTTTTTCCTTGAATTTTTTTTTCTTCATACAACTCTACACCATTGCCTCATTTAGTATACGCAGCTCTATGAATATGCAAATTAGCCCTGCCTCCACTCACTCACACCAGCTCAGAGGTTGACAATCACATATTGACCTGGAGTGCGTTTCCCAAAAGCATCGTTAGCCAACTATGGTCGCAAGTTCCGTCGTCATCAGCATAGTTCAACGAGTCTGTGTTTCCCGAAAACATTGTTCTAACGAACAATCGCAAACAGCATCGCAAAGTTGTGTAGTTGGAACGACAGCTCTCGACCTGTGGTTAGAAGCAGAGTTTCTAGTCTGCATGACGTGGACTCAATAAATCCTTATCTTGAGCAAAATAAGCAAGCTGACATTCAGTACAATCTATATCTTTTATGATACATGCAAATGTCATTTATGTCTTTTAGTTTGTCAAGAGATTTAAAGCATCATTTTTGAAGAGTGCGCATGTGTGAACGTGCTAGTACGTAAGAACGAGCCTATGATTGAATCTGGAAATAAAGCGAAATAACTGATAAAAATGAGAAATAGTCCTCAGATGCCATGTCTGTAATTTATAGAAAAACGTCTAGTATTAATTCGATCTCAACAGAGTCGTTTAAAGAAGTTATTAGCCTACTCCAACAGGTGCATGACATCAACCAACGTGGTTGAACGACCAGTTTGCGACAACATGATTTCGGGAAACAGTCGTGACTCGCAAGTTGATTTCTTCATCGATGCATCTTACTATGGTAGTTAAGCAGCGAGTTACGTAATTGTACGGGAAACAAACCCCTGATTGGTTACAAGGTAGTTTGTGACGTCAGAAACACCAGCGATCTTTGGTTCACCGCAGTTTTAAGGAGAAAATACTCAACATTGGTGTTGACTTATGCTTTAAGACAAACCATGTGCAAATTCATATTTAAAACACCACATAGACATATAAACAACATTAAAATCTTGATTTTCACCACAAGAGGAACTTTAAAATAGGCAATATGCGAACTTAACCACTGTCACATGACTTCAACATCACCACCATTAAGCTTCAGTCAACTCTTTCAGTCTGTATTTAAAAACAGTTTCTCTGAATGTTTGAGTTAGAATAGTTTGCGAGAGCATAATTATAAACACAATGAGGCTGTGAAAGACTAGTGAGTAGATGAGTCCCCGACAAAAGTAGTCCCATTTAGACATTTTTTTAGCAACCGCCTTTTTCAAGACAAGTAAACCCATTGATTTCAGGATGGTGTGCTAAAATGCTAACTCGTTTCCAGGTTTTTGGCCTATAAAAATACAGCACACTATAGAGTCTAGACATTCTACACATCTATAAGTAAGACAAATGGACTTCTTGTTGTCAAAATGTAGAACATTTCTATAGTTAATGTGATGCTAGGATGGATACCTCTGTGAACAGACTTCCACTAATAACCACCTTAAGTTATTTTATTTCCAATGTAATTACACAATCTTTTTTTAGGGGGCGCTGGGGTGTGTTGTGTGCAATACTAATGAATTATGATTCAGTCATATATTACATATTTATTGCTTCCATTCAGATGTTATGCCTTGCCAAACCTTTGATTGTTTAACTTGCATTTTTTACTAATGGTTTTAAAAGGGTCATAGTCATCACACAAGTGCAAGTTTTGTTTGTAAAGTGGACAGTACTCTCTGTGTGTTGTTTCTCTGGTGTGGTCTATGCATGAGAACGGTGGCCGCACGATACAATACTCATTTATAAGGTCTGACGTTCTCATGATGAGCTGTCATGGCGATGCCGGCGGCTCTTGTTATGTCAGACAAACTGGGTACAAATGGGGTATTATTTGGCACACAGAGGTCCGTTCGGGTTTCATCTGGATCTGGGTCTGTGTCATTGCACCCCTGGTCTGCTCTGGTCCACTGAAAGCTGGTTTCCAGGGTGATGGAGAGGAGGAGGGGGTCGTCAGCGGCCCGCCGTCCCGCCGCGTGTCGACCCCTCAATAGAGCGCATCTGCAGAAAGGCAGGGAGCCTCTGCTTTTGCCCACTGACCCGTTCACACTGCAGCCACACAAAAACACACCCAACAAATTTTATACCCCAAGCACAGGCCTTCTCTGCAACACCGCCTGTTGTCATAACTCAACACACACACACACATGCATACACACACAAAAAACAGAGAGAGAGAGAGAGAGAGGGAGAGAGAGGTTGCCCTGGTCATTAGTAAAGGGGGAAAAGTCAGATGCAGGAATGAAAGAAACTAGGGAGAAAAAAAATCAAAGGAAACCTTAAACAAAAGGCAGCCCTAAAACACAAAACACTCCATGGAGATTTGGGAAGAAAAGGGGATATTGGGTTATGAAAATGAATCAGGGGGCTTTTATTGCACATGCAAATGTGGCTTTTTAGATTTCTCATTTATTACCCTGAGAGAGAAGCTTTCAACCCGCTGTCCGTACAGCCAGACTCTGATACACACAACCCTGCCATAGCACTGCGCTGTGATGGACGGCACCACAACATCGCTTTTATTCAGTGTTTCCTAATGATTTTTTTATATTTAGTCTTTCTTTTAGGACTTTTTCACATTTAGTCAAGCAAAGAGCAACAACACGGTTCACGATACAATGGAAAAACCATTCATGTTTTTGTTCAATTTAACGATGGGTCTTGCAGTAAATAATTTAATTTAACTAATGATTTTCAAAAATTTGCGTGCAAAACATATGCTGAATAATATGAAAAGAATATATTTGGTTTGAAAACTCAAAGGGAAAGTTTAACCAAAAATGAAATTCTGTCATCATTTATTCACCCTCATGTCGTTCCAAACCTGTATAACTTTCTTTTTTCTGTGGAAATGATGTTGAGTAAATTATGACTGAATTTTCATTTTTTGGTGAACTGTCCCTTGTAACAAACCGTGTAAAAATGTATCATATTCTATTGGAAAATTAAACGTTTTATCAAACATTGATTATTGCCTTAACCTTTCAAACAACTGAGAAGATAGTGATCAAGTTTATAATATAGCCTATATTACATCAGCATATGAGAGTCAAATTGTACGACTTTATCTATTGCCAAAATTATAAATTAAAAACAGTCAAGAATAGAAAATTATTGAAAATATTCAAATCAGGAATGTCAGAATCAGAATGTGCAGTTCGTGCTTAAAAAGTGTCTGTCAAAAACAACACATATTGAGCAATGTTCACTAACCTGGCAAAGTTTTTCAATTATTAAAAAAAATATTCTCTTTAGAATGCAGTGTGAAGTATTTCATCCCTGATTATTCCGATTCAATTTCAGCAAGAGAACAACAAATTTATGCTCGCATGCGTTATGTAATATGTATGTTATCTCTGACAGACAGCATGTTGAAAGCATTTTGTCAGGGTTTTTAGTTATATATTCCAACTTTTGACGGACATGATAACATACGTGAGGGGTGAACTATTTGATTTTTTTGGGGGTAATTATAAAACAGGTTGCACTTTATTTTGATGGCCCATTTTAGATATTCTACTAACTGTAAGTAACTTGGCAACTACATGTCAACTAACTCTCATTAGAGTATTAGTAGACTGTTAGGTTAGGGTTTGGGTTAGTAGATTAAGTTGACATAGTTGTAAAGTTACTTGTACACTGTAAAAAAAAAAAAACTTGCAGCCTTAAATTAAGTACAATAAACTTGGATGTTTAAGTCATTTCAACTTAAATTACATGAAACTGACTTAAGTAAATGAGTGGAATCTTGTATAACTTATAAAACAAAGTTGAAAATTGCTAAACTGACTTTGAGTTAAAAAGCGATGTAAAAACATACTTTGTCATAACTTATTGTTTAATGTTTTGTAAAATGTCTTGGGGAGCATTAAAATAAAGTTTAACAGATAGTCTTTTAATACTCTAATACTCTGCTAGTTGACATGTAGTTACTTATATGTCTAAAGTGGAGCATCAAAATAAAGTCCTACCATAAAACTTTCTGGAGATGTTTATTTGATGTAAAATGCTTTTTGCTCAGTTCATTATACTTATTTTATGGAATGAGGTTTATTTTGTGGCTTAAATAAATTACATGTTACTCAGAGACGACTGACAGGTTTGGCTTGTCAAAAATGTTACGTTCAGCTGTCGAAAATTCATTGACTTTTGAAAATCAAGTAAATTTTTTTTACCTGGAAAGGAGTGGATTGTCTCTTAAAACAATCTTTTATTTAAACCCATGAAAATGCAGACCCTGTTGTAATAATAGAGAAAAATCCCTTTTTAAAACTTTTGTTCCATTATTACCCCTAGTGAATTTTGAATAGTGCAAAATGATTTTATGCATGTCTAATTTGATATGAATACATTTTGTAATATCACATATGTATGTTATACTCAGTAAATCTGAATTATATGCACCCTACTAATGGTATCAGAACTGGCATCGGCCACTGATATCATAGAAGTTTAACATTAATTTTGGAATTAAATCATGCTCCTTTTATTAATTCTGCATTGGAACAATAACAGTTCTCAAATTTCCTGTCTTATGCTGTGAAATTTAACACAGGCAGTGTTGGGCGTAATGCATTACAAGTAACATGAGTCACGTAATCAGATTACTTTTTTCAAGTAACTAGTAAAGTAACGCATTACTTTTAAATTTACAAAATATCAAATTTACTTTTTCATTTTTTTATTGACTGACACATTGCATTCCATAATAAGTAACCAAGTAATGCAATTAGTTACTTTTTTAGGGAGTAACTTAAAGGTGGGGTAAGCGATATTTGAAAAACGCTGTTTGGAAGTTAGTCGGACCTACACATGAACAAACAACAACAAACGTGTGTAGCCAATCAGCATTAGGGGGGCGTACGACGGTGGAGGAGAGAGAACGAACAAGAGGGAAATCTGAAGAAAGACTGCAGAAATAGAGATGATGCACAATCCAAAAGAGAAAAGCTCAGAAGAAATCACTGGAAAATGAAGGGTTATGAATGGACAAGAGCTTTAGGACCCGCATTAATATTAGAAAAGCTTTCCAGCGCTGGAGAGAGCGCTGAAGGAGAGAGAGCGCTGAAGGCCTGAAAACAGACCCGGATGTTGCTTTGATTCGCTCCACACGTGAGTAACACGTGAGTAACAGAGTAACACATGAGTAACACGTGAGTACGCGTGAGTAACACTGGGTAACACTAAGTAACACATGAGTGACACTGAGCAACACTGGGTAACACGTGAGTAGCATGTGGGTAACACTGAGTAACATGCGAGTAACTGGGTAACACTGAGTAACGCTGAGTAACACTGGGTAACTGAGTAATGCAGTAATGCTGAGTAACGCTGAGTAACTCTGAGTAACACTGGGTAACACGTGAGTAACGCTGAGTAACACTGAGTAACGCTGGGTAACGCTGAGTAACACTGAGCAACACTGAGTAACACTGGGTAACGCTGAGTAACACTGGGTAACTGAGTAATGCAGTAATGCTGAGTAACGCTGAGTAACTCTGAGTAACACTGGGTAACACGCGAGTAACACTGAGCAACACTGAGTAACACTGGGTAACGCTGAGTAACACTGGGTAACTGAGTAACACTGAGTAATACTGAGCAACACTGAGTAACACTGGGTGACACTGGGTAATGTTGAGTAACACTGGGTAACTGAATAACACTGGGTAACACCGAATAACACTGGGTAACACTGAGTAACACTGGGTAACACTGAGTAACACTGGGTAACACTGGGTAACACCGAGTAACACTGGGTAACACTGGGTAACACCGAGTAACACTGGGTAACACTGGGTGACACTGGGTAATGTTGAGTAACACTGGGTAACTGAATAACACTGGGTAACACCGAATAACACTGGGTAACACTGAGTAACACTGGGTAACACTGAGTAACACTGGGTAACACCGAGTAACACTGGGTAACACTGGGTAACACCGAGTAACACTGGGTAACACTGAGTAACACTGGGTAACACTGGGTAACACCGAGTAACACTGGGTAACACCGAGTAACACTGGGTAACTGAATAACACTGGGTAACACCGAATAACACTGGGTAACACTGAGTAACACTGGGTAATGCTGAATAACACTGGGTAACACCGAATAACACTGGGTAACACTGAGTAACACTGGGTAACACCGAGTAACACTGGGTAACACTGGGTAACACCGAGTAACACTGGGTAACACTGAGTAACACTGGGTAACACTGGGTAACACCGAGTAACACTGGGTAACACCGAGTAACACTGGGTAACTGAATAACACTGGGTAACACAGAATAACACTGGGTAACACTGAGTAACACTGGGTAATGCTGAATAACACTGGGTAACACCGAATAACACTGGGTAACACTGAGTAACACTGGGTAACACCGAATAACACTGGGTAACACTGAATAACACTGGGTAACACCGAATAACACTGGGTAATGCTGAGTAACACTGGGTAACACTGGGGTAACGCTGGGTAACACTGGGTAACGCTGAGTAACACTGAGTAACACTGAGTAACACTGGGTAACACTGAGTAACACTGGGTAACACTGAGTAACACTGAGTAACACTGGGTAATGCTGAGTAACACTGGGTAACACTGGGTAACACTGAGTAACACTGGGTAACACTGGGTAACACTGAGTAACACTGAGTAACACTGGGTAATGCTGAGTAACACTGGGTAACACTGGGTAACACTGATTAACACTGGGTAACACTGGGTAACACTGGGTAACACTGAGTAACACTGGGTAACACTGGGTAACACTGAGTAACACTGGGTAATGCTGAGTAACACTGGGTAACACTGGGTAACACTGATTAACACTGGGTAACACTGGGTAACACTGAGTAACACTGGGTAACACTGGGTAACACTGAGTAACACTGGGTAATGCTGAGTAACACTGGGTAACACTGATTAACACTGGGTTTAAGAGTGTCTGGAGCTGTGTGTCTGGAGCTGCTGTGCTGTTGGCAACTAACAACCAACTCTTTGTAATTACTATTGTGTACTGTACGTTCATTTTTTTTTTTTAAATATTGCTTATGCCACCTTTAATATTGTAATGCATTACTTTTAAAAGTAACTTTACTCAACACTGAACACGTGTTAACAGAAACTAAATTAGTTTTATCGAGTAACCTACAAATGTGGTAGCATCAAAATTAACTGTTTTTTTTTTCTAGTAAAAATAAGTAAATATGATTAAATCAACCTGATACATTACATGAACAATATATTTATTAGAAACAGCAGAAACAGCTCTTTAAGTAACAACAGCAAATGTTAAAAAAAGTAAAAAACTATTGTTTTAAACACGGACATCAGATAGCAGGTGATTCGAATCAAACTCCCTCCCATCCGTCATCCTTTATTCCTATCCTGTACCTCCCTTTTGATCCCTCTCTCTACTCCTCCCACCATCTCTTCCCAAAAGAGGGAAAGAATAAGGGAAGGAAGATGCTGCAGGACAGGCCATTAAAGGAAGATTTAAGGGGAAAAAACAGAGGAGGGGGAAATAAAAAAGGGAAATGATGAGAAAAGTCAAACAGTTTTCTGTATGCTACAACCATCTGAAGAGCTTCTCAGACTGGTTTTGCTTGGCCAGTCACTCTTGAGAGGTGGAAAATGTGGTTTGCATTCCTTGACTTTTGTTGTGCGGGAGTGTTTTGGGCAGTGAAAAAAGGAACTGGCTCAAATTGGGAGAACAATAGCGAAACCTCGGATGACAGGACCATCACTGCCGTCCTCAACACTTTGAACAATCTTGTCAATGGGGACACTGAAGAGGTCTGCATTCTCAACATTGTCACATATGTGTACAAACCTCTTGAAAGAACTTTGCTGACCTGCCTATCCGCCTTTATGAGGGTTCAAATGGCAAAACACTTTCTTTGTGTTGGAGAGTTCATTAAATTCATTGGTTTGACCCACCATTTTTTTAAAGACCAAATGTCCACTGAATTGGAAACTAACTTCCATGGATAAAGACAAACCCCTTTTGAAGCATGTGTCAGAGCTTTTAACACAGAATGGGGGGGGGAAAGATGACTTCTCAATCCTTGCTGTACCATAACAAATGGATTCACATCAAATGGCAATTCAAATTCACAATGAGATATTAAAATCTTTGACATGATCTGTTAATACAATGGTAGTTTAAAAAGTAATGTGGGCTCCCTTAATTTGATATTGTTAGCCAGGATATCAGGAAATTGTAAACTTTGGCACTATTAACAAATTGTTTATTTTTAAAATGAAAAAAATTACTAAATATATGGTAACACTTTATTTCCATAGTCTACTTTAGACATTTTACTATAAGTAACTTTGAAAGTATGTGTCAACTTATTTTACTAACCTCAACCTAACAGTCGACTAATACTAAAGTGAGAGTTAGTTGACATGAAGTTGCAAATTAATGAGTTTGGTGACATATTGCAAAGTTATTTATAGTTCGTAGAAGTAAACTATCGAAATAAAGTTTAAACAAAAATATTTTATTTCGCTAAATCATGCAACTTACACTATGAGACAACAAATAAAAGAATAATATGTACACACAACAGTATGTTGGGGCTTGTTCTTCTAAATGTATCCACACAACCCTGTGATTTTGTAGAGACTCAAAATGCATCGATATCTGTTGCTCTGTGTTTCAAATATATAATTGTATGATCAGTATTTTTATGAATTGTGGGAAAGCCTGTTAAAATAAATACTTTTCTTTGTAATAAACGTTCAAAATGTGCAAATAAGCTATTTTAAATACATTGGTCCCAAAAGGTATTTGGACACTTAAAACACACGTCAAAATGTCATTGCATTAAATACTTTTTCAGGGCTAGCTTTAGGTTTCTGTCTGATTTTTGCAATTGGTTTTAATGTGATTGTCAGTGGATGTAGGAAGTCAGTTCTCAAGTTCACACAGGTGTGTGTATAGACTGTGGACATGTTCCATTTGACAACCATTTTTACAAATACATTTTGTCTTCATTTTGACAGTGTAAATATATTTTCAAGCCAGAAAAATGTTTGAGTCAGGATTGGAAATTAACAGGGGCTTGGGGCAAAATTATTTTATTTTAAAATCCCTAGTAAGAGTTCTTTTTTTTTTGTATAGTTAAGCAATGTCGTTAGCAAGAGTGCTGGTTTTCCCGAATATCAACATGATTGCAAATGTATTTTTTCACCAACAAAAATAGTTCCATGTGTCTCCGGGCAACACAGTGGTGTTTCGTTACTGATGAATATACGTTTTGAATGAATCGGTTGAGCGAATGATTCAATGACCCATTCATAAAGTCAATGGCTGCATCTAAATATGCACACTTCACTACTATACAGAAGGCAAAAACAGAATCTGAACAGAGCAGTCCAAATTCATAGCATTCATAAAACAGTAGGCAAAAAGTAATAATAATAATTCGTTACATTTATATAGCGCTTTTCTAGGTACTCAAAGCGCTTAACATGGAAGGGGGAATCTCCTCAACCATCACCAATGTGCAGCACCACCTGGATGATGCGACGGCAGCCATTTTATACCAGAACGCCCACCACACACCAGCTTACTGGTGGAGAGGAGACAGAGTGATGAAGCCAATAAGCATATGGGGATGATTAGGCGGTCATGATAGACAGAGGCCAAGGGGCAAATTTGGGATTTTTAATGACCACAGAAAGTCAGGACCTCGGTTTAAAGTACCCGGATGATTGCATATGATGTACACTTTACTATCCTATGAGGCCACAGGAGAGGATTTATGAATGGCAGTGAAGCAACACAACTGACTAGGGCACGTGACAATGACAACATGATGAATGCAGTACGCCTGTATTACATTCACACTACACACATTCGACATTCATACTATATATAGAACTTAATTTTTGAAACAGCCAAGAAGTAAATCCTTATTCAAAACAAGTACCTACTACACAGAGAAAAAGTGATTTAGGATTCGTTCCTGAATGAATAGGCTATTTTGAATTAATCATATGAATGAATCATTGAATGACTTACTCATTGCTGCCACCTACTGGCGGTTTTAGTTTCATATTTAAAAACAATTCATTTTATCCATCATTTCATACGTCTATATTCAAAATGTAATATTTTTGCTGTGTAAATGTGTTCATGCCCTCTGAGCTGCATTAAACAGCTTATGTAAATACTAAATGTCACTTCAGATGCAGCCTCTGCAGTTCAATAATGGATTTTGTTGGTACTGATTTCATTCAATTGAATTTATTGTTTAAATTTAAGAAATTGGTCTAAAAGATGATTACTTAATGACACTTAATAACATTAAAATAATCTGTCCTCGCGAAGGTCAAAAATGCCTCATTTTAAGTTCAAGCAATTTAAGTGCAAATCCCTTTTATAAACAAATGTCCCTTGGTTTATATTATTTACTGACATGGAAGCATTTTTTAGTGTCAAAAAAGTATAATATTCATATGCTGTAGATAAATCTCATCAATCTCTCAATGACGCTGGTTGAATGATAAATGTTAAACTGCATTACACATTTGATATTATATAAATTAACATAATTACATTTAATTAGCTTAAAATTAAAGCTTTTATCACCAATGAATTAAAAATGATCATCATTGGGCCATTTTGATATACTTGCAATGAGAAATGCAACCATGAGAAACACAATAATGTCATGGATGCACAAAGACAAGATTATTTCCATCTGATGTTAACGTGTGCTTTCGTACCATCTGGTGTTTGGTCGTGGATGTATTATAGTTGGATATGACAATATAACACCGGTCTCTCGGTTAGGTATAATGAACTGCAACAAGGGCTGGTGGCTGAGCAGCAAATGAAAGATACTTTTCAGACCTTTTCAGCAGCCATCCCGTATAAACCTGCAGTCTGTGTCATCGCCCCAGGGCTGGATCTAGGAGGGGGACCACAGACATCACAGCGCCCCGTCCAGCTACGCCAAATCCCAGTGGGACTCTAAATCCTGTTTCACTGTTAGCTCACGACAGATCCCTCCACACAGACAAGTGGGGGCAACAGGACCAGCATGCACTTCAACCTGTCTCTAACCAATACAGTCTCCAACCATGAATAATTCACACCATACGGAAGCCATTGACCCCCAAACCCAATGAACTTAATGCTCACTTAATTTTATTTTATTACTCACAATTGAGAGGGGAGAAAACAAATGGTGTGAGAAAGGAGCCTGGTGAATCTGGCAGCTGCAGGCCTGCAGAACAAAACAACATCCCAGAAGAGCCCCAGGCATGACTTGAGGAGCTAAATGGGGTTTTATTATTGATATTTTCAACTTTTGTCAAGGATGAGGTATGAATTCATGAGGGTAGAGATTATCAAAGATGCATTTATTTGTTGATTAGCCTACTATTTGAACAATTTAATATTACGACTATAACTCCTCTTGCTTTATTTCATTTATTGGTAACATTTTGCAATAAAGGTTCATTTGTTAACATTAGTCCATGCATTAACTATAAGCAATATATTTGTTACAGTATTTATTCATCTTTGTTAATGGTAGTTAATACAAATCCAGTTGTGCATTGTTTGTCACTTCACAGTGCATTAACTAATGTTAACAACTACAATAGTAAATGTTGAAATTAATATTAAATTACATTAAATGCTGTAGAAGTAATTTTTGTTATTAACTAATGGAACCTTATTGTAAAGTGTTACCAATTTATTCTCTTCTTGATTCAGTGATTCTGGACACAGTTAATTAAGCTTTCTAAAAACAATTTTTAATGTAAAAACTGTGCGCTCAAAGATTACATTGTTGGCGTACCCAATATAACCCACTGAATTAATGTGTTGGTAAACTTTTGCGGCTCTATGCATATGATTATAAATATGGCCAAATAATCCAAGCTATTTAATAACCACGCCTATCATCACGAATATTGTTGAGATTATTTCACACTATCCAGGATTGATATGATTATGTATTTCTATATTTCAAACGTCGCCCTTGACGCGCGTCCCGCTCCGCGGTTGTCCTGCGCTTTAGGAGAGCTCCTCTGGAGGGCAGTGTGCGTCTCCTCCGCGGAGGTCAAACTTATTTGTCGGTCTCCAGTCGAGAGTACAAATGAGGATGAGCTTCCCTGAGCAGAAGCACTCACTCGCTGATAAAGAGATCGCAGGTGCTTCTCCATGGAAACTACAATGATTCAAAATCAAACAAGAGAAACTATTTTAGAGTAGATTACAACGAGGCTAAACTAAAGGCACACCTTAAGAAAAAAATGCTTTTCACTACATTCATAGTGTATGCTTGCAGAAAAAAAAAAAATATTGTATTGAATATTTATGGAGCAACAGATTTTGTGTGACAATAAATCATAAAAGTGGATTATTTCGTTTAAAAATCGTATAAATGTAAGAGGTGGACCTTATACCCCACAGACACAAATTATTTACACTAATACTTTAGCTAAAATAATATGTTTTGAATAATCTTTAAGTTAATGCTTGTTCAAATCAATCACTTCAGCAAAGTTTGTACTATTTTCTGTTTATTTTGATAAATAAAAGAATTCATTTTTGTTCAATAAATATACTGTCATTAAAATGTTCATTTAAAAAAAAAAAACCTTTTTGATTCTGAAAGCATTGAAGGAGATCCCATAATAATTTAATATTTACCTATTAAAGGTATAGGTTAAAGGTATAATACCTTTACAGTAGTAATAATATATATTTTGTAATATATATTTCAACAATTTTGTTATTTTATTATATGATATGATTAATATCACATTTTTAAAGATGATGGTTTCATTCTAAATATGGTGATTATCTCTAAAGTGGACACCCAACTTAATATATGATATTTACCATCTGAATCTAACAATGCATGTCAACAAATTGAAAAGTCCGCCAGCTGTTTATTATCGCGTTAATTATTGTACCTTTGGGGCGCTTTTTACTCCAATACTTTTACATGTTCTTCCATTATTGAAAAACTTTTGCTTTAATTACCTTGAACAAAACTGAAAATCACCAACAAGACCTTTGTCTTAAAATATATTCAATAATTTTTAGCAATTCTCATTTTCTACTTAAATCTACAACATTTTAAAAAACATCAAATATTATAGATCAAGTTAGCACAGTGTGAAGGATCAGACAAATCTTGATGTTTGGGAAAGTGCTGTGCCATCTAGTGGTTAGGAGGAAAATAAAACCAAAGACGCCTTTTACCCCGGTGCGCCTTTAGCCCTGTTGTAGGATACCCTAATTGAAACTTGGTTACATAGTCGAACTAACTAATCCCCAAGGAGACTCTAATGGCAGTAATCGATGTTATCAAAATAAAGCAAAATGTCTTGATATTAAGTCCGCTTTACATTATAATAACATCATCAAGCCATTTTGGTAATTATTGACTTGGAATAAAACAAGGTCTGGTGGGGCACGGGTATAGAAGCTCACTCTCCAATTAGTTAATGGTGCGCGCCTGGCATGCGGTGTCGAGGAAAATGAAAGGCTCAATCCCCCATCTCACCATCCCTCTTTCACTCCCTATCGGATAACAGGCTCTTGTCCGTGTGACTCTGTACCTGCTGCTTGTTTAAGGGTTTAATTGCTCCTAATTTGTCCGGCAAAGACCTACTATTATGGTGCTGCAAAGTTGCAACCAAATTATACCCCTTATGTGAGTCGAGTGGTGATTCCAGTGGAGTGAGGATTGGTGGGAGGGAGCGATAGACGAGGGTCCCTCGTCATTTTCCAGAAAATAAAACAAATGGCTGGGCCTATACAGTCCATTACCATCAGGCTCCAGGCGGTTCTGAACACAAGAGCTTTCTATTAGGCGAGCCGGCCCGGTTCCGGGGATATAGGATACAGTAAGAGGGAAAGAATAATTGTTGCATTTGTCAAGAACCATCCGGATTGATATTAGCGACGTATGTTTAGGTCATATTCGTATACCTCTGATACGGTCCAGTAAACGGCACGGTATGCTGTTTTGTTGCCTCCATCATCATCCGTAGTGTGCATTTAGAGATGACCGAAGCTTTCACTGCAAGCCTGGTTTGCAAACCTGCCGATCAGATTTTTTTTGGTAGTATTTCAGAGTTGAAAAAGTAAACTGTGGTAGCATAAAGGATGTTAGTTAAAGTCCCCATGAAATGAAGTTTTTTGGCTTTTAGTATGAATATGTTAGCCTTATCTTGTAAAGTGTGCTCCAAAACAATGACAAAATTTGCATTTAGAAGATTTAAGCATTCAAAACTTACAGTCTCTCACTTCCGCCAATATGGATCAATGATTTTGAAGACATCACTCTGCACTTCAGCTTTTCATCAGATTTTCTGTCCAATCAAATGCTCTCTAGAATCTGAAGCATGAAGCATCCCGCCCCTACACTATAAGATGCTGAAGCTGGCTAAAATCGGTCACTTGTTCACACACACTATCGTTAGTGTCACTGGAACCGCTACAGAATGCTATATTTTAAAGCAATATGGAGGAGATTAGGAGTGCAAACTATTAGGAGGAAACTGCGGCTTTACAGAGCTCAACGGCTATGGCCGATCTGTGATATAAACATTTTTTAAAGGGGGAGGAGCTTTTCGATACAGCCCTGTCTTCCTGTTTTAGTGGAAATGATGTCAACAAGTTGAATAATGCAGCTCTTTCCGAGCCACTTCAATGGGCCTTAACTCTCCCTGTAAGAATTAAAGTGACTAAAAATCAATTAAATTTGTAATGCAGTGTTTCAGACTGTTTACATTTAGCCTAAACATGAGGGAAACATTACATCTCTGTTGCCTTGAGAATGTCGTCTCACTGAAATTAAATTTAGCTAGTCTAGTGATGTATCTCTTTCTTTTTTATCTCTATGCTATGTTATTCAGTGTCTATACCTACATAATGCGTTGTCTTTGGTTCTCCATGCTTTTAGTAATGATTTCGAACTTTAAAATATATTCCAATTAGAACGTTGAATCCACGTTTCGATGTTTACTCACACATTAGAATCCCCTTTTCCTTTGAACATCTTGTTTAGCAAACCTAAAGTGAAAGAAACTGTTTTCCTATTACTTAATTCAATCAGGGCGCGGCGGGCAGGGGCTTTCACTCGCCGTGCATTCGGGCCCTCACTGACAGAGTCGGCTTTGTGCCACTTTGTCCGCCGCTGTCACACACTTTAATTCGAGCCTTTCTCTCTCGCATTGAAAACTCTCCACAATGACATTCAATAAGGGCTGGGAGAGTGAAAACCTGGTTATTTTTATATATTCCTTCCCGGACTCTGCGGGGGCCCGCGCGCAGGAATTAATCACTGTTTTTTAACCTCATCGCTTTGAGGTTGTGACGCGACGCGTCTCTCTCTCTCTCTCTCTCTCTCTCTCTCTCTCTCTCTGGGACTGGAAATGATAGCCTACATTTGCCTTAGAACCCTATATTTCAATAGTTCTTGTTGTAAAAAAGTATGGTTTTAGAAATACTCGAAATTGTTCTGTTCGTTTGTGTGCATCCAAAACTGAGGAATATAATCCAAATAGAACGTTTCACTAAAACAGTATCAATTTACATGTATCAATTTAGCATCTTCGTTAAATAAAAGTATAGGCTACCTGTAAAGGTAAAATAATAAAAAACGGGCTTAGAGTTCAAGGGGGAAAAAAACTAAGTGAAAAATATCATCCTAAATGAATGTAGCAAACGATCGATATCTGAATTAGATTTTTTGGTTCGTGAAGGAAAAGTCCCGTTTCAAAAACAAAACTTTTATCAGATTTTGACAGCTGTGTTCTATCCACAACTATGAAACTATTATTTCAATATAATAGGCAACAAATAATGCAATCTAAATTTTAGAATACCCCTGAAACACTCTCTCAGAGACAGTCCTATAATTGTAGTTATAATACTTAATGACGGGCTGAGTTGCAGGTGGATCCGGGCCGATGCGCCTCGTGACGCACGTCATTTGCACAGAATGTCTAATGAGTTCACGCTGAACAAATGACGAGCCTCTTTGAATGAAATTAATTAAAAGAGCAATAGTGTCCATGTGATCGCGTGAGAAAGAAAATAAAGTTTAAAACGACACTAAAGAGTAATAGTATAAAACGTGGGTATTTTTTAAAAGGGAGAAGGGGCAGTACCGCCTCTTGCAGTGTGGGTGGGGCTGACAAGAATAGACTACATTATGCAGTTCATTTAGTTAACAAGTGAAATAATAGGGAAGCGTGCAGAGTGAATGCCGAGAGAAAAGGCACAAAACCCTATTGAGAGCTCTCAGCGTAACCGTCACATGGGCGCACTGGCTCTCCAACTATTTAAGCAGGAACACTTTCTCTTCAGCACCATTCAGCCATCCAGCCTTAGGTACGAGACTGACAAAGAGAAACTTTTACAAACTCTCAGATATTAGGTGAAGAGACACAGGGCTGCCAAGATGCCTCGATCTTTTCTTGTGGATTCCTTGATTTTGAGGGAGAACAGCGAAAAAGGAACCGAGAACAGCCCGCCGTTGTTTCCTTACGCGATGCATCCGTCTCATCCACTCCATGGTCTCTCCGCCGGCTCCTGCCACTCTCGAAAAGCGGGTTTGCTGTGCTTTTGCCCGCTGTGCGTCACATCTCAGCTCCACTCGTCTCCTCCAGCGCTACCGCTCATCAAGGCTTCCTTTCCTGCCTTCAGCTCCCAATACTGTCACACCGCGCTCTCCAGACAGCATTCCACATCCAGCGGCGTAAACCTCAGCGGCTCGGGGTTATACCAAGCCACTTATCCGGTTCCAGATCCACGACAGTTCCACTGCATATCCATAGGTAAGTCGGTTGTGCCAGACGCGTCGCCAGTCATCATAAAAAGTCAACTTTCGTAACTTCTATTCTGTTTTAATGTCACCCACATCATTTAACTCTTTTT
The DNA here is from genome assembly GCA_022828995.1 of Vimba vimba. Lineage (NCBI taxonomy): Eukaryota > Metazoa > Chordata > Actinopteri > Cypriniformes > Leuciscidae > Vimba > Vimba vimba. The sequence continues at coordinate 45,632,878 of CM040820.1, read as the reverse complement.
GTCTTTCCAACAGAGAATAACAGCAGTCAACTTCAGAGCAGCAAGCGCATGCGCACTGCGTTCACCAGCACGCAACTCCTGGAGTTGGAAAGGGAGTTCACCTCCAACATGTACCTTTCGAGACTTCGGCGCATAGAGATCGCAACTTACCTCAATCTGTCCGAGAAGCAAGTCAAGATTTGGTTCCAGAACCGCCGCGTCAAGCACAAAAAAGAAGGCAAAAGCGGCTCCCACAGGACTGGCGCGCACAACTGCAAGTGCTCGTCGTCACTGTCCTCCGCCCGGTGCTCTGAGGAAGAGGATGACCTTCCCATGTCACCCCCGACATCAGAAAAAGAGGACGCAGATCTGTCCGTTAGCCCGTGAACTCTTTGCGCATTGCTCATAACCACCACCTCAAAAGACTCTGTGCGCCACTGACTCCAGTGGAATCCTGAATGCAGCCAAAAAGCGACGCGCGCGCCGTCACCTGTAAATAGCGAGAGAGAAGAAAAACTTTATATATGTTCGGGGTCTGTGTATCCCTTTAATGTTGTATATTTGTATACATGTTCTATGTTTGTAGTTTTTTTCTGAAAACAACTTAAGACCGTAGTTCCGCATCCAAATACATTTCCTGTCACCAAAAGATTTTAAAATCAGTCCAACATGAACAAAGCTGATTCGACTGACTTTTTAATTTGTATTTGTATTATTTTTTAGAAGATATTCAGAACTGTTGCTTTGTTTGTATGGATGGTGAGTACAGGGTAGCTTTAAGCACATTTTTTGGGGACAGAATGGAAATATGGGATGTATCTGATGTATACGTCACTTCAGTGACAGAATTTGTTGTACTTTTATTGTAATGAGAATATTTATTTATTTAAAAAACCTTAATGCTGAAAATAAAGAATATTTCTTAGTGACACCATTTGTCTCGTATCAGTTGGTTTTACAAGCATATTATCTAATGCAACTCACAAAGCTGGGTGAACCTGTCATATTGAAAGCAACAAAAGACACACATGACTCTTTTTTTCTTCTTCCTAATAAGATCGAGCCTTCTAAGGTTATAATTTACAAGGCTTGATTTTTCTTATGAATCGTAATAGCTTTTAGTAATATTCATGCGTAAAATCCCTCATTTTAATAATTCAGCGTCAGACAGAAAACTTTCTCTTACGCGTGTGACTTGGAAAAGTGTAAATCCGAAATTGCGAATGAACACACTGGACGTTCTGCGCATCTTCGTGGAAAATTAAATGTAATAAGTTTTGTTTCCCCCAAAAAACTAACACATTAAACACGTATACGCAAAAACATAATCATGACTGCAAGGATACGTGACACTTTATAAATGCGCTGGGACTATAGTGATGATTCAGGGAAAAGTATCCATAAAGCGTGCGCAATAAAGGGTTGTAATGTTCTGCAATTTTAAATTAATGAATTTTATATATAGCATCATGTATATTTACATATAAAGTCTTCGCCAAGGGAAGTAAACCTCAAGGCGTAATTTAATACTCGCTAATGTGACAAGCGCGCGTGTTGAGCGCAGTCCAACAAATACATAAAAAAACATTTATAATGTCTTTAAAGGGAAGAAATATGAGTGTATGTGGCCGTCTGTAATAGATGACTGTGTTTAAGTAAAGATAACAACTGATAAAAGATTTAGACCTTTTAAAACACTATCGATGTGAGAGTTTGTGTGCGCGGAGAGTCCGCGCGCTTATCTAAATCACTGGATCACCGCGCTCCTCTATTTACAACTCAAGTGCATCGGGATCGATCTCCGTCAAGAAGTCCAAAGAGACGCGTATTCATCGGGTTCCCTGTGGCATTCCCTGGGGACGCAGCTGAAAGCGCCTGGTGTCCCCCAGGCGCGGGGCCTCTCCGTTAAACACTGAGCCCTTTAGCGCACGGTTCTTAACAGTCTCGTGAGAGCGGGTTAATAAAACCCAAAGTAGTGTATTAATACACAGACAATAATGCGCAAATGAATAAAATATGCGAGTCAACGAGACAGATTAATCGATGTTTGTATTTAAATTTATTTAAAGGGGTCTAAGCGGACACTTGGTGATGATGATGATGATGATGAGGGTGATTATTGTGTTTGCTTGTTGCGTTTAATAAAAACGACCATTTCGTTTCAAAACTCATATAGCCTAACTATAATATGAATTGGTTATTTATTCAAAAAAGTAGCTTTTGCTCAAGGTCTCAAAAATTAAAGATCGTTCGTGTCGACATCAGAAACTAATATCCCTAACAATTTAAGAAAGACATGCGGGCTTGCGTTCTGTGAAAAAAAAAATCTATATATATCACAAGTTATTTTATTTAGGCCTACGTAAAATGGCTATTTCTATTTTTCATCTCCTTCACGCGCACCAGAACTGGAGCTCACATTACATTTTTTAGCAAAGCACTATACCGCACTCTTGGACGCTGGACTCGATGCGCCCTGCTCCATTATACCATGGCACTTTAAATCTTCATTTAAATAATTGAATTGGTTTTAAATGTTATTTCCTTTGCTGGGAATTTATCATCAGCTATCGGTGTCAACAAAGGGTCTGGTAAGATCGGGCACATTTACTAAATTATTCCAGTCATTGTGTCTTCGGGATCCCGGATTGCTCGTGGAAACTCTCCTTTAATTGTTCACTTAAACATTTTTAACAAAACTCTAATATTTGCATTTGTGAAGATATAGGATTAGGCCATTTTGTTAATTACACCATACAGTCTCATTTTGCACCGTGCGTCCTCTGCAAAGCGCCCTTTATCCGCTCAATAGCCCGGGGGTACGTGCGCCCTGGGGGAGTTTAAAGCCTGCATGCTGCTCAAAATTCTCAATTTATTTATTCTTAATTTTGCGCCGATCAATTCATTGAAGTAAAAAAGGGCTACAGTGTCTTTTTAGGGGAAGAAAGGCGAATTGTTGACGTGACCCTGACAGGGGCTGCTGAGAGGGCTTGCCTGACGCTCGAGGGCCGCTTGAGTCAACAGACCCCCATCTAGCAGACTCGCCCTTGTCTTTCTTCCAACTAATTTTTCATTTACGGCTTTTCTTAGACTTGTCTCTTATCTATCAGATTAAAAGAGCAGCTTGTAACAAATCAGTCTGCCCGATTTACAAGAGCATTAAAAGCGGACAAAAGAGGCAGGCCGTCAGTACCTGAGTCTGGTAGACGGTGAGGCGCTGCAGCTGATTCGATGAGTTGAAAATGCGCACGAAACAAAATACTTGAATCCTGAAAAAGAGCCTTTGTATGTTTCTTTAGAAATCAAGCAATTCTGCATGACAAAGGACAATTAATAAGCCGTCTTTTCACGACCAGCAGCTGGTTTCCCTGTCAAGGAAAGTTGGAAAAAATTCGGACTGAATGCGCGCAAAAGCCCTTTGCGCGCAGACAGCTACCCAAGGTGACCCATTTGGCACAGTTAAAATAAGCAGGCTGAGGCAAAAGCGAGGGAACTGTCAAAAACATTTAAGCTGGAATATCTTGAAATTGCAAATCCCTTTATGTGGAGGGACGCTGCCGATCTGGGTTAGACGTACAATGGAGGTGGTTAAGTTGGAGAGGCTTTGGAAACGGACACGTGGCCTCTCAATGAGAGCTTCTTGGGAATCGCGTGGCTCGCAGCGCGTCTACAAACTTTAAACGAGGTTTAAACTGGATATTTTCTCAGATTCTTAAAGCACAGTATAGCTAGGTGAAGTTAAATATAGTACGACGATAATAATAATAATAAAAAATACATATATTATGTTAACGTTAATAAATGTAAATTTAACGAGTAATCCTCAAGTGGCTGTTGCAACTTCCTTTATCTTCGTAAAAAATAGATACAGCCTAGATTTTTTTGTTTTTGTACGAGACTCGAAATCCTATGAAGTGTAGAATTTAAACAGAACTCTTAATTTGAATTTAACATCAGTTATTTAGGTGTGAAATGCTTTTAAAATGTTAATACGAGACCCTTTCCTGGACATTTTTACGGTTTCTGGATGCGTTTTGTGTACAGATAAACAGTTAGAAACATTTCGAGGGTTTTATTTTTTTTCCATAATAGTCCATTTTCAGCAATGAACAGCCTTTCTTTTTTTTTTCTCCGTGGAAACTCGCAGTGGTGTTTTACTTTTGCACTATGATATCTCTCTGAAATAAGCGATCGAGAACAAATAGGCATAAATTATGAAGCCAGAGAGTGCTATCTTGATGGTGGCTATACATCATTTTTATTATAAAATTTATTAGGACACATGTTAAATCTGACTTTGTTTACCAGCAGTTTATCATTCTTTTATCCAAGTTTGCGCATGCAGAAACTAAACATCTAATAAGACATTCCCAACACAATATGCCACGGTCTCACGGACAGAGCTAAGCATTTTAAACTTGCAATGTTTTTCAGTGAGCGTTTTACTCAGTATCACGCAGTTTGATGTCGTTCATGCAGAACTGAATCACTCCAATGCGAGGGAGAGAGAGAGAATCTGCACCTGCGATGTCAAGAGGTCGAGAAATAATGAACAGGGCTGACTTAGAACTGCGCTTTCAAGTGTTAACTCTTGTAAACTGATATAAAGAGACAAGACACACAATAATGCTAAGGGGAAAACACTCGCGTATCCGCCTGTATGTTTTCAGCGGCGCCTTCCAAACTTTCACAGCCTTCTAAATTCTCTTTTTGATTGAATTTTGCACAGTTAAACAGTTCCAGCCACCTCCTACCCCCGGTGCCATTGATGTCTTTCTGACCTGATAAAATGCGCTTGGCTGCCGTCAAATGGGCCAGCTTTGCCTGTTCACATTTAAATATGGGAATTAGTCATGAGCCCTGTCACAAGCAGCAGAAATTGCTAAATTGTTGGCCTCTTTTCAGCGACGAGAGCGCTGGGGTCTGCATTCATTAGATTGAATTTAGCGTCGAGGTGAGAGACCTCTGTGGCTGTCTTTTACCGGGATGTCATAACAAGGAATCGTTCTGGAAATGAGGGGGCGTGCACGCGCAAAAGCGAAGAGGAGGAGGGGGTTGAAGCTGTATTATTATTATTATTATTATTTAAGCTGTATCATTTCAGTTTGAAGCGGATTCTGTCATTTAGTTAAAACAAATC
>CM040820.1:45540259-45622759 GCA_022828995.1 Vimba vimba | reverse complement strand
TAGGCTATAGAAAAAAATCTGAGTTAGCCCCTACTTTGTGCACTTACAAAAAAATACAAATAAAAAAAAAAACGGAACTAGGCACCTCTTGCAACAGTGATTATTAAATCAAACAACAATATTGTTGATGATAAATTCAAAGTAAAAAATGTTCTTTTCAAAACGCTATACATCCCTCAATTTTTTTCCCCAAAACGCTAAATCCATCTTTTTTTTTTTTTTTTTCAAAAATTGATGGTTTGTCCTTTTAAAAAAGTCTTTTGTCTTTTATTTTTCGTGTTTGCATTTATGAGGAAAAAACAATATTACGTGACAGTTCTCCATTATGGACGCGAGCGCTCTGAAAGCGCACTATAAAAGACTTTCAAACTTTCACAGAGACCTCAAAACAGAAAGCACAAAGCCTTTCTTTAAAACGAATTTCGTTTTGTATTAATTGCATCTTAGTTTTAATATTTTTTTCATTACCAATTTCTGGATTTAATACATAAAAATAAAAATAAAAATAAAACTATGTAGCCTAATAAATGTGCATTTCTCCGGTGCGTTCACTAGCCTACTGCAAAGATCGCGAATCAATAGAATAGCCTATCATAAACTTCATCTTTGCAGCCGACACAGAAATTAATAAACAATTAAAATGTCTTATTGCAATATTTTACATAATCATTACTTTTGCTGGTTCTTTGAGGCAGCTTTTTAGGTTTATGGCGTTTTGGAAAAGAGCTCTTCACGTGGCTACAAACACCGTTTCACCAAGGCACAGCAGCCCTTCAGCACATAAGAACAAAAAGAGAAAAAGCACGGACTTACTAATTACGAAACTTTGATGTGGTTGAACAGGTGAAACAGTCACAAATTGCAACTCAAACCTTCTCAGTACGAGACGAGTTATGAAGGAAGAGAACAGCATTACAGTTTTCAGCGCGTCCTCCTCTGATTGCTGTGTTGTGACTGAAAAAGTGCGTGCAGGAGCACATGCGCAAAACGTAGGTTTGTAAAATGTCCTTTTGTAAATTGACATATTATAAAATAAAAATAATTCTTATATCATTTTACAAAACGGTTTTGCGCATGTGCTTCTGCGCGCACTATTTCGTGCGTTTTTGACGACACGGGACCATGGGCTGGGCCACTCGTTGCTTCCGGGAATAGTACTGCCCTACAGTGTTAAAAATCGCTACATATAATTGTTTAGAATGTTATAGTGTGCGTTATTTGTTTTCTCTTTAACTTCGTTCAGCTCTTTTCATGTTTGGGGGGTCGGATTGTACAAATTATGAAATATTCGATATCCCAATTTTGCATATCGTCCAGACAACAATTTGGATATTATCGTCTAAACGATATATCGCCCACCTCTAATGCTAACCCCTAACTTAAACCCTTACCTTAGTAAGTATACCTAAGTATAGCGTTGGTACTAGTACATCATGATAGATAGATAGATAGCATTACTGTTTTTCGCGATTGGATCTTTGTGTCTGAACTTTTCTGTATGATTGAAATTTTAATGTAGAAATTTTGACAAGACAATGTAATTGATATTAACAAGAGTAATTGATATTAAATGAACAATAAAAATACAAAAATAAATAGTTTAAACTGAATTAACTAACTTAAATACATTTTAAACGATTAACTTATTGACTATGGGACAGATTTAGTAAACAGGGCAACTTAGCATGAGAACTGAAGTTCTGCGGCTGATTTACTGACAATGCGCACATTAAAAAACACAGACACTGCAGCTCATTTCTATTATGACCAACACAATCTACCAGGAGATGCGCAAATTAGCGTATAGGGTCACAAACAAGCCGAGCCAATGATAATCAGGTGTGGGTAATCTACTATAACAACACGGGCGCAGCAAATTAAAAATAATGTGACTTGCCCAACAATATGTTCGGATAGCATTTTTCTCTGGCATTCCAAACTAATGTACACGAGTGGAGAAAATTCTCCCGCTTCTATCACACGCTGTCTTTTCTCTGTGGTTTCTCCTAACAGCAACTATTGCAGCATGTCAATATTCATTTTCCTCAGAATAGATACATGCTCTCTCTCTCTCATCTCTCCGACAGCGAGTGACACACAAACCCGTGTCCCCTCACTCACTCGTTTCATTTGCTCCGGATGAATATTGTTGGTTTTACAGGGCTTGAATTTCATCGTGGGATTGTGCGTATTGCACATCATTTTACTCAATCTCGCAGATTTTGTGCTCACACCCAAAGTGCACGCACATAAAGCCGCCTCTGAGTACCTAAATTGAGTTATTTTACGCTGTTTATTGTGCTTAAAGGGATACTTCACCGATTAGCTTTAAGCTTTGTATCAGTAGAAACCCGGTAGTATTTTCGAGTGACCGTGTTTCCCTCCCTCATGTCCCCCTGAGACGAGAGATTTCTGTATTGTGTGTCTGGAAAAAAACCTCAGATGATGCAAAAATCGTCATTTAGCGTCAATGAGGCTTTTTAGTTCAGAGGCGAGAGACTCCAGCCAGTAGGAGGAGCTCGTCCCGCATGTGTTCAACCCGCCCATAGGGGGATCTCGCGATAAAACGCCCTCTTTTCAGTTTCGAGTCGACTCGTAGCCTAGTTGTATCATTTCTTCCGATACGGCCCTCTGTAACCGGTGGGCGTGGCTTGGGAGTGTCCTCATAGGGCAGCAAAGCAAGTGCATTCTGGGAGGTGTTGTCTTTCATCCACATGAGCCAAAAATACATTTTATGGCTTTTCTCAGTCCAGAAGGCACCAACTTATAATATAATTTCACATTTCTACTACATACATGACCCAATTTAAATACACATTCATCTTTCCAGTGGTGTAATATCCCTTTAAACAGTCAAATACCGGTACAGTGTCGGTCTTGACGAGTATTCACGCAAACACAGTTAGTTTTGTTTTAAGTGAACTTAAACAGTTGAGAAAGAAAACGCATGTATAATGGATCCGTGCGTCAGGTCTTAAAGTGACAGCAGCCTAATATACCTACTGCCAAATTATGATATAGTATTAAAAATATCTATATGGCAGTTTTTCCCCATGGTATCAGTGTCAAAATGGTGGCCAGAGAAAATGCAGAGTGGTTAGTAACATTGGAAAACTGCTAGGCACAGTGGCCGGTGAGCAAAACAGTTAATGTCAAGCCCTGAGTGTCACTATTATCCGTGATGATACAGTGCTTTCTCTATCCATCTTTACATTTTAACTCTAATGCTATGCTATTGTGATAATTTTCTTCCTTTAGGTTTGACTATTCTGGCTGCGGGTCATCTGAAGGGGAAATGGGTAACTACAACATGGGTGCCTGGAAGAAGGACGTACTCTATGTACTGGATGAATTAGTAGAAGGGCCACAGGTGAGTGGATTAACAGCATTACCACACTGGAGAGTCTTGATGAGTTGAATTTGACCAGGAATCATTCATTGACAAATATGCCTTCAGTTACTTGAATACGAATTAATCAAATTATGCACATAACCAAAGTGAAATCAGCCCTATTGCAAACTTTTTCTGTCATCAGTATCCCATGTTCACATTGTTTTCTCCCTATTAAAAGGTTCTGACAAGCAGTGTTGGGGAAGCTACTCTGAGTTTGACAAGCTACACATAACTTAAAGTAGTTAAACTACAGTCAAGCTACCCTTCAGAAAAAGTAGTTAGCCAAACTACAGGTTACTATTAAAAACTAGCTAGCTACATTGAAACTACTTAAATTTTTTTGTTTTGTTTTTACAAAGACTTATATTACAAATAATTGAATAATTGTTTTTGATTGACAGATGCTTTGCCAAAGCAATGGCGCAAAACACAACATTAGTGATTTTTTTCTAGGTTCTTTACAAAACTGTGGCGGGACATAGTAAACTATGATGGGTCATCATAAAATCAGAAATAGACATTTGATATAGAGTGCAATAAAGCAGGACAGTTAATACATTTTTAAAAGGCTATTATTCACCTGTCTGAGCTTGAAATCTTCGACACTGACTGCATTTTAATCTTTGGCTTGCATAAATTACATACAAAACTGTAATCTTTACTAGTCGATTCATGTGAAATCTGCACTGTACGTCCTTTACATAATCATGAGAATATCTCTTCTCAGTGAACTGTAAAGCCGCAAGATGCGTGATAAAACAATAGATAGCGGTTCTACACAATTTTTGTGATCTAATAAGACGACGACGCTTCATTCAGTGCAGGCTCGTCAAAAAACGCGTTTGGTCGCGCTACACTTCTACTTTCTGGAAAAAGGAGTTAGCTACTGTTGTAAAAGCAACTGAGCTACTTAAATGTAGTTAAGTTAGTAGCGTCGTAGTTAGCTTGCAGTTAGCTATTCCCCAACACCTCTGGCAGTTGTTTGGAACTTGACGTATTTTTTCTTCTTTTTCTCCCTTTTTACTCAAACTCGCACACAAATGGTCAATTTCTCTGTGGTGTCACTTGCTCAAGATCCTGGTTGGCTCCAGCATGGGTGGATGGCTGATGTTGCTAGCCGCTCTTGCACGGCCAGAGAAGACGGCTGCTTTAGTGGGCATCTCAGCCGCTGCAGATCATTTTGTCATGGCCTTCAACGCACTGCCAATAGAGGTAATTGTAATTTGTTACAAGTTTCACAAATTTTGTAATAGCATCACTATTACTATAGAGCGCTGCAGTGATGATGTTTTTTTGTAGACCAACCGGGAAGTTAGCATCACTCTGGTTCCCTTGACCAAAAACCAGTATGATTTTCCATTGGCTTTTGGATTATTGCAGAAAATAAGCTGTTTGACATACAAAAGTATATGCTTCTTACACATATTTTTTGTTCACCATGATCATTTTCACAAATGAACAACTTTTATGAATTTTGAAGCCTAAATTGGTAGAAGTAAAAAGCTAAACGTAGGCTATAAACAAATTACACATTGGTCACATGACTTCAATTAACCGTCACCATTAAGCTTTAGTCAGCTCTTTCAGTCTTTATTTAAAAACATTTTCCCTTACTTTACACTTTACATCTTTTTTTTTTCTCGTAATCCGTGCTCAAGTACTGTATGCCGAATGTCCAATAAAGTTGTTCTCATTTAGATATATTCTGCTAGACAACTGAACAAGTATGATATAGTGACTGACTACATGTTAACCAGCAGTCCAAAAATTCACTAGATTTGTTGCTAGTCGCTAGTATTTCGAAGAAAAGTCTCTAAAGGAGCGTGAAAAGTTGATAAATTAGCGACAAAGTTGGTCGTAGAATAATGTAGTGAATATTCTCCTCACTACAGACCTTATTTTAGACTTTTAACAAAAAACCCATTGATTTCAGGACGGTGGAAATGTAAGTGCTAAAATGATAACTCGTTTTGGCCTACAAAAATACGTCATCCCTGCGCCACCTTATTGCTCAACCCTCAGCAAGTAAATGACAGTTTTACGCCTTTTCTGTTAATATCTCCTTTTATACTATTAAGGATGTAACACAACAAACATTATTTGTATCAGAGGTTTAAAAAAAATTTTTTATTGTAAATATTGTTTATTTTCCTCTTTATACATGGTTTGTTTTTCAATTTTAAATGAAATAAGAAACTAGAAAATGACCAATTTAAAAATATGATTTTTTTTCTCAAGTTTTTTTGAGCCGGCACTGCACCTCCTTTGCCTCCTGATCCATATCTTCCCCTTTTTCAATAGACAAAGAAGGAGATAGAGGAACAGGGCTTTTGGAAATTCCCTACCAAGCACAATGAAGAGGGTTTCTACACTCTAAGCATGGACTTTCTGAAGGAGGCCGAGAACCACTGCATACTCCAGAGCCCCATCCCCGTGTCCTGCCCCGTCCGGCTGATTCACGGCCTCAAGGACTCGGACGTACCCTGGCACGTCTCCATGCAGGTCGCAGAGCGGGTGCTCAGCAATGACGTGGATGTCATTTTTCGCAAGCATGGGCTTCATCGCATGTCAGAGAAAGATGATATTAAGCTCATGGTGTACACTATTGATGACCTTATCGACAAATTAACCACTTTAGGGTGAAGAATGGGTGACAACGTGAAGGATGGACCAGTTGGGATGGGAAAATCCGTGTACACAGGTGTCAGGTTTCTGGAAAATCGAGGTAGATATAGTGACTAATTGAAAGGGATGTCAACCAAAAGTGAAAATTCTCATTTCTTTCCAGAGCAATAGGACTTTATTTGTTCCATCATGGAAGAGCATACAGCGACCTGCTGCTGCCATACTCGTGCGCTCTATTCCTTCAAGTCTCCTGAAGCCATACGATAGCTTTATGTAAAGTATAGGCCAACATTTAAATCATTATTCAATGAAAATCTTGCCTGTTCCTATAGCTCACAAGAAGCAAATTTGATAAAACCTTATAACCAAATGTAACGTTCCAAATTTGAATATGCACAAGCACTAATGAGATTTCAGAGCTTTGACGGGGCAAGAATTTCAGTGATTTATCACTTATGTAATACTTTACAATAAGGGTCTCATTTGTTAGCATTAGTTAATGCATTAACTAACATTAAACTAACAGTTTTTTACAGCATTTATAAACATGTTAGTTCACAGTGCATTAACTAATGTAAACCAATACAACTTTTGATCTATTACATTAGTAAATGTACTTTTCTTATAAAAGTATATTAATAAAACATTAATATATGCTGTAGAAGTATTGTTCATTGTTAGTTCGTGTTGTTAACTAATGAAACCTTATTGTAAAGTGTTACCATTACTCCAGTTTCATCACAACGCAAAATGCCAAACCTTTGTAGACAAAGTAAAAAGAACTCCACATTTGTCTTGCCTTGATTTTTAGTATTGTTTCTCATTTTAATGTGATAATTTTTGTAATGGTATAAACTATTGTTCAACTGTTATTTTGTTTTCAAAGTATTGCAAGTAGCATAACATCGTCTTGCACTTCATTTGGTGAGGGTTCGGTTGGACAGTAGCTCACAGTGTCTGTGCCTTGCATATTAAGAGTGCATGTCTTTTCTTATCACTTCCAGTAGGACACACTTCTGAAGAACATTGTAAAACACACTGTTGTGCTACAGACTACACAATCAGACTAGATAGGTGAACAACACTGCATAAAGCCATTTATTTGGAAGAGGAGTGTAAACGCTAGGAGATGATTTTTTTGCTGATTTTGACTTCTTTGTCTGTTTCACCACCTGTTTTTTCTTCATGCACTAGTGCAGTGATGCAGCCACAGAACAATATCATCTTTCAAGAGCCTCGTTTCTCTTCAAATTGTTCTCTTGTTTAATATATATACTCAAAAATACTATATATTTTTACCTCTTTGAGTTTTTTTTTATTACCGCCAACTGTGGTATTATATGTGTTTGTTAGAGTACCCATTGATAGTGTGATGGTGATTCTTCTAGTGACAAAAGGTTTGTTGTCTTCCTTTTTCCTTTTCATTTTTTCACTAATATTGCCACAGGTTGATTACCACAAGTATTGTCACCCTTCTCTACTGTTTGTCAGCTTTATGCTTGTTTTATTATTTATATCATTTATTATATATATATATGTAGATTTCTGTTAGCTCATATTAAACATGTTATAAAGTTTAAAATGCAACATGTATGTCATGTTTTCAAATATGTATAAATCTATGCCATGTATAAAAATAGGTGTTTTCATTATTAAACTGGACAGTGAGAAACTGCAGGTTTTCTGTGTCATTTGTTTGTCTGTTTCTTGTCTGTGTGCTTGTTTTGATGTAAATTTGTCATATATCCTAGTCAAAAAGTTTGAGACGAGACCAAATGACATTTATCGTTGAGTTTTTTTTTGTGAGGCTTGGGTTTAATGGTAGGGTTAATGGTCTCTTACAAATATTATTAGTGTGTGTGTCAGATAAACCATACATTATTTTCCCCTTTATGTCCATTTTTTTGGTCCCCATGAGGAAAACAGCTTTTTTTTTTTTTATGTTTTTTGGAAATGTAAAAATGCTGAAAGTTCACAAGATCTTACTCTCTTAGTCCCTTTCTGAAATCCTGATGTGAAGATGATGCTGAACTAGAAGTTTTCTAAGGACCCCCAAGCTTGTGCCAGGCTGCGGCCTCGTCTTTCCATTCACCAAAGATCCTCTGACTCCCACTGGTTCTCTCTCATCAAGACAACATCAGCAAAGATCAGCTGGAGCCTCAACAAATTGCATCAGGACAGTTTAATTCAAATGGACGAGACATGCAAGTATCAAACTTTGTCTCATTATTTGATACATTAAGTATCCTTACCCCTTTTTAAGAAAGGCGTGTAAGAACTAAACTGTTGGTTTGCTCAAGGCTGTTGATCTGCTGAATTTCAAACAATGCTATAACTTCTTGCTTTCCTGTATTCTGCTTCAGCTCTCTTTCCCTTGGTAAACTCTATGCATGTATGTATGTGTATGTTAGAGTAGTTTGTGTTTAGGCTAGTTAATAAAATCTTGTTCTTGATGAGGCCTTCACAGGGGAGTCTAGTTGACACAATCTCTCCTGACACTTCAGGGATGCGTTGTGGTCGTGTCTAGGCGCAGGTCCTCCATCTGGTCTGGATACGGGCCGGATCCGGCTGACTACATCATGTGTTGTGGTCATGTCTAGGCGCAGGTCCTCCATCTGGTCTGGATACGGGCTGGATCCAGCTGACTACATCATGCGTTGTAGTCGTGTCTAGGCGCAGGTCCACCATTTGGTCTGGATCCGGCCCGGATCCGGCTGACTACATCATGCGTTGTGGTCGTGTCTAGGCGCAGGTCCTCCATCTGGTCTGGATACGGCCCGGATCCGGCTGACTACATCATGCGTTGTGGTCGTGTCTAGGCGCAGGTCCACCATTTGGTCTGGATACGGCCCGGATCCGGCTGACTACATCATGCGTTGTGGTCGTGTCTAGGCGCAGGTCCACCATTTGGTCTGGATACGGCCCGGATCCGGCTGACTACATCATGCGTTGTGGTCGTGTCTAGGCGCAGGTCCACCATTTGGTCTGGATACGGCCCGGATACGGCTGACTACATCATGCGTTGTGGTCGTGTCTAGGCGCAGGTCCACCATTTGGTCTGGATCCGGCCCGGATCCGGCTGACTACATCATGCGTTGTGGTCGTGTCTAGGCGCAGGTCCTCCATCTGGTCTGGATACGGCCTGGATCCGGCTGACTAAAACCTGTGTTGTGGTCGTGTCTAGGCGCAGGTCCTCCATCTGGTCTGGATACGGCCCGGAACCGGCTGACTACATCATGCGTTGTGGTCGTGTCTAGGCGCAGGTCCTCCATCTGGTCTGGATACGGCCCGGAACCGGCTGACTACATCATGCATTGTGGTCGTGTCTAGGTGCAGGTCCACCATTTGGTCTGGATCCGGCCCGGATCCAGCTGACTACATCATGCGTTGTGGTCGTGTCTAGGCGCAGGTCCACCATTTGGTCTGGATCCGGCCCGGATCCGGCTGACTACATCATGCGTTGTGGTCGTGTCTAGGCGCAGGTCCTCCATCTGTTCTGGATACGGCCCGGATCCGGCTGACTAAAACCTGTGTAGTGGTCGTGTCTAGGCGCAGGTCCTCCATCTGGTCTGGATACGGCCCGGAACCGGCTGACTACATCATGCGTTGTGGTCGTGTCTAGGCGCAGGTCCTCCATCTGTTCTGGATACGGCCCGGATCCGGCTGACTAAAACCTGTGTAGTGGTCGTGTCTAGGCGCAGGTCCTCCATCTGGTCTGGATACAGCCCGGAACCGGCTGACTACATCATGCGTTGTGGTCGTGTCTAGGCGCAGGTCCACCATTTGGTCTGGATATGGCCCGGATCCGGCTGACTACATCATGTGTTGTGGTCGTGTCTAGGTGCAGGTCCTCCAACTGGTCTGGATACGGCCTGGATCCGGCTGACTACAGTAAACCTCGGAATAAGCAGAAAGACTAACATTAGCGTAGATGCCATTCTGATGATGTAACGAGTACATCGGGTGTTAGGCCTATAAGGGGGTTCTGGCTGACCTAATTTATGCAGCCTAATAATCATTTAACTGATTTGAATAATAGGAATGTATAATTTTCTATGTGTATGCCAGGTTAAAGAGATGTTTTTAGTCTAGATTTAAACTGAAAGAGTGTGTCTGCTTCCTGGACAATGTTAGGAAGACTAATTTTAGTTTAGGTGCTAAATAGGAAAAGGATCTACTGCCAGCAGTCGATTTTGATATTCTAGGTATTATCAACTGGCCAGAGTTTTGAGATCGCAATAGACGTGAAGGACTATAATGCATTAAGAGCTCGCTCAAGTACTGCGGAGCTAAACCATTTAGTACTTTGTAAGTAATCAACAATATTTTAAAATTCATATGATGTTTAATAGGGAGCCAGTGCAGTTTTGACAGAACTGGGCTAATATGGTCATACTTCCTGGTTCTGGTAAGAACTCGAGCTGCTGCGTTTTGGACCAGCTGTAGTTTGTTTATTAAGCGTGCAGGGCAACCACCCATAATAGCATTACAATAATCTAGCCTTGAGGTTATGAACGCATGAACTAACTGTTCCACATTTTTCATTGAAAGCATATGCCGTAATTTAGATATATGTTTACGATGGAAGAATGCAGTTTTACCGATGCTAGAAACGTGGCTTTCAAATGAAAGATTGGTATCAAAGAGCACACCCAGGTTCCTAACCGACGACGAAGACTTGACAGAGCAGCCATCAATTGTTAGACAGTATTCCAGATTATTACGTGCAGAGGTTTTTGGTCCAATCATTAGAAACTCTGTTTTTTCCGAATTAAGTAATAGGAAAATACTAGTCATCCAAATTTTTATATCAGCTATGCATTCCGTTAATTTCTTGAATTGGCAAGTTTCGTCCAGCATAACAGTGAAAACTAATCCCATGGTTCCTAATGATATCTCCCAAGGGTAGCATGTACAGAGTGAACAGCAACGGTCCTAGTACTGAGCCTTGTGGTACGCCATACTGAACTTGTGATCGATAAGACATCTCTTCGTTTACTTCTACAAACTGATAATGGTCAGATAAGTATGATATAAACCATGCTAATGCAATTCCACTAATGCCAACATAATTTTCGAGTCTATTTAAAAGAATGTTGTGGTCGATAGTGTCAAATGCAGCACTAAGATCGAGTAACACTAATAGAGAGATACAACCACGATCGGATGATAAGAGCATAATTTGTGACTCTAATGACAGCAGTCTCAGTACTAGGGTACGATCTAAATCCTGCCTGGAAATCCTAGCAGATATCATTTCTTTCTAAAAAGGAACATAGTTGTGAGGATACTGCTTTTTCTAGTATCTTTGACAAAAAGGGTAGATTTGAGATCGGCCTGTAATTGACTAATTCTCTAGGATCAAGTTGTGTTTTTTAATAAGAGATTTAATAATAGCCAGCTTAAAAGTTTTCGGTACATATCCTGGTGACAAAGATGAATTAATGATATTAAGAAGAGGATCTATGACCTCTGGAAGCATGTTTTTGTTTTAGATGATTTAACAAGTTTAGACAATTCTTCCTCTCCTATTGCAATGAATGAATGGAATTTTTCCTCAGGGAGACTGCCTGATGTGATACTGTAGTAGATGGTTGCATAGTTATAATTTTCTCTCTAATATTATCAGTCTGGTAAGTAAAGAAGTTCATAAAGTAATTACTGCTATGCTCTTTGAAAACTTCAGAAGTAGAAGCTTTATTTCTTGTTAATTTAGCCACTGTGTCAAATAAATACATAGGGTTGTGTTTGTTTTGAATCGAAAAATAAGCAGATCTAGCAGTTTTTAAAGCTTTTCTGTACGCAATCGTGCTCTCTCTCTCCACGAAATTTGAAAAACGTCTAGTTTTGTTTTCTTCCAGTTGCGCTCCATTTTTCTGGCTGCTCTCTTAGCACGGCATTGGACTAGTTTCTTTAATCTTCTTTAAGCGCAAAGGAGCAACTGTGTCTAAAGTGCTGGAAAAGAGAGAGTCAAAAGTTTCTGTCGCAATATCGAGCTCTTCTAAGCTATCCGGGATGCTGAGGAGATGAAACTGATCAGGAAGATTATTAATAAAGCAGTCTTTAGTGGCAGAAGTGATAGTTCTAACATATTTGTAACACGGAGTCGAGCTTTGTCACATGATCCTGATTTATTATTATTTTCAATGTTGAAAACAGTTTTTGCTGCTTTGTATTTTTGAGGAAACCGTGATACACTACCATACAGAAGTTTAGGCTCAGTAAGAATTTAAAAAAAAGAAAAGAAAAAAATTCTACTTTTATTCAGGAAAGTTTGAAAAAGTGACCGATTTTCAAATTCTTTTGAACTTTCTATTTATCAAAGAATTCTGGGAAAAAAAATTAGTTTTCCACAGAAATATTAAGCAGCAAATAATGATCAACAATGATCAATATAAGAACCATTATTAATATCTTGGTGCTAATAATAAATTGTAAAATTTGAGCAGAAAATCAGCATATTAGACTGATTTCTGAAGGATCATGTGACACTAAAGACTGGAGAAATGATGCTGAAAATTCAGGTTTGCATTAGCCTACATTTTAAAACGTATTCAAACAGAAAATGTTTTTTTTCAATGTTTCACAATATTATTGTATTTTTCATCAAATAAATGCAGCATTGGCAAACACAAGAAACTTCTTTCAAAAACATTTTAAAAATGTTAATTATTACAAACTTTTTCGTAGTGTATTTGTGTTAAGCTGATATATTTGCTTATGTGAATGTTATTGCCGTTCTCCGTCAATATAGTTATTTGATTGGTCATGGTTCCCACAGAGTTGTGTGTTCAGATCTGTTGTGAAAGAGTCTCCTGTTCCCTCTCACACCACAGCTCCAAATTCTAGCAGCTGCGTCTCGTGATCCGCGCTCTGGAGACTTCTGTACAGGTAAAACTCACAGCAATACTCTAAACTACAGTTTCAGCAAACCTTGTGTAAAAAGTGATAGCATAGGTCATTTTGAGTTGCCTTAATACAGTTTGTGAGGCACATACTGTAAGAAATCTGTGCTGCGTTTCTCAGAAGCATCGTGAGCTTGGTGCCAATGGCTCTACAATCGACTTACTTTTGAGAAACGCAGCACAGGTCATTTTTTGACGTTTTCATTTATTTAGCAGCTGAAAGCCACAAGGTTTTTGTTTGTTTTTTTGCATAAAGGTGTGACTTGTAATAGTTGAGGCCAAAGTTGCTTATGTTCTTGCCAGACTTTTTTTGTTTGATGTTTACTTTACATTTGATAATTACTTTTTTTGAAAGCACTTTATTAGTATACAGCTAACAGTGTATAGAGTATAGCTAATTTAATATTTTAGACAAAATTAGGGGTAACACTTTACAGTAAGGTTTCATTTGTTAACATAGTTAACTACCGTAGTGGTCAAGATGGATCTCCGTTCTTCAATAACCCTACAAGTGTGATTACCAAAAGGAAAATATTCCATTTAAAAATTGTTTTATTTAAATATGAGAGAAGAACAAAACACTAAACTTGGTTAAGGTATTAAATGGACAAAATTATTTGGCCAAAAAAAGGCAAACTGCAGCTACAGGTTTATTTTTACTATACAAAAAATATGCATAGAAAAGCAAAAAGCTCACAGGAAAAAGCATAGACTCACTACATAATCAGTTATTAATATTTCTTTGGCTCTCTCTTGTTTTTGCATGTATTCATAATTTCCTCATTGTATGACTCCTTGCCATTGTGGCAAAAAATTATACCCGCACAATCTGGCATGTTTCATTGCATTATTATAACAAATAAAACTGACTCAGAGCACAACTACGAATATGCTTACAAAATCGTTTTAATAATATTTGAATAAAGAGTGAAGATGTCAATTTTCCTATAGGCCAGACATCACTTTTGGCTACTACTGTATATTACGGTAGGTAACATGAACTAAAATACTTCAAAAGCATTTATAAATCTTAGTTAATGTTAATTTCAACATTTACTAATACATTATTAAAATCAAAAAGTTGCATATGTTAATATTATTTAATATTTCTGGGCTAATATGAACCAACAATGAACAGTTACATTTATTAACAACTGGTAATAAATAGTAAATACTGTAACAAATGCAATATTCATTGTTAGTTAATGCATTAACTAACGTTAACTAATGTAACTTTATTGTAAATGTTACCAAATTAGGCTCATGTTTTTTTTTTGTTTTTTTTATTCAGAGTAGATATATTTATTATATTTTATATATTTTTATTTAGAGAGCACAGAGACATTTTCCCTGCTTGCGCACAGATGAAAAGCATGAAGCATATAGTGATTCTGATGACTCTCATAAGTGGTGAGTTAATCAATGCACTTTAATTGTGCCTGCATGTGTATAGCAAAGAACTATTCATGAATTGTGTGCATGTAAATAGGAACTGTATTTGACTCGTAAAGTCAACAAATGACTAATGGAGTTTTACACATAGGTGTGTTCACCGCTCCATTTGTGAAGGGGGAGCAGGCCACGAAATTTTTACGTGTAAAGAGACAGTCTGACTACTGGGATCCCAGTTATTCTCAGAACCAATGGGGTTACACCATACAAGAGCAGGTGAACACTATAGCGATCTATCCACAGCCTCACATTTGATTTGTTTAGTGAAAGCTGCAGACACTGTTCAGCTGATTATAATGTTTGAATGTAGAAGTGAAATTGAACCAAAATACATTTATCACTTGCTTCGTATTTGGAACCTCTAAGCTATAGCACCATTTACCTGCAAAACAGTTCTATTTGTTCTATTTTGAGGTTATAAACCTTTTTGTTTTATATTTATCCTGGATGTTTGAATTAAGAATCAAGAATCTCTTTATACAGTCATGATTTAAGTTATTTAAATAAGGTGCAGAAAGTTATTTCTGAGAAACACTGATGATTTTTGAAATCAACCCAAACAAACACACCCCTCCCTTCATTGCTCTGCATCCGAAATCGCATACTTCCCTACTATATAACAGTATGTCACAGTACTCATAAAAGAGAAGGGAAAAAGTACCTGGATGACCTAGTACTTCCGGCGAGATTTTGAAGTGTGCATACGATGGACACTTTACTATCCCATGAGGCCACGGGAGAGGATTTATGAATGGCAGTGAGGCGACACAACTGACGCTGGGAGGTCACATGATAATGACAACATGGCGAATGTAGTAAGTTCAGATTGCATTCATACTACACACATTCATACTTAAATAACATACTTTTTAGCGGCCGTGAAGTAATTACTTATTCAAAATAAGAGAGTATGCGATTTCGGATGCACCCTTGTCTCTTTATAAGTCTTGCTCACTCTCTCTCCTCCCCTATCATGATTGGACACGCCCCCTACTGCTGATTGGCTACTAGTGTGTTGTGCTGCTCGGTACAAACCACTTTCTAAAGCAGAAATCGCTCACTGCACCTTTAAGACATCAGCAGTCAGAAAGTTTGCCTGTATTTAAAATGACATAATGAAAGTGATTAAAACTAATTAAAGTATGGTGCAATAGATTGAATAGAATGAATAAAATGTTTCTAGTGAAATTAAGTAGGCTAATTAGTAATAATATTTCTGGACTATGTGGAATGCAGGCAAATGAATACTGGACTGATTTGAGAGCAAATGCTCAATACTATATGGACATGGGAAACCTGGTATTTGACCGTTCTCTGGCTGAGTGAGTATCCCAAGTACTCTAAATGATAAGACTTTGAAAACAAATTTGTACAATGCAATAAAACAACAAAGAAATGAAAGTCCTTTTTTTCTCTCCATAGTGAGAACAATAGGCTCTACATGGATATGCTGAGGAATGTAAGAGCACAGCTGGATGCACACACGGGCCAACAGTGATTGATATGGACAAACCCATTGACTGATTAAGTCAATGGAGAGTGCTGAGGCTGCTTTGCTGATCTAAGGGATGTGGGCAGGACAGCAGCCAATATTTTTTGCATAGAGTTCTCTCAGAGATTACAATTAATTAGTTTGCAGGAAGGGTTTTTATACAGTATGCAGAATGGAGGACTAGGAGAGCCACTTTAAAATAAAATAAAAATAAATCAATTATTGGTTTATTAAGTAATTATTCAATATTTTTGAGATTAAGAAAAGTAATTGGAAAACACATTTAAAAAAAAGTAATTTTAATGCAAAAAGTTGAATAAAAATGATTTAGCAATTCATTATTTTATTAACTTTTTTCTCAAAAATAAAAATGTAAATAAATAAATCAGGTTTTCTTCTTCAATTTGAACATTTATTTATTTAAATTTTTTAAATTGGTCGTTGATTTCTTCATTTTTAAGTAAATTGTGGCACTTTTAGCCTTCCGTATAGCTAACATGGTGTGACATGCTATACTACATTTAAAACTGTTTAAAAAAAATCTTTTTTTTTTTTTTTTTTTTTTTCTGGTAGGCTATAATTATTAAATTATGCAGTTCTTCAGACATCATGAAATATATTTAGCCTACTTAACTCTATTAGACTATTGGAGCACTGACAGGTAACCGCAAAATAAAATAAAAAAACTAAATGTAATAAAAAAAAAATACAACTAGAAATGGAGACATGTCAGCAACTAAAATAGCCTAAACTTTCCCTTTTTACATAGGCTAATAGCATACCCATGTTTAAATGCAAAAAATCATGATGTATCATGATGTATTATTTGCCAACTTTATATTTATATATTCAGCTGAATGTAAAGACAGAGTGCTTTTGCAGTTACTAACAATAAATTGTGCATTTTACACCTTTGTTGTATTCACTGAAAATTGCTTTAGAAATATTACCAATGTTCAGCATTTCAGAAGAGTAAATCATTTCTGCATTTGAGCATAGATTTTATTACAGTAAAGAAAAGATGACATCATCTCACGCGTGCCATTATTGCATCATGCCCGACTGCATATATAGCATAGAGACCGTGTTCTTCATGGCCTGCTTTTCATGTACACACACTGATGCTTTAATATGCACACAAGCCATTCTTCCGAATGCCTTTTTTGGCTCGCTGCTTTACGCGTTTTACACACTGCAACATGTCAAGCCAATGATGCGCGCAACCTTGAGTTTTACGTAACACTTACTGTCCAGCTCCTAGCCAACCCTCTCTCCATCAGCGAGCACGCGTGATGCTCTGGTTTGACGGATGCTGAGTTGGTTCCAGTCCCTCCCTCCCTCCCCCTTCACTGGCCCTTCGAGTGCTCATCCATGGTGCCAACAGACGGACATTACACGGGCGAGGAAAACAACAAACAGCCTCCATCATAGTGAGTAGATGCACAATGTCTCACTGCATTGTCGGAAAATTAGACTGCATTACACAATCTGTTAGTGATGCGCAGTTGCATACTGTCATTTTTTACTAGAGTGCGTCAGGCTCAAGTTGGCGTTTTGGTCAGTTTGTTGTTGATAATCTCGATCAAATTGAGATTGTAGTCGATTTAAAACAGCGCAAATAATATGATGATTTTGCTCGTTCATGTTTCGGAGTGACTCGACGTGTGTTGCATGAAAACCAATGGAAGATTAAAAAAAAATCCGTTTTTTTGAATGGCGTTATCAAATTGATCAATTTACACCATTTAGTTCCAGTTAAACACGGACAAAAATCTTTGTCAATAGGGTTATAGTCTCAGAGTAAGCAGTAGCCAATGCTCTAATCTATTTTACATAGTCTATAGCCATATAGTGTTTGAAAATAAAATCTAGTCTATTCAGGCATATGTGTGTGTGTGTGTGTGTGTGTGTGTGTGTTTCAGATTATCATCACTGCAGGTCAGTGTTAATGCCATGGCAAACAGGGGACCAAGTTATGGGCTCAGCCGTGAGGTCCAAGAGAAGATTGACCAGAAGTATAATGTGGAGTTGGAGGCTCGGCTTGTGGAATGGATCCTGATCCAGTGTGGTGACGACTTGGAGCGACCTGAACCTGGCAAACAGAACTTCCAGAAATGGCTCACGAGTGGAACAGTATGTGCTGGAAATGGAGTGGGGAAGGAACTTAAACTCTAGATCGAATATTCCAGTAACCTTGGTTATATTAATGTCAGCGACTCATTTTTAACAAGCGGAGCCTGAAACAACACAACATTTGTCATTAGATACACACTTAAAAATAAAGGTTCCTTATTGGCGTCTATGGTTCCATGAAGAACCTTTAACAACCATAGAACTAAAAGCACAAAATGTTCTATAGTGGAAAAAGATTATTTAGAATAGATTATTAAAATGTTCTTCACACTCAGAAAAAAGTTATTTTAAGAACTGTTCGCTGAAGGTTCTTTGTGGAACTCAAAATGGTTCTTCTAATGCATTGCTATGAAAACCCCCTTTTGGAATCTTTATTTTTAAGAGTGAATCTCAACTGGAATAATAACCACCATGCACAATAATATTATAAATTATATTAAAAATTGAAACAATTTTCAATCAAATTGCTAGTAAATTTCACAAATAATTACAAAGAAATGGCAAGTAACACATTGAATAAATGTAAAATTTTGAAGTAGAAAGACTGAAATTGTATATTCTTTTAAACATTTTTTTTACGTTTTTTTCCAGCGTTGTCGTGTGTTGATAAATTCAAGATTATTTTTGCACATTTGGCCCTGTTTACACCTGGCATTAAGATGCGTTGTGGTTGATCGGATCACAAGTGGACGACTCTAAATACTGGTGTAAACGGGGTCTAAAACATTTTGAGCTCGTCCACTTTCGACAGCTTTCAGAGGTAGTGGAAAGCGCATTCGACCGGATCGCTTTCATAGTGTAAACGCTCATGTGATCGAATGTGTTCAAACAGCCACAGAAGACCGTCTACTCTCCGTCTACTGAACTAATGCGTGAACATTATGGGAAGAGCTCTAGCCAGACGGGATTTAAACTTTGTCAGCTGGAGACCCAAGTTTGGTTTAAAGAGGAAAAATTTACCAATCACAATGTTCTCTCAGCATTTCTGATTTCTAACACACACTCACAGTGTTCGGCGTGATCTTGTGGCTCTCAGAGCAGAAACTAAAGCTGATGCTCTCCGTATGTTTTTCCAGATTCTCCTTTTCTGTTCATATGTAAATTGCGTGAGCTTATTTTATCCATTAGATTGAAAGATCTGAAAAAACACATAGATTTACCGCCCATAGACCCTCACATCGAAGAAATCAGGACAGAAGTGGTTGAAAATGGAGAAAAGAGACGGATTAAAACACCAGGTGTAAACGGGAATGTGTCTCCCTCATCTACTTGTAATCCGATCGACAAAAACGCATCTTAATACCAGCTGTAAACGGTGCATTAGTTTAAATTTATGGTTGCATCCCACTTCAAATACTTTGCACTAAAAGCATTCACTTTGCTGATGATGGAAAATTACACATTTTTGAATAAGTAATAAGACAAGTGTACAAGTATTAGAACATACGGTGTTGCCATGAAATTGTCTTGATACCACACAACTTACTATTGTTGAATTGGCATGTAAGCATTAACATCTAAAGGCATCATACACTTGTTGACTTTGTAAATTGTTACAGAGAAAAACGGGGAATCATATAGGAGACGCATGACAAATGAAAACAATACGTGTTCTAAAATCGGCTAAAAATATCAAACATGATGTCTGATATCCACCGACTGGATGGAATTGAAGTCTGAAGCTAAAAAATCTCTGCCCAAAAATGCTAAAACGTCTCTGCCCATAATACACTGTGCCATTTTCTGTGAAATCTGTCAAATCCGACTCCTTCAAATCTGCAGACTGGCTCTTACTTTCATCAACTACCGTTGACACGTCCAGACTGCAAATCAGACAAAAATCTCTACAAAAGTCGTGTAATGTATTCCAGGCTTAACTAAATTTTGTTACGTATGGTATAAAGTAAATCCAGCATATTGTTATCGCAGAATAAACCCTGAGAGGGTGATCAGAAGCTTTAGTCATTACTAGGACTAAGAATCTGACAGAACCTAAATGATTATGTTCCTCCTTTCTCCCTTCCCTCTCTTAACCCCATCCCAGATTCTCTGCCGGCTCATCAACAGTCTATACCCCAGCGGTGAGGAACCAATTAAGAAAATTACAGAAACTAAAATGGTCTTTAAACAAATGGAGAAGATCTCTCAGTTCCTGCAGGCTGCTGAAGAATATGGTGTTAACAGGGGAGACATATTCCAAACTGTTGATCTTTGGGAAGGTAAAACAAACACACACACACACATGCACACACACACACACACACACACACACACTCTCGCACACAACAGTTTGTTTGAATATACACTTAAAATAAAGTTTTTTTATTGGTATTTATGGTTCAATTAGTTTATATTTTAAAATATATTAAAATATGTTAGATTTTAAAGTGTAAAAATATTTCACAATATTAATGTTTTTGCTATATTTTTGATCAAATAAATGCAGCCTCTGTGAGAATGAGACCTTTTTCAAAAACATTTAAAAAATTTCTGCTGTCAGACTCTAAAATGGAGAGTGACTCACAGGGTCGCAAGACGACGTAAAGTACATGCATCTGATGAGTTTTATTGAGTTTTTATCGTGCGCTCTCTGTAGGCATATTCATATTTTGCCGTTATGTGGAAAAAATCCAGCAAAATGCGCCGGCGCGTTTGTCGACCCCAGAGGATTAACTTTAGCCTAACCATAACTTGTGATTATATATATGATCACTCACATCAAGACGCCGCTGCGGTGGTGGAGTCCATGCAGTGTTTGGCACTGCGAGCTGTGTGGAGAAGCCCATTTCCACCTCTATTGCGTTGGAGAAGCAATCCCGCGTAAAATTCAGGTTGCACACTTGAGCTCAACTGGCGCCTAATTTCCAAGTCTGCTGGAAAGCTATGCAGTCCAGCAGTGCTGTTGCAACCAGCAACACTACACCTACGTACACTCCTGACCACTGTACTAAATACAGATAAATCTACACTAACTTGAAGCTATCCTAACTGATGCAATACTATGCGTGGTAGCTCGTACCAAGGGAGGGCATGGTGAGCTGGAACCTGCTTACGTCACGTAGCACCGCAAACATCCAATAGGAAAATTCAACTGCAGTAGCCACTGTTCAACCTGAAGAGGGCAGCACTCAGACGTTTTTACACCATATATTGTAGAATTAAAACACTTTATACCCAAATGACAAAAAAGTTACTTGAATCAATGAACAGCACTAATAAAACCCCATTCTTAGAGATAATTAACTAAAAAAAAGTTGGTTTAGGGTTTAGTTACCCTTTAATGACGTAATAAGGCAGTGAAAGACTGCCTCTGCAGAAGAAGATCAGCTTAGGCCCCGCCCACTGGAGTTAGTGTCACTAACTGGACTAATAATAACATTACCCTCCAAATGATCCTAATGCTAGGAATGTGGATATTTATTTTCAACAATGTGAATGTCTCAGTCGAACATTATTTATTCATATTCAGTACATTTCACTGGATTCTTTGGTAACCCTGTTCATTCTAATGCCTGATCTGTGACCAGACCAGAACTTCACATTGTTTCTCTTAGTATGGTGTAAATAATCTGTTATTTAAACTGATTGAATTATATACAGTATAGAAAGCGATTAAAGAACGCTCCGTTCACAATAGCTGGAACTCAAACAGTGCGTGTTTATCAGTGACTGAGTTCTGGACTCGCGCTAAAATAATCGCCCGAGTCCAGAATAATCAACAGATCTCTTATTTACATTGTGTTTGCACTGTTAGTTATGATGAAAGCATTCGTTAGTGTGCAGAAGTCGAGTTGCAATGACGAGATCACTGCCACAATCTAAATATAATGCCATAGATCTAATTGTAATGCTATAATTATCACTTTTCACGAGTAGTTAACATTGAGAGCTGTAATAGTAAAAACGTGCTAAAAGTTTTAGAGAGAGTTCCACATGTAATACTAGCTATTTCATATGTAAAGCTGTTAGCCAATCACAGCAGTGGGCGTTTACACTGAAGTCTCACAGCCAATCACAGCAGTGGGCGTTTACACTGAAGTCTCACAGCAGCCAATCACAGCAGTGGGCGTTTACACTGAAGTCTCACAGCAGCCAATCACAGCAGTGGGTGTTTACACTGAAGTCTCACAGCCAATCACAGCAGTGGGCGTTTACACTGAAGTCTCACAGCCAATCACAGCAGTGAGCGTTTACAGTGAAGTCTAACACAGACACGCCCCTTCAAACAGAGCGTTCAAATCAGTGGCTAAAATCAGGTTAGGAAAAATGCCTTTTATTTCTAAATTATGAAGTAATTTTTGAAGTAAAAATCATACTAACATTATAAGTGCACCCCAGGAAACATTATGTAAGGGATAATGTACATCCAGCAAGTGGTTCTCTCAAAATAACCCCCGACAGGATGATGAGGACGTGAAGCGGAGGTCTTGATCCGCCTGAAGGAGGTTATTTTGAGAGAACCACCGGCTGGATATACATTATCCCGCTTATTACACCGCTACTTGCCACATAAGTAAATAATTAGACAAGAAATATTGATCTGAGTTGAAATATTTGATTATGTCTTTAAATGCAAAGCTTCCGCAGAGAGAGCAGTCGCAGCACGGAAAGTTTAAACTAGACGGAAATTTAAGAGATGCAGTACTTATTACACAGCATTTCACCACATAAATAATTATGGGGATAAGATATATTGATTTGAGATTAAACTGTTTTAAAATCGTACCTGTTTGTATCTTATAATCCAACAGTGTACAAAACAATAGTCACAAAATGGCGGCAGCTGCGTTTGTATGAAACAAGAGAGAGTGAGTCCACGATACTGGATGGTATAATTAAATAACTGTACACAAAATATTGATTCGACTGAGTTTTAATATTTTATTAGCTCACCAAACGCAAAACTTCCACGAAGAAAAACCGTTCCTAGCAGGCGTGTAGCGCAGCTGACTTCAGTGACCCGGATGAGCCTGTGTTTCTGTTTGAGCGGTTGTTATCTGGGAATAATTTACCGCCGGATGGCGCTATTGACCAATCAGAATCAAGTATTCCACAGAGCCGTGTAATAAAAAATAATAAAACAATGTAGTTCATGACTCCTTTAAATACATTTTCCACTATATCATCATGAATTATTTACATAACACCTCAGCTTTGTACTGAGATCAAGATCACCCTGTCAGGGTTTATTTTGTGATGATCAGTTGACTGTACATTAACCTTTATATTAAACATAACTTACATTAACTCTTAGGTATGGTACAAAAACTTACAGTAACTTGTTAAGTGATAAGTTTGTTAATTCCTCCTAGGTGATCTATACTGTTTTGAAGCATTTATGTTATCTGGAAATGGGCATAGGATTTAGCCGAGTTAAACGTGTTCCTGGGTCAACATATTTTGCTGACCCTAAAATCAGAGTAAAATGATGGTGAATAACACTAATGTAGATGCACATAACCCTGGCTTTAAGCCTAAACTTCACATAAACTGTAAACTTGTCCCTCAAATCTGATTGGTTGATTGGAAAGTCGGTCCAGGATCAACAAAGATGTCAATCTAGGAACATGTTGTACTCCGTGAAATCAGGTTCTGCTGTCATTAACATGGTGTATAAAGGAAATTACAAGATGCCTCTGCCAGGTGTTGTCACCGAAATCGTGTTCATAAGCCTTTCGGTCTGTTTTAAAGGAAAGGACATGGCTGCGGTCCAGAGGACACTGACGGCTCTGGGAAGTGAAGCTCTCACAAAGGATGATGGACATTACCGTGGGGACAAAGACTGGTTTCACAGGTGAGCTGGACAGAGAAAGGGTGTTACTCATTTGCACTCTGCCCAGGGATGGACTGAGACCCCAGTGGGAAAACGATCAGAAAACAACGTTTTCATTCTCATTTATCTTTATTTGCCAATGTATTTCCAATCACTTTCTTGATTCTGTCTTTTGAAGCTTTATCAGTGTACAAACCAAAAGTTGATCTAATCAGAATTTATCCATTTATCACTTAAAGGGATAGTTCAGAGTAAAATCAACCTAGGGTCCTTTGCACCATGACCTCGAGCCAAACTGAGGTTGAACATTATTAAAGTTAGAGCTTATTTAGAGATATCAGACGGATGGCTTAGTGCAGACGCTAATGGATCCAAGGATGTATCTCTTAAAATATTACCCCACTAATAATGACAAATAGGGGTGACTAAGCATTATTAGTGGCGTGATTTACGAGATACATCCTTGGATCCATTAGCGCCTGCACTAAGCAGCTGATATCCGGCTGATTTCTCTAAATAAGCTCTAACTTTAATAATGTTCAACCAAGGGAAAAAGGCTTCTGGGGGGGTGTTTGACTCGAGGTCATGGTGCAAAGGACCCTAGGTTGAAATTACTCCGATCCATCCCTTTAAGAGCTTGCAGAATTGCCAACAGTGTGCAAACAAATGGAATCTAAATTCAGATGAATCAGTCAGTCAGATAGTTTTATTTGTACCTGGTTGGTGTAGTCTGTGCAGAGGCTGTCTGGCTGGCTTTAAATCGATCGCGCGTAAAGTAATGTAGCTAATTAGAGTGTAAACAGTGCGAGAGACGTTCTGTAAGAACTGCTGATGTATTAAAAATGAAAGGAGGGCTTATTTTCAATTCAAATAATCATTGGTACTGTAAGTGCCGATTTATGATATACTAAAGTTAAAATAAGCTTTTGTTTCAGGGCCATAGCCTTGTGGGCAGCACTATGACATAAAAAAACCTTTTATCTCATAATTATACTATAGTATGTCATAATATTGAATTTCTATTTCATAATATCAACTTTTTATCTCGTAGTGACTTTTTAATGGATCGGTGTGGATTATGTCATAATTATGACTTAGAATGTTCTACTTTTGACTTTTTCATAATTGACTTTTAGTCATCACTTCGACTTTTTATCTCATAATAATGACTTTAATTTCATAATGTCAACTGTTATGTAATAATGACTTATTGTTTCATAATTTCAGGTTTTTATGTCATAGTTATGATTAACTAAAGCATATTTTTTTATTATGTTGCGGCTAATTGGGCTTCCGTAGCCTTTTTATTACGTCTTTCATGAGCAGAAGATTTTATTAGATTGCAAAGACCTCTTTTAAATTACATAATAAGCAGTGGGACATTCACCGTGGTTTAATGCTTACAATCGTGACATTACAAAAGGCCAATGAGCACCTATGAAGAAGGAATAATTACTGGTGACGTTCATCATTTTGAAACATTCAAACATTTTCTTTTGCGTTTACAGTGTTACAAACAAAAGCACAGATGTTTCCCTGTAATTTCTTAGCCGTCTTTAGCCCTATTCGCACGGGATTAGTATTACCCCTGGACCTCTGTAATTAAGAAATTACCCCCTGATGTCTGTGTTTTTGGTGGCTCATTCACACGGGCAAATAAATGTCCGTAATTCCCTCGATTTTACGGACTTTAGTCAGGATATGACATGAGATTTAGCTCTTCTTGGTAGCTGCCCATCTCTTTTAAGTCGTCTCCGTCTACTGTAATACGACCCTCTTGGCCCAACACTATCACAAAAAGCGTCCAAACTTTACAAAAGAGCTTCCATGTTCTCCAAAATGCTTAGTTTAACATTTCCATGACAACGGTCCAAGTTGAGCTTCAGGGTCACTTAGTTTGTTTTCTCTTGTGCAGCACTTCATAGTTTTTATTCGAGAACAACTATAATCGGATTGGAGTAGGGCATATCAAGAGATGTTATTGTTAATATAGTTTTAATACAGACGTAAAATAGACTGTTAAACGGCCCATAATGGTTATTACGTTCTTTAGGAAACGATAGGCTGATAAAAAACAGCCCAAAATCACAGACATGGGGCACGGCACGGGTATTATCAGCGGACCCCTGTGTTGGTCGAAATACAGTAGGTAATTTTCGGGGGAATTTTTACAGACATTTTTACAGACATGGCAGATTCGCACGGGATAAAAATCACAGACGACCTCTGCGATTATTACAAATTACCGGAGGTCCCTAGGGCAGTGGTTCCCAAACCTGTCCTGAAGGACCCCCAACACTACACGTTTTTTTTGTCTCCCTAATCAAACACACCTGATTCAACTCATCAGCTCATTATCACATGGGTTAATGAGCTGATGAGTTGAATCAGGTGTGTTTGATTAGGGAGACAAAGAAAACGTGCAGTGTTGGGGGTCCTTCAGGACAGGTTTGGGAACCACTGCCCTAGGTAATACTAATCCCGTGCAAATAGGGCTTTTGTCTGCAAACCGGACCAGACTTTATGCCAGTAGTCAAAATTCTGGATTCATCAAAAATCAAACACAGCTACAGCATCTCATGCGTCCTCTAAGAACACACTTTCTGCATTTAAATATTTTGAATTGTGTTTTAGGAAAACCAAGGGCCACAAGCGGGAGTTTTCAGAGGAGCAGCTGCGTCAAGGCCGGAGTCTTATCGGGATGCAGATGGGAAGCAATCGTGGAGCATCTCAAGCTGGCATGTCAGGGTACGGCACCCCGCGGCAAATCATGCGGTACGACTCTCCTCGACACAATGGAGATCAGAGCAATCCCTAAACACTAACCCGTTTGATATTTAAAATCTCGACTGGAGCCGAAACTAGCGCTCCAGTTGTAGGAGGAATGTGTACATGTGTATAGATATACAGTGAACTAAAGTTGCGCTTAAACCAGTCCTAGTATTACACACATTAGAGTGTTGTCCCTCAGTTCACCCACAATGCACCAGTGCCGTCTGTTATTGTTTCTCAGGCAAGCTCCAGATTTTATGTCCAATATGTGCAAAATAAATTGAATATTAGTATCAACTATATTAAATACTCAACTATTAAACGTGTAGCCCTTTATAAACTGTAAGCTGACAATCTGGTACCTCTTGAAGATCTAACGTCCTTTTACAATTGCATATTTGGCTGATGCTTTTACTCAAAGCAACTTAAAAGTGCACTCATGTTATAGTGTCCTGGGAATCATGCATGCTGTGCAATAGGAACATTCAAAAGAAAAGTCTATTTTTAACTTAAAGCCATATGTATGTGTGTGTCAAGATATAAATGTGTTTGGTCGAGGTGATGCTGTGCTATTGCTGTCAAATGTACACTATTATTGATGTATACCATCTAACTACAAAGGTTACTGTTCCTGCTACCAGAACGCGCCCAAAATGTTATTGCTGTGCATAATTTTTCTGATGTCACTGTAAAGAACTGATGCTATACATTCCAGTGATGCGAGAAAAGAAAAAGTGTTCTGAAGAGTCAATATCACGTCAAATTGATACAAAAATTGTGGTTTGTGTTTTCAAATGTTGTTAATTTTATGCATTAACTAACGTGCATGTAAAGTAAATGTGCTTATGATACTAAGATTGTATTACTGATTACACCATTATTTTTTTGTGGAGCGTCATGTTTTATCTATATACAGAACCTTTGACAATCAAAAAAACTTTCCAATTGTCATGATTGAAATAGTTCAAGATGTTTGGCTATTTAGTTCAATGTTTCTTGTTTTTATTTTCATGGTTTGATTTTAAATCCACTGAAAAAATTAATAGTCTTAAATTTAATTTACACTTACATCACACTTCTGACTGTTTTTCATTATTTATTTATTTATTTGGTAAATGTATTCGTTTTAGTTGATGTTTTAAATGTAATGGAATGTAGTCGTTTTTTCATTAGGTATGTTTACATGCACGAATTTTGTTAACCGTATGAATCCAATCCGATTTCAGCTTCTAAAAGCTATTTATGTGAACTTAAAACTTATCTGATTTACATATTAATTTACATGTGTTCCGAAGTCATTAACGTATACCAAACAATATAATAATAATTTAATAGCAATACAACAATATAATTGTGATAAAAAAAATTGCTATTATATTTGTTTATATTGTATATAAAACAATATAAACAATAAATAGTATTTTTTTTATGAGAGTGAGAAAATAGTAAGATTCAAGCATTTACATGCTTATTCCGGTCTGCATTACTCCTTTCAATCCGACCAAATTTACAGTAACAAGTTACTGAACTACAGTAATTTTTACAGACCAGTTTTCAGATTGAGCACAGTCGGATCAATTGTGGTGTTTATATGAATCCTTTTCAATCCGACTGAGCCATGAATCTGATTACTACCGGATCATTTGGTTGCATGTAAACATAGCTATTTTGACTCAACAGGGTTTGATTGTATTGAAAAGAGAGGACTAGACAGAGGAGGAAAATAGTCTAAACTTTTAAACGTGTGCACAAATATCTATCAAAATGTTGCAACTGTATCTTGCCGTTCATTAGTAGTTATATGTGTTGTCTGTGCAAGATCATTATGTGTTTGAATCGGGACATCTTCCTTTGGTTGTCGGCACAAATTACAATACATTTACACAAAAGATAACTCTATTCACAAATGCGCCACTATTTGTACAAATCATTGCACATTCATTTCATTTTGACCTTCACAGACAAAAGTTGCAAGGAATAATGTATTGGTTTGTGGTAAGATACATTTGTAACATTTTTTAAACTGATGGAAAATTGTACACGCATTCATAAATGATGTCAA
The DNA here is from genome assembly GCA_022828995.1 of Vimba vimba. Taxonomy (NCBI): domain Eukaryota; kingdom Metazoa; phylum Chordata; class Actinopteri; order Cypriniformes; family Leuciscidae; genus Vimba; species Vimba vimba. Next base: position 45,594,151 of record CM040820.1, on the reverse strand, counting down.
GACTAATTTTTTTACAAATTAATCAGAGCCAATGCTGTGAGGTTTAACTATTTTAGATGTTGATCAGTGTTTTTGTGCGCACACACACACACACACATGCACTTGACCACACGCACACACAGTATTACAGATCATGACCACCAGAGAGGCTTGCATAGCTAAAGGTAACCTGCTCTTATCAAGGTGGAAATGATACAGGTGAGAGTAAACATACCTGACGGTAAACAAACTTGAGTTTATTTCAAGAGCTTAGTGTAACACTCTACGTCAGATGATATACATTTTTCATTCTATTTACTAATGCACATCCAAATCATTACAATGACTTCACAATTTTATCCACACGCATTTCTCTCTCACACACAGTCACTCTTGAAGCGCTTTCAGAAACAAAACATTTGAACAGAAAGAATGTGGAAACTCACTGGAATGAAAACAAATTAAAAAAACAATGATTCAAAAGTACAATGTCTCTGTCTTTTCATGTCCACCCTTTTCTTCAACCATCTGGGTGTCCGTCTGCCGGTTCCACTGCGTCGGCATGTTTGAGCTGAAAATCGAAGCGAAAATTTGAATTCATCCACACAACCAACACAAGAGGTATAGCAACTTGAAACCCATCTTACTTCTATAATCTGATGTATTACAGAGTGAAAAAGTAAAAATGGCTATTAAAATGTGTTTCTCTTGGGAAGGTAATTTCCGAGGTAGAGCAAACTGTATATTATTAGGGGTGTAATGGTTCAGATTAAAGGGATAGTTCACTTTGAAATTAATTTTTGATATGTTTTAGCTTACCTCAAGGGCATCCAAGATGTAGGTGTCTTTGTTTCCGCAGTAGTTTCAATTTTGATATTTTTAGGTCAAACCGTTCTTGTCTGTCAGTCATATAATGCAGGTCGATGGTCACTGTCTCAAAACACAAGCACAGAGTCCAAATTAAAACAATTCCCCATCGTCCAAATGAAACAATTCCCCATCATAAGTACACATTGATGGCCTAAGACACAAAACGAGCGGTTTGTGTGAGAAAACGAACAGTATTTATATCGCTGTTATCTCTTGAAAACAGCACACGTCCAAATGATCTGACGGTGCGGGCGGGTATAGATATATACATAGAAGTCGCCTTGGCTACGGTTTCGTTCCAATGAACTGCAGTAGCGAAGGCGACATCTAGTGTATACATCTATACCCGCCCGCGCCGTCAGATCATTTGGACGTGTGCTGTTTTCAAGAGATAACAGCGATATAAATACTGTTCGTTTTCTCACACAAACCGCTCGTTTTGTGTCTTAGGCCATCAATGTGTACTTATGATGGGGAATTGTTTCATTTGGACGATGGGGAATTGTTTTAATTTGGACTCTGTGCTTGTGTTTTGAGACAGTGACCATCGACCTGCATTATATGACTGACAGACAAGAACGGTTTGACCTAAAAATATCAAAATTGAAACTACTGCGGAAACAAAGACACCTACATCTTGGATGCCCTTGAGGTAAGCTAAAACATATCAAAAATTAATTTCAAAGTGAACTATCCCTTTAATCACGGTTCGGTTTTTAATCACTATTTTAGGGTCACAAGTTTCGGTACGGTTTGGTATATGCTATGTAAAAAAGACGACTGTCAAATAAACAAAGAAAATAAAGAACAAATAATCAAAACTACAAGCAACAGCACAAATTATTACAATAGAGCAAAGATACTACTAAAATAAACAGTGCTTTTAGCAGGTATCTAACAGTAGTTTTCAGGTATAGAAACTGAATAAAGTGATCAAATGTAAAACAAGATTGCATATAATCTTCAATGTATAAAAGATTTATCATTATTAAAGTTACAAAAGCTATTCAGTCAAGAGCAGTGAGTGATTTCCCTGTTTTTTGTCGTATGATTAACATTAAAAACACAGACAGCCGGAATATTAGGCTGCAGACACTTTAAGATATAATACACTGATACCGTTCATATGCCTCGTCTTTCTCGACTGTTTACCTCCACTTGAGACATAACCGACTATGTCTGCTATAGGATACTCACCAAGACGCGCATATTGACAATTTACTTTTTGTGTGAATTTGTCCGTTTAAGCGCAAGACTTGAAAGAGAACTCAATTTAAAACACAGATAGCAACGTGTGCTGTTCAGGTCTCGCCTATCAACACCCGGGAGATGGCGGCGTAAACGACTGGTCATATTAAAGCAAACGGCACTTGCATTGAACCAAGTTTAGGGGAAGCCAGAATGTTTTACGCGTTATTTTCAACAAACCATATTAGGGCTGCAAAATATATAGAAATTATTGAAATATCGCAAATGTATATATCGCGATATGCATATCGCAACGGCTTGCAATAACTGTGGTCATGAACAAAAGACAGAGACAATCACTCACTGCTCTTGGCTGAATAACTTTTGTAGCTTTAATAAGAATCAGGATATATTTCATTCATACAGTGAAAACTAAGCAGTGTTTTATTTTTACATTTGATTATTCAGTTTCTGTTGTTAAATAACCCTAATGTATGATAACCTGAACCCCTGAACCCTGTGGTTTACACTGATGTTAAAATAACACTTCTTATACTACAGTAAAACACTGATGCTCACTTTCAGAAGCTGTAGGGACGTTTTCTCGTCACAAAAAGAATGTGAAACACATGTAGGTTCTATAATTTTAAATATATTTTTAAGATCATTTAAGTTTTTTTACACACATTATCGTATCGCATTTTTCTTCAATATCGTGCAGCCCTAAACCATATTATAGATGCGTATGTGTCATCAGTTTTGAGATGAATCACGGTGCAAGTCGTGCCGAAACCGTGGGTGGAGAACGGTGCAGTTTGATTTTTTACAGAGAACCGGTACACCCTTAATATATATACCCCATATACAGTGTATACCCCATATATATACCCCATATATACAGTGAGGAAAATAAGTATTTGAACACCCTGCTATTTTGCAAGTTCTCCCACTAGGAAATCATGGAGGGGTCTGAAATTGTCATCGTAGGTGCATGTCCACTGTGAGAGACATAATCTAAAAAAAAAAAATCCAGAAATCACAATATATGATTTTTTTAAACTATTTATTTGTATGATACAGCTGCAAATAAGTATTTGAACACCTGTCTATCAGCTAGAATTCTGACCCTCAAAGACCTGTTAGTCTGCCTTTAAAATGTCCACCTCCACTCCATTTATTATCCTAAATTAGATGCACCTGTTTGAGGTCGTTAGCTGCATAAAGACACCTGTCCACCCCATACAATCAGTAAGAATCCAACTACTAACATGGCCAAGACCAAAGAGCTGTCCAAAGACACTAGAGACAAAATTGTACACCTCCACAAGGCTGGAAAGGGCTACGGGGAAATTGCCAAGCAGCTTGGTGAAAAAGGTCCACTGTTGGAGCAATCATTAGAAAATGGAAGAAGCTAAACATGACTGTCAATCTCCCTCGGACTGGGGCTCCATGCAAGATCTCACCTCGTGGGGTCTCAATGATCCTAAGAAAGGTGAGAAATCAGCCCAGAACCACACGGGAGGAGCTGGTCAATGACCTGAAAAGAGCTGGGACCACCATTTCCAAGGTTACTGTTGGTAATGCACTAAGACGTCATGGTTTGAAATCATGCATGGCACGGAAGGTTCCCCTGCTTAAAACAGCACATGTCAAGGCCCGTCTTAAGTTTGCCAATGACCATTTGGATGATCCAGAGGAGTCATGGGAGAAAGTCATGTGGTCAGATGAGACCAAAATATAACTTTTTGGCCATAATTCCACTAAACGTGTTTGGAGGAAGAAGAATGATGAGTACCATCCCAAGAACACCATCCCTATTGTGAAGCATGGGGGTGGTAGCATCATGCTTTGGGGGTGTTTTTCTGCACAAGGGACAGGGCGACTGCACTGTATTAAGGAGAGGATGACCGGGGCCATGTATTGCGAGATTTTGGGGAACAACCTCCTTCCCTCAGTTAGTTAGAGCATTGAAGATGGGTCGAGGCTGGGTCTTCCAACATGACAATGACCCGAAGCACACAGCCAGGATAACCAAGGAGTGGCTCTGTAAGAAGCATATCAAGGTTCTGGCGTGGCCTAGCCAGTCTCCAGACCTAAACCCAATAGAGAATCTTTGGAGGGAGCTCAAACTCCGTGTTTCTCAGCGACAGCCCAGAAACCTGACTGATCTAGAGAAGATCTGTGTGGAGGAGTGGGCCAAAATCCCTCCTGCAGTGTGTGCAAACCTGGTGAAAAACTACAGGAAACGTTTGACCACTGTAATTGCAAACAAAGGCTACTGTACCAAATATTAACATTGATTTTCTCAGGTGTTCAAATACTTATTTGCAGCTGTATCATACAAATAAATAGTTAAAAAATCATACATTGTGATTTCTGGATTTTTTTTTTTAGATTATGTCTCTCACAGTGGACATGCACCTACGATGACAATTTCAGACCCCTCCATGATTTCTAAGTGGGAGAACTTAAAAAATAGCAGGGTGTTCAAATACTTATTTTCCTCACTGTATACACACATGCATGCATGCATAATTATATGTCAAGTCGACATTCTGATCATGAAAAATGCCTTATATTTAGAAGTGCATAATTATTAAGCAGGTTTTCTTTTACAGGTAAAATGGGTCAAAAAGAGAGATTTAACTCGCACTGAAAAGTAAAAAATTATTGAATGCCCATGAGGAGGATGCAAAACTATAGAAATTGCAAGAAAAAGGTGTAACCATTGGATAAGAAATGCTCATTGGAGCAGCAGAGTCACAAAAAACAGGTGGAGAAGAAAAGACCTTTCACAGCCTGTTTTATAATCTCTACTGTAACTCTATTACAGGCACCTTGAAGTTGTTGTGATGCTCTAGGCTGCGGCAGTGCTCGGATTTTGCTTTGCTCTCATCGGTGTAGAATATGTTACACAGCTTGCAGAAGAAACCAGTCACTGGGATGACGTAGTTCACACCTGAAATAAGGCGGAGAAGTGTTCAGGATTTACAGTTTTCCCTCAATTGCTTACACACTAAATCACAATCCGTTGGCATAAACATTTTAAACCATTAGAAAGACTAAACTATAAATACACTATGTTTTAAATGAAGATCCAGAGGTTATAATAAGGTACTGATCAAGTCTATTACAAGCAAGTGTGTGGTGGACTTACCCACAATGTGGTCAGATTGATCAGGGCTCAAAGGGGTTTTGTCCTGTTGATCAACCTCTTCCGAACCTTTTCCTTCACAAACTGAATCCCCACCAGCACCTTCACAATCCGGTAAAGAACTTTGCTGGTTCTGCAAACACGTAATTTCTCTTTTTAACCAGTATTGATACCATATAAGCCTGACACTTGGCTGCTTTTCCTTTCCTTTCAATTCGTTTGAAAATGTAAATCAAAAGTTTAGTTCTGCATGTATGCATGACACTTTAGATCAGAACTTTTATGAGAAGCCAAAAGGAAAATGATCAAATGGGTGGACAATCAATCAATCAATCAATCAATCATTCCAAATGTTTCTAAGATCATGAGAATAGATTGTCAAATGTGTCCAACATGTGTGATGTTCACCTCCTTTGCATCACTCTTGATTTCCTGGTCATTTCCTGTTCTTTCAGAGTTTGGTTTAATTAGTTTTTCCTCCTTTTTTAACTCTTTCTCCTCAGTTTCTTGCTCTAAAGTGTATCTCCTGTAATAATACAGCAAACAAAATGAAGACACAGAAAATTATTTCTGTTACTTTCACAATGGTAGTCACAAGTTACATGAAACATGGTATATTTCCCCCCACTTATCTGACTGTTGCCTAACTACGGATGCCACTTAGTAAGTCACTTAACGGCAGTGCCTTTTATTTTAAAAACAGCACAAGCAAACATTTCAAACTAAGGGTGTGTTCACACTTGGCATGTTTGGTTGGATTAAAACGAACCCTGGTGCGATTGCTCTGTTAGTTTGGTTCATCTGAATAAGTGTGAACGCTGCCATCTGGACCCTGGTGCACCAAACAAGTGGACCGAGACGCTGAAAAGATGAGTCTTGCTCCGCTTTCAAACCAACTCTGGTGCGGTTCTAATGAAATATGAACACAAACACGGACCAAAGACATGTAAACGAACCAAAAACAGGACATGATGTCACAAGATGCGACCCTAAAAAGGACAGAATGCTCAAGCATGCCTGTTTTTTCTCGTCACAGTCGCGATGTTGCCGGAGGGATTCCTGCCGCTGTTTTGACTCCTTTACACATTTAATGAGCTCTTCACAAGTTCTCAGCTGGTCAAAATACCATCATAGTTTCGGCTACACACATACGAGCGCGTTTAAGGACACAGCATTGTTTTGGATGTTCTGCAAGTTTCTCTCGAAATATACAAAATAAAAGCAGGTTGTGAACATATCCCTCCCCATGCCTTTAGATTCGGTGTTAAAATGCCAATGTGAACGCTAAGTGGACCAGGACTTCTTTTTTTTTTTTTTTTTTTCAGTCCAGACCAAATGAATTAAGAAAACTGAACTACAGGTGTGAACACACCCTAAATGTACCAAAAAATTATTTTGTAAAAAAAAAAAAATAAATAGATATATATCTAGACATGTAATGTGCTGAACTATAGAAAAGTGGCATTTATGAAGAAAGCATGATTTCTTTGCAGATTCCACTTGCTCTATCTATTGCAACAATAACATTTTAAAGTGTGCTCAAATATTGAGGCCAACTGTACATTCCTGCTAATGCCTGAACTAGTCCATTCTACTGCAAATACAAGGATGAAAATGTATTGTGTCATTTGTGCATCCACTTTATTCAGAGACGGTTAATGAGAACATGATTTCAGAGTTGCATTGAAATGACTGAGACACATTCACCTACCAACGAATCAGAGAGTCTCCTTTCCTGCTCATGGCTATCTTCAGCACAGACCCCCAAAATTTGCAAGGCCGCCGACTGTACTGCGCAACCATTAGTTCAGCTGCCTTGACACTGTCCAATTGCATGTAACACTGAGAAGGAACAAGAAAGGGGAGGCTCAGGAAAAATAAATCGCAATGTCTTAAAAAAAACTACTCTATGCTGATCATCATAGATTGTGATGAGGGGAAAATGTGTGTATACATACCGTTGCTTGAGAGTAGGATAGAGAGTAGGCAGTCAGTTTTCCAAAGGGCTTAACCAGATTTAAAAGGGATTCCTTTGTGTATTTATGCTGAAATCTCTGGTTGGGAAGACCGCTGATGAAAATGGATCTCCCACTAGGGCTCTAAAAGGGGAATGAGGGATTAAGAAACCACAACAATCATTTTAGTTGAATTCAGTGCTGCAGGGGTGACATTTTTGTTGGCCAAAACCTGGAAACGTGACTTCCAAGTCTCAAAGTCAGTGAGTTTATGTTTTTTTGGTTAAATGCCTGGATTAAGGTCAGTGGTGAACAAGCTCAAGACACTTTCACATTTTATTCTACAGCATAATCAGTAAAACTCCCTTGTGATTTTTTTAAAGCTTTTACGTGTCTTGAAAAAGGCGGTTGCTAACAAGTGTCTAAATGGGACTCCAGAGGTTGTCGGGACATTAAACATTGTCGCACTGAACGGATAAACTCATCTACTCGCTAGTCGCTTTCACAGCCTTGTTGTTTATAATCACTCTTTTGCAAACTAAATACTGGTGACGTTGAAGTCATGTGACCGTGGCGTAGTTTGTTTATAGCCTATATTTAGCTTTCGACTTCCGCCAATTATATTTACACTTCAAAATTCATGAACGTTGTGTTCGTTTATAAAGATTATCATGATGGACAAAATGAGTAAGAATCAAACTTTTGTTAGTCAAAGAACTGTTTATCGGCAATAATCCGAAAGCCAATACAAAAAATCCTATTGGGTTTTTGTTGAGGACACCAGAGTGATGCAAAATTCTGGGTTGGCCAACAAAAAAAAACACATCACTATTATATAGCACTATTTTGTATCCTGACTGTTTTTGTTTTACAGTCATTAATATAAGCAAAGGAACAGGTCACAGAATGAATGAAAACGTTGTCATTATTTACTCACCCTCATGTCATTCCAAGTTCACAAAAAATACACGTGCATCAGATTTTAAGGGTAAAGCCATTAAATAAAAAAGCAACAAACAAAATTATGATGGTTCTCTTTTGTCAGATGCAAATTCAAAAATTAGGCTGTTGTAAATTCAATAAATCTGCTGTTGTTTATATATTCTCTCCTCAGGAAGTTAACTTCCTTTTCAGCTGCTGTGCACACAAACTTTCTACTGTATACTCTGCACATACTTTGGATCAGTGCTGCATGTGGCAGATGAATATAGCACTGCCCACAGTTTCCTACAGCCAACACAGAGTGCATTCAGACCCCTTCCTTTTTTACATTTTGTAATGTTGCAGCCTAAAGGGACGGTCAAACTACACTTTTCGTTCCATTCCTACGCATGCAAACGGCTGAGCCCAGAAACGCAAGCAAATGCGAAGAAGTTTCGCTTTCACGCTTTCCAAAGTTCAAGTTTGGTGAACTGTGACCTTTTATTTTCTCCACCTCATTGATTAAAGGAGTGTCATCCGTTGTGTAGCCATCTTGTTCTGAATGTATTTCTCTGACCACCAGCCTGTAACATGCTGTGCAGTGTATTTCACATAAAAAAAAAAAAAAATTATAATTTTGACCACATTAGTTATTTTTGCGACTCCTGGTACGTGTTTTGCTTCTCTTTGTTTTACCGGCGGGCTGCAGGTTGGATGCAGCAAGTGATTTCTGAGAAACGGTGTTGTGGACTGCATCTATACACTGACTGTTCTTTTTTACATCTTTGTATTTATCATACTGTTATCCTGCATTTTTCAGTTTTTCTTGTGAATGTGTATAACTGCAATCTAAAAGTCCCCCTGTAGTCAATAATTTTGTCCCTTAAAACCATAGACTGTAAAAAAAATATGGACGTAGTGTCCGTGACGTCACCCGTAGGTTTCTGAAGACCGTTTTTGAAGCCTAAAGTGGGCGTGGCCGACCGTCGCCATCTTGGCAGCGCGTCACTCCCGAATATATTTATTTTTACAGTCAGACAATTAGCTGAGGTAATGTGACAGCTAACAGACAGCAGACAAATGGCTAATGATGACTAATGACCACAGCAGAGGGAATCCACCTGTCATTCAAAAGTGGACACCCTTAATTATGCAGAAATTTAAGGCTTAGTATAATTTAAACGGATGAGTTATAAAAAAATTCACCCCCCTCACAGTTGTCATGAAGGGCAAAATTAGCTGTATAGACCAAAGCCACTTTTTGATCCAGGCTGTAAATGTGTTTTTTTCTGCTGTAAAGTTGGGCATTTCAACATGGGGGAGATGCAGATTTAACTCACTTCTGCATCCAGCCTCAAGCGGCCAGTCGATGAATTGCCGTTTAATACACTTCCGTGTTGAGACAGGGAGGTTGCCGCTTGCGTAAAACTCATCATTGATCACTTAAAATTACTTATTGAAACGCCTTTTCCTTGAAAAAAAATATCTTCAAGCCTTAAAATAGTTGAATGTAACTCTACACCCTTGCCTCATTTAGTATATGAATATATACTATGAATATGCATTTAGTTCTATGAATATGCAAATTAGCCCCACCTCCACTCACTCACACCAGCTCAGAGATTCACTGGTTGACGATCACACGTTGACCTGATTGGTTACAAGGTAGTTTGTGACGTCAGAAACACCAGCAATTTTAAACCGTGTTTTTGATACTGTCTTTGGTTCACTGCAGATTTAAGGAGAAAATACTCAGCAATGCTGTCGACTTGAATTTGCACATGGTTTGTCTTAAAGCACATTAAAAACACCACATAGACATATAAACAACACTGAAAGCTAGATTTTCAGCACAGGGGGACTTTAACATTCTTGTGTTCTATGGAGAAAATAAATCATATAATTTTTAGAGCACATGAGGGAGAGTAAACAACAGAATTGTTTTTCTCTTTTATTGTAGTGAACCAAGTCTTAAAGGAAGCAGTGACATTACCACTATATTGACTGAAACAATGTGATCACTAATAAACTGGATGTTTTTCTGTCTAGTATGTTTTCATAACACCATACCTCTATTGTTTTCATGGTACGGCATATGGAAATAGACACCGGTCTGCCACACATCCTTGCCTTGTGATCTTTGTAGAACTGCACCATTTCTTGGGCTTTTTCAACTGTTTCCAGTTCAATCATAGCCTACAAGAACACACACACACATGATGTCTAAAGGCAAAACTTGAAAATTGTGTGATAACTGATTAGTAAAACGGAAATCATATGTGGGAGCATGGTAAATAGACAATAACTATTGAGAGTACTAACCACAGCTGTTGTGCAAATCACAAGGCCTCTGGCTTTAATTTTATTTCATGTTAGCATTTGCAATTCATTTTGTAGCTTTTTTTCTAGCTCATTTCCTAATGCAAACTTATCCTTTGTTTTTAACTTGTAATGTTAAAAAGTGCTTTTTTTAAATGCAGTACATGTAGAAAGTAACATTTTTAAAATAATTAATCAAGGTTAATAAACATAGAAAGGGAAACTAATGTTACAATTTTCAACCTTTCCTAAAGTGTTATACAAGTAAGAAAATTCACACACAAACGTTAGGTTTAGTTATGTTTTCACACACTAAGAATAGAGTCCTGTGTACTTCTGTCTTATTAAAAATAATGAAAAACAGTATTGTTCAACATATAATGGTTATTTAATATACTGTGATAATATTATACTTAACTGTAAATACAAAATGTTTCAACCATCCACTGAAAATATACGAATTTCTGGAAAACTTGTTTTGTTCCGTTCAAGTAAAGATTGTATTTAAATGAAAATTAATATTTGTACCCAACCAAACGCAAACACGAAACACTGACCTCTTGATTGAACATGGACAAATTATGTTTCACCATACTGCCAAAGGGTGCAGCCAGATTGCAAAGATCCTTCATCAAGTCACGTGTTTTCTTCACGGGCCAAACCACCACTACTTTACCATCCTGTGAGCGTGTGCAGAAAAATACACATTGCTATTGCTCAAAAATGTTGAACTGGAAATATGTGACCCCGGACCACAAAACCAGTCACATGGGTAATTTTTTTGAAATTGAGATTTATACATCATCTGAAAGCTGAATAAATAAGCTTTCCATTGGTGTATGGTTTGTTAGGATAGGACAAAAAAATCAAAACATTGAGAAAATCTCCTTTAAAGTTCATAATGTTCGTGATTGTGCAGCATTCACTCACAAAAATAAAAGTTTTATATATTTACAGTACGAAATTGACAAAATATATTCATGGAACAAGATCTTTACTTAATATCCTAATGATTTTTGGCATAAAAGAAAAACGATAATTTTGACCCATACAATGTATTGTTGGCTATTGCCACAAATATACCCGTGCGACTTGTGACTGGTTTTGTGATCCAGGGTCACATTTATACAGTATGTTTATGTTAAAAAACATCCAACAAGTAAAGTTAGTAAAATGAGAGATGTGATGCTTACCTGTGACACAGAGGATTCTGCAATAAATGGGCAAAAGTGTTACTGTCATAGATAAAAAGCACATTGTGGGAGAACTCTAAATATTAAAGAGATCATATCATGAAGAATTTTCCATGATCATTTGAATTAAAAATTGACATGAAATGAAAAGTCACTATTTGCTAAATGCATGTTAGTGATCTTGTTGTGAACATCCATGCACACGTAAAAATTTTTTTTAATTTCCTAGTAATATTTAATCAAATGTTAAAACTTGGTCTTCCGGTGAAATGACAGACTTCTCCCTGCTGACGTTTCCTGACTCCAATCATTTAGTCTTTTTAGAGTAGATATTCCTCCATCCAAATAACAATTAATATATTAGTACCCGCTCCAAATCTTCTCTTTTTCAATAATCCATTTCATTCAGACGTTCATCACAATACAGAAGAAAAGATCTGTTGCTTCTTTCATTTCATTACAACTTTACTGTAAAAACTCTTTCCAAGTCCAAAAAAGTAATTTATCGAAACTAAGCTGCAAAAACTGTAGGTTCTAAAATGTCTGCTTTTGTGATGTTGAGAATAGCACATTTAATTTTAAGGGTCAAAGAGAGGGTAGAAAATGGCCATGAAAACAAATGATTGGAATTATTGTTTTTGGTGCAATAAACTAACATTTTAACTTATGATTTGACACCTTTGAGTCATTTAAATAGATATCAGGAGCTGTTTACTTACCTAAAGCTGAATCACCCCCTGCAGTGTTGTCCAGCTCATCCAATGTGACAAAATCCTCCATGTTCTCTGGAAATTCTGTATCATCCTGGAGAAATAAGACATATAAAAGTGCTTTTAGTCACACTGCATCAAAATGAATGTTCATGTTGTTCTTGTTTAAGCATATTTTGTTTTTTTTCACGTTTACTAAAATCTTTCACACCACACATGCATTTGATTTGACACCCATGTTACAGTCACGTCATTCACATCCCCTGTGTGAACAGCACAGCTCTCCATAGCAGAGGTGTAGCTGCAAGTAGAGTTTCATGCCAAACCAATTTAAGCTACACATAAATAGCACAGCAAAAAATACAGTGAAAATGTACTTTTTCAACATGTTAAATCAACACAATCTTTTATGAATCAATCAAAATACTGGAAATATTTGGCGGGAGAGGAATGTCAGGCTTGATGCAGGTAAACAAACAGCACTTTTCTATTCAGTAAATCTGACCAAATCAAGATAAATTGAAGTAAATTGTTTAGTAAGTGTCAGTGTGAAAGTTCTACACCAAAAAACACAGGTGAAGAATTGTTCACACTTGTGAAGACACAAGTTATACATTACAGTCATTATTTACAGTATTCCTCAGGTGCACAAAATTTTTAATTTTCTTAAAGGTGAACTGTGCACTTTTTGTCCCATTTGTCCCATTTAGTCTTTATACTGACACATAGTGGCCTGTATGTAGTTTTAACTGCTGCCGCTTAACGCCAAAGCTGTGTTTATTTTTTGTTATGATCCTTTTTTTTATGGCTGTTGTATAAGCCAACTGAAAGGTCTAATTTGAGTTGTTAATAGCAACCTGTTATTGTGCAACTTCAACAGCCAGATTTACTAACAGCTCGCTCCAGCGCAAACCCTCTTTTGCAGTTAAAAAACTACTGTCAGGATTTACTAAAGACACGCAGTGAAAAATTAGCGCTGAAAAGGCGTGAACAATCTTTTTGCTGCTGAACTTATTGCATATGCATTTATAGGAGTTTCCCTTTCAGACACAAAATTTATGGGAGGAGAGTTTTTAAAAGAATCAACCTTAGATTTACTAAGGTTTGCGCTCGTTAATTTACTGGTATTTTCGCCATTATTTAAGAAGCATGTCTTAAACCAGACGCTAATTCGCACTGCTCTCGGTGGATTGTGTTGGTCATTATGGAAATGATCCGGCTGCGTCTGTGTTCTTAAATTTGCATGTCATCAGTGGATCACGCGCAGAACACACATCGGCGCTTTTTTGGAATTTCGCACTCACGCTAATTTGCCCTGTTTAGTAAATCTGGCCCTAATGCCTCGTTTCCACTGAGCGGTACGGTACGGTATGGAACGGTACGCATTTATTTGCGTTTTCACTATCAAAAGTTGTGAATGGTACCAAAATGCCGAACCGTACCGTACCACTTTTTAGGTACCCTTCCATTGGGGTACCTAGCACAGTGGAACGGTACTAAAAGGTGGAGCGAGACTCACTGCAGGACGTTGATTGGTTGACAGAGAATCGTCACTTGCGCGTGCTACAAGAGGATTGACAACATAAGAAGCGCCATTTTTTAATATACAGTTTAATATAATACTGGTACTGTATCACGAAATGTAATTTTAAGAGTTTTTCAGGCGAGAATGTAGTTGTTTAAAGCTCAAATCTGTGGTTTATTTATAAAGATGATTATTTTTTTTCCCCGGTTGTGAGATCCATGCGTTCAGCGGGCGCTCGGCGCTCATGTTTCCCGGCTGGATGATCCTTTCCTCGGCTAGTCCTCGGCGTTCGTCGCTGACTCCGACGGTAGTGGTTAAACATAAGATATAATTCGTTTTGTGTAGACCTAACGGGCGATCTTTGGTCTTGTGAATATATAATGAGTTCCCTGTCAATCGTTTTGGCTGAGGGCTAAGTTTAGTTTCATATTAACGTTATTTGTATTACTTTACTTGTAATGTTAGACTAGAGCGCTGCATTTGGATATTTGACTGAATTGTTTGCTTTATTTCTTATTATATAGCTTCTTGTACTTTACTTAAACTTTTATATAGGCTATTATTGATAAAACTGAAATTTTACAAAAAGAAATATGGTTTCTTGTCATTTTTTATCACAAGATTATCACTGATGTTTATTGCAACATTTGTACAAATGCATATATTGCCTGGAATATGTTTATTTTATTTATTTTTTTAAACGAAAAGAGGTAACGTTAGGGTTGTGTTTTAAATTTCGTTTTGTTATAAATAGAATAACGTATAACGTGCAGTGAATAATCAATATGCGTTGCGCATGAACCACATTTGTGTCCCTATAATGTTTAATTTATTTAAACGAAAACGAAAAGAGGCAGAGTGGAGTTTTATAACATATTTCGTTTTATTGTTGCTTAAAATGTACATAGATAACCGGAGTAGCAGAGCGAGCTGAGTGACGCTTTTAAGAACGCGCTGTACCATGTAGGAGTCGCATGGCAAGTAGGCCTACAAACTTTGCGTACTTGATATTGAGAAAAGCGTAATGTCGGCGCTTGTCTTCTTGTGACAAACATGTCGAGGAGCAAGAACAAGATCTGCTGTATGTCATCCATTGTAGTTTACTATGTTCTTCTTCGCGCGAAAATGACGTCGATCGAAACACCACGCCTATCAAGTAAGGGTACTGTTGGCAGTGGAAACGCTAGCCAGATCATGGTTAACAGACCCGAACCGTACCGTACTGTCACGTACCGTACCGCTCAGTGGAAACGAGGCATAAGAGAGCAAACATGCATTTTACAGTACCGTTCATGTTTGGGGCAAGGCTTCATTTATTGGATGACATGTACATTAAAACTAATAGTGTGAAATATTAATACATTTTTTCGATCGGAATACATTTTTAAATCAAATTGCAAAGCTGAATTTTCAGTATCATTACTGAGATCACCATTGTGGAACAGTGCTTATACTTACTTATAGCTATTTTAATAGCATATTTTAACATGCAAATTTAATGTGGTACAGTGTCAAACTAACCGGTTCGTCTTGATTCTGCTGTGAATCTCTCTCTCTGTTCTCCTCGTCAGCAGTAGTAGTCCCCTCCTCTTCCAACCTTTCCTCCTCTCCCTTTTTTTCCTCCTCCTCGGTGTTAACCGCAGTGTCATCTGTCCCCTCATCAAGCAGCCCAGATTCATCCTCCAGCTGAATTCCCTCCTCATTATCGAGTACCTTGTCTTCACTTTCAATTGACTGGTTTTCTTTCTCTGTGCCTTCCTGGTTAGAGCTGTCGCTTTTGTCCTTGTTGCTAGACGTGGACTCTTCTCGTTGTCTGCTGTATTTGCTCGAGTCTAATTTTCTGGACGGAGGCTCAGTACTGTTTTCTCTGAGAAAAAAAGAAAAGAAAAAGGTTTTCAATTAAGGACATTTTTAAAATAAGCTCTACTGACAGCTTCTGTGATTATCACAGCTGTGGAGGCATGATTCTCTTATTTTCCTTAATTTCCCACAACATACATCACCTGAAATAAATCTACTAGGTCGCCACATTTTGTTTCATGTGAAACTCATTTACAGGTTTAGGTATGAATATGAATCATGCATGAATAATTTTTTTTTTAATTCTTGTTTACAGTAAGGTACTTACAATGAGTCACTGTAACATAATTAAATGTTAAAATACAGTTTTAAAAGTGTGCCCACAGGACCTAAACATTAAACAGTCAGATATTTGCACAAACTGAATGCATGTTTATGAATGTATATTCTGAAAAACCTTTTGTTCTGAAGGTTTATGCTTAGGTGCTTACACTATCTTTACAAAATATATTTTTTATTTTAAGATTTGGTGAGTGATAACTAGCATGCTATAAATAAAATTTATAAATGAAAAGCAACCATAAAATGTTTTTTTTTTTTTTTTTTTATTTAATTAGGCGTTTCATTTTTTAACTGACTGAGAACTGTATTAAGAATTGTATTCATTTCTTTATTAAAAACACTGGTTCAATTTGAAAAATATATTTTGTTTCTGAAAATGAAAATTTAGGACAGTATGTTCATTTTGAAATGTCATAATTTTGAATGCAACTACATTTAGACATTTGATTTAAAGGAAAAGTTTGTGGTTATAAATGCGTTATAGATTTAAAGTAACGTGTCTACTAAACAACTATGTATCACGATTTTAGTGTTGGTCAAAGAGCTAAAAATATGTGAAGAGTTGCTTTGTAGGAAGTAATGGACTTTAATCAGAGTAAAAGCTATATGTTTGTTTGTTTATAGTTTAAAGTCATGCCAGCTACCCCGTCTATGTTCATGACGTGAAATAAAAAGCTATATATATAATTTGATGTGGATGAAAATGAGGCTGTGAAGGACAGACAGAGGTGCCGTTATGGGGGTGCAAATTATGGCAAACATTAGGGCCCATCAGGATGCTCACGAGTTTGCATTTATTTATTTATTTATTTATTTATTTGTATCTCACACACAAACACATTTAACTAGAGTGTAATAAAAATAAATAAAAAAATCTGTAAATTATAGAACGTGATAAATGAATGTGAACTCTCTCTCTCCTGTCACTTCAAATACAGCACGCTTGATGTTAATGACGCAAATAAAAACATAATGGATGGAGAGAGACACATGTCAAAATTAAAAACATAAAGCCAAAAGGTAACAACGAAGACCATGTCCTTTTTTGCTCTCCCGGTCATGAGATTTGTCTAGATACTGTCTAAATTGCAGCTGTGCAGAGATAAGGTTTTCCGTTTGTGCGTTTAGAAGCTTGCTGTGGTGATCAGTGACTTTGCTATTTCTTTATTTTTCCTTGCTGGAATGTAATGTCTTCTTGAAATTACGAAGGAAAATTCAGGCTCGGGATATCAGAAGTCTCTTACCGCAGGCTGGTGATGTGGGACATGGCTACTTTGACACTTTTGCCTTGAATCCTCAGTGGGTTACTGTAGTAATACTTCACCATGATGTCGGCATCACGCCAGTCAACCATCTCTATCAAAGCCTGAACACACATAGACACACAACAACAAAAAAGAACAACTGTGATGAGTTTAAGGGCTGACAAAATAAGCACATGAAACCAATTAAACGTTTTTAACACTTTTGAAAATGAATCGACTCAATATGAGAGTATAATCTATCTGTGAAGGGTCAATATATATGCAAATATATATCTCACAGAGATCTCAACGTTCATCACAGGTCAGTCTCTTAAGTTTCAATCCATCAGCTGACATCATCACAAGTTCTTCAGGATGGTAACCTTACCTTACAGTCTGTGAACTTTGACTGCCACACCTCCCCAAACATGCCTGCAAGCTCTAGTACTTCATCCTCAATGCCCTCGCCAGGAGGCAAACGCGAAAAACAAACCACAGAAGGTGCATTCGAACGTTTTGTTCGTTTTTGTGAAGGCTCATCAAACTTGGGTGGTGACTGCAAATCAGAAATATGTATAGGAAATCCATGATAAATGGATAGACTTTTAAACATTGTGAAACTAAGCATATATAGGATGTGATTTGTGGGCTTCCTACTCACATGAATGCCTTCCACTGTCGGTGACAAGTAGAGGATGACTCGGTTCTCCTTGATGAAGGCTGGTTTCAACTTGAAGTGACTGACCATATTCTGAGCTTCCTTGTGAGAACTAAACTCCAAAAAACCCTGTTAACCAGCAAACAATATTATTGCAGACCTGTATTCACATGTGCGTATGAGAGTGACTGATTTCTGGAACACAACATGCAGATTTGGAACAATATGACAATATTTAAATTTTGATAAACTAACCTTTAAAGCTTAACTCACCAAAATGCAACCTAGGGTCTTTTTGTTAATCTACCCGAGGCGAACATTCGTTTAAGAGCATAATTAGAATGGAAACGCCACTTTTAAGTTTGACCGTATCAAATTGCCTTTTGAATGGGAGTGCTTGGGGCACGACCATGATAGCATCAAAAATCACTATTTTTAAAACACTAAGAAGGCTCGACACAACATGAAACTTTGCTCGAAGTATCACCAGGGGCTCTACACATGAACTCCAGCATTGAGAACAATTGCTTCTCAATTGAGAGAGTTTTGAACAATTCACTGTAGCTGTGTGAATTTGCTTTTGCATTTTGACAGTCATAAATAGTCGATCTCCAAATGTGAATGAACTGACTCTGAATTTTAGTATTGTTTCTTATATGAGGATCCTTTTTCAAATACAAGGTCAATATTGATTTTCACTAACGACAAAACAACAAATTATCCGTGAATTTATATGGAACTAAGCTTTAGGAGCTTTCCATCTTTACTCTCCTCCCTGTTACTTTGCATTTGGAAATCGACTATTTTTGACTGTCAAAATGCCGGCGGACGGAAACAACAAAGCTACAGTGAGTTGATCAAAATCTTTCTTTTTAGTAAACTCTGTGTACACAAACAATGTTGTCAATGCTCAAGTTCATGTGTAGAGCCCCTGGTGATACTTTGAGCAAAGTTTCATGCTGTCTCGAGCCTTCTTAGTGTTTTAAAAACAGTGATTTTGATTCTATCATAGTCGTGCCCTAAGCACTGCCATTGCAATTTGACAGAAAACGAAAATAGGGTCAAACTTAAGTCTATCTGGCATTTCCATTCTAATTATGCTTTTAAACGAAAGTTTGCCTCGGGTAGAATAACAAAAAGACCCTAGGTTGCATTTTGGCGAGAGTTACCCTTTAAAAAGGTCTGAAACCATACACTAAATTTTAACAGAGTTATGGGTGTTGAACATTATAAAGGACAATGTTACCATATGTTAGTTTTAAGTGTAGGAGAAAAATACAGCAGTCAACATTTGAAGTGGATCAAAACCTTTCATCAAAGTTATGCATGAATTTTGAACAATACCCGTTCTTGTCTTAGGACAACTTTGATGAACTTTTTTGATCCACTTCAAATGTTGACTACTGTAGTTCATTTTAAGATTTTTTTTTTCCATCTTCCGGGTTTGAATTAGTCTTCATGTCAACATCACAGATGTGACACTTTCTAGTTCTGTAGGTACTGCAAAATATGCCTCAAAAGTTATTAAAGATGCAACAGCGTGTTCATATAGCATGTACGTATGCATTTATGTAATTTTACGGTCAACTTACAAAACCATGTTTAATATATGTATATTGTGTTGCGTGTAATAGTAAATTGCAGCTTGCGTTTGTAGGAAGCTTTGATGCTTTTAACTCAATGAGAGCAAAATAAAACTGTCTGATTACGAAGCCATATTGCTGTCTCCCCTCTTCCCGCTCCATTACGCGGCTAACCGCGCCCACTATTGTAGCATTTCTCAAAACTGTGGTGAGAACTGAGTGTTAAAAAAAAATCACTGTAATAAAATTGTGTTGAAAAAATAAAGATTATAGAAAGAGTTAAGACCCGTTCACACAATGAACAATAATATATAAAGAAGATCGATTAGCGTCCACACCAAAATAATGCTGTTTATTCTAAACGCATGCTGCAGTTTTGTCGTCTGTCGCTTTAAATGCTCGAGCTCGTTAAAGCAGGATGGATTCTGATTGGCTGTCAATAGCTATGTTTCCATCCACACGTTTTTATCCGAATTAAGTGATATCGAATGAAAAATGCCTTATGGAAACAGTAAAATTCGATTGAATTTCATGAGTATCGACTCAAATGAAATATGTTCGGTCTCATCGGATTTTATCACAGGGTTTTATTCGCTTTAAAGCCGTTGGATGGAAACACACTTTCACCAGCTTTATTCGCATGAGTTTTTTTTACCGATCTTCAGATAATTCGATTGACAAGTGGATGGAAACTTAGTGTTTTATTTGTTCATCAACTGGAAAAAATCGTTCTGAAAGTGATCCCAATGATATCGTTTCTCTGTGCTGTTATCATTATAATAATATGTGGATGATTTTTAGAACTTTATCGTTATAGTTATCATCCTTGGTGTGAACAGGCCTTCATAATATTACAGGACACAGTAAACATGTCTACTGCTTAATCACAATACAATAAAGCAATAGTGAGGCAAACAATGTTGCTTGCAAGTTGTCATGGAGTCTTCGACACCAATTTATTAAGTTCGACACCAAGTTATATGAAATTACTAAATGGTTGATCATTGTGTATGAACCTAAATGTCTTTCTGGTGTGTTATTACCTTTGCTGGGAACACTAGGTGCTTCACAATTGTGCCGAATGGTTTGCCAAGCACTAAAAGCTCCTCCACTGTCACAGCGCCCATAGAAAACTTGGCAACGACCACTCTTGTATTGGGCTGGGGATAATATAGCCACAAGACAAATATTGATTTGACAGCACAAATAATGGAAATTAACATAAAACAGTACCACATCAATAAATTTACCTTAGGAGGGTATAGGCGGTCTGATGTGGTGGACATGAACTGATCCCCTTAAAAAGAAAAATCAATTTATTATCACAAATTTGCTACTATAAATTGTATACAGTACCTATGTAAGTATTAAAGTGAATAACATGTCTTTCATTAAAATTTAAAGACGCCATGAAATGGCTTGATGAGCCTGTTTTCTTTCATGTGATGATGTATTTCCTATTGAAACAGGAAGTTGGGGAGCAAGATACTGAAGAGCTTGGCTTTTTTTAAATAAGCCAATAGGTTTTAGCTTACGTCACAATCATGAGAGCATTTTAACAGATGTGAAGTAAAAGCCACAAAACCCTTTTCTGGGGTCTTTAATTCACTTTAATATTTTCCACTTTAAGTGATGAAACTAGTGCTGTCAATCGATTAAAAAAAATTAACTAGATTAATCACATTTTTTCTGTGATTAATCATGATTAGTCGTTTTTATACGTTTTTTTTTTTAATGTAATAATTTCAGTTAATCTCCAAATTAATGTAAAAACAGCATTAAGACAGTACATTTTAAATACTTGTTTGATGTTATCTTTTTATGAATGAAAGCCAGTATCACTGATACTAATACAGATACTGATGTCTCGATGAAATTTTTTTTCCCCCTAATTTTAAACATTAATTATAGCCATTCAACATTACAGAGTAATTGAAAGCTATATTTATTTATTTTTTACATTTATTAGGCTTCAAAAATATAACAACTTTTAATTTAAGTGAACTTAAAACAATCCTCACATAAACCCATAATAAATGTCATATTTACCTGTGGCCACACCTGTCTAACAGGTAGGAAATATACAGAAATTGAATAAAATTATCAAACAGTCTTAATTATAAATTAAATATAGATTTATCCTTATTAAAGCTACAAAAGTCAATTCAAAAAGCTATTCAGTCAAGAGCAGCGAGTAATTTTCTCTGTTACCATCATGAAATCAAAATTGACCCTATTTACTTTGTTAGCGCATATTACTAGTCTTGTGGTGAACAATTAATCCGTGCAAGTTAATACACAGAAAAAAATTGTGTGTCGTGGTAATCTTTAATCAAAATCTGAAAAGTTACTTTCCGGTCTGGAATAGCGTTGCTTTACTGATGACGTCAGTTTGACGGCTTGGGTTGAAAATGCTAAACCACTCCCTTTAAACCGTTAGTCTGCTATGAGCAGAGATGGAGAGGAGGAGCGCTAAAGTAAAACCGTCTTCGGTTGCGTGCCTAAACGGCCAAATAAACACAGAAATATATCAAAATGCCATGTCGAGTATTCACGTAAACACAGTAGATGTATGCATTCTGAATACTGTGTGCAATTAATACATTAATTACATATTGCAACTTATATATTGTTTGTTGAATATTTGTTTGTTTTTAGTTGTCTATGGACCTAATAATTACTACTGTTGAAATTGTATTGAAAAAAAGCACGTCTTGAATAATAATATTATATTATTTCTTTTGGAAAAATGCATTAACCAAAAATGAAAAAATTGCACTTTGGTCAAAAAAGGTTCCCGACCCCTGATATAATGTAACGCTATCCAAAGGATGACAGAAAAATGGATGCTGCGTTAATTGCATTAAATATTTTTTACGTGTTAAACGAGAAAAAATGTATCGCATCTGCTAACGTGTTAACGTTGACAGCACTAGATGTAACAATTACTAATTCACTTATTAATTATTTTAACGTGACAATGATTTACACACACACAAAAAAAAATTCTTTGTGGAAGCAACATTATCAAATATAGATACAAAATTCCTTACACATGACAGGGTCAGTGCTGTAGGGTCTTTTAGAGGGAAATGAGCGGGAACTTCGTGGAGAGGACTGCGATTCATGCGATTTGTGGCGGAATCCTAATAGATGTTCATTCCATGTCTGAAAGTTAAAAAAAAAACAGAGCACTTGAAATGATTATGATATGACGGATTATGATCATTTCAAATCAGTTGAAACACACTGTTGTCAAAAATAAATACAAATATCAAAATCAAACACAAGCTTATATTATAATGGTTGACTTTGCAAGAGGTGAACAGAATGACCAAAATTGTACATAAGAGTATATTTATCCATCTGGTAAGGCCCATTTTGCATATTTCAATTACTAATCAATTACTTTAGTATAATAAGATTGATCTCATTTGATTATGTTCTCTTCTTATTTGAACTTGTTGGATGCAAACTCAAAGCTGGAGCTAAAAAATAAAACTTTCTTGAAATTCTGAATAGATAAGTCACATCTGAAGCCTTAAAATAGCCATAAACAATAAATCTCAGGGGTGTGAATCGGCAGAGGTCCCCAATACAATATTATTGAGATTTTAAACATTTTGCAATATGCTGAGTATTGTGATAACATATTATGATATAGTGAAATGTATACATTTTCAACTGCAAATATCTGTGAAATGAAAGTCTGGTCATTTCACACCTTCATATCTATCTTCCTCTGTCAATATTTCCTTCGTCATATTTTAGACGTTTTTTAATAGAAATTACAGTTGTCATATAAAAATGTTTTCACACTTAATTCAATGTATTAGTTTTTACACTAAATATTGTTTTAAGCAAGAGCAACCTTACTAACACCCTAATGAAAAAGTCGAAGGTGACAGTATTCAGTTATGAAATGTAATTATGTGCTGAATCATATTTATATTGTTGCTATAATTGAAAATACATAAATTTGCCATTAACATCGTATAACTTGGTCGCTAGACGGCGTTATAAAGTTATTTTTCGCTACGATACTTGCAATTACGAGCAGAAATTCACTCCCTGAAAATATCGATACAATATCCCCATGCAAAATAGTATGGAGTGTAGTATGAAAATCTGTATGGGTTTTTAATAATTCTATGAGGGCACAGTAAATAAACCACTTTATGTTGTGCCTTAATAGCTTCATTCTTGTCTTGTCTGTATTTTCACATTCCTCCACTTTCCAATATATTAATATCAGAGTATTTTTATTCAATATATAATAAACAACAGTAGCAGCAGTATTGTGAGGCTGTGAGAAGCGTCTGAGAAAGTCTTGTGGCGCACTGAGCAGTGACTGTAAAGTCAGGGGATTTCCATCAAACAACAGATGGCTGTGACTGGCCAAAGAAGATATCAAACCAGTATTAAGAGGTGTGAAATGCATGTCTCTTGGAGGCATCTTGCCTCTGGGGAAGGGCTAACTGTCCTTGGAAAAGATATCAAACTGGCAGGATTCCACAATTGAACAGAAAGATGAGAGGAGTAAGATCTAATTGTGGGAAACAGGTGGGGTGAATCTAAATTCCTTATGGAGGGCACTGTGTAGAGTGATGTTACAATATTTTCTAATCTATTCTGGGTGTGTTTGATGTTTTTATTTATTTTGCTTCATCACGGCACTCACATACGTTAATGAGCACATCACTTTTGCGACTTACCTTTATGGAATTCAGCTTACAATTGCAAAGAGAGCAGTTGTGTGGGAAAACCGTTGGGGTGTCGCCGAACTCTGTCTCGGCAGCCACGTGATCCCCACTTTGACTTTCTCGGGATGACTTCCTGTATCTTCCTGTGTCCTCCTTTCTTCCTCCCGCGTACCTCTCGCCCTTCCTATTACCCTCTCCTTTGCCGTGATGCTCATGCTCATGGCTCCCGTGGCTCCCAGAGCGCCTCGCTGAGATGGAAGACAAGGGGCTTTTGCGTCGGTCACTGCCGCATCTCTCGGGTGTATTCAGCTTGTCCTGTGACTTGCCTCTGTGGTCAGTGTCTGTGGTAGATGATGTTTTATGGGCTCTTTTCGCTTTGAGCTGCATAATCAGATAAGGGAGGGTCTCAACGCTGATTTCACTCTCTGGAATCTGAGCAAGCGCATCCACATCTTCTGATGACAGGCCGAGTGCCGCGTACAGGCTCGACGCGCCTACAGTCTCGGCTCCACTTGTGTTTTCACTGGCACCACCATCTAACACATCCATCGTAAAGCCTTTGCAGACAGCAGAGGGAGTCAAGCAGTCATCTGAGAATTCACAGTCAGAAATGAAAAGGGAAATTAATGAAGTTTGATTATGGATGTAGTGATAAACAACTGTTTTCAAAAACTGAGCAAATGAAATGAATCCAGAGATTTTTTTATCTGCTTTTTTTGACACAATAATAGCTAAAAAATCATTATACTTCAACAATACATGACATGGCTGATATTATTATTATATAACATTGAGATTATTCTTAACAACATGGCGAAATAACTTGCAGCAGATTTTAAACAAATAATGGACAATTAAGAAACTCGAAGGCAAGTGTTGGTGATCAACTCGTATTGGACAATATTACTTTTCTATTGGTACAATTAGGCTGATACGTTTTACAGCCTAAACGTGGTATTATAACCATACTGACCTTGACATGCAATCAAGAGGGTCCCCATGTGAAAAAGAAGTGCACTTAATTTTATTCAATGTGCACTTGAAGTGTACTCAAAATCTTGAGCGTATAAAAAAAATTACTTGCAGATACGGCAGTTTTATTTTAAAGCACATTTTAAATAATTGTTTTAATAATCTGTTGTCGTGCTTTAAAGAAGTACACTTATTCTGATCTGTTGACTAAAGCACATCTAAAATACATTTGAATGTACTAAATTGCAACTTAATCATTACACATGTGTAATTACAATTATATTTAAATACATGGCATTCAAGTTTAAATAAAAATAACTGATATATACTTCAGTTTACCATAAATGCTTGTCAAGTACACTTATAGTAACCATATTGCAAAGACAATAGAAGTAATTATTAAGAATGATTACATAAAGATGTACTTGAGTGGGTCAAAAAAACAACAACAATCTTAAGTTCAGCTAACTTATAAATTTAAACTATAATACAATTACTTTTAATTGCAATTAACATCCAGATAAGTGTCTGAAAATGTGATAATTAGTTTGAACTTAAATACATATATTTTTAAATATGTCTAAATGTATGAGGTGACTCTTCTGCCAGAACTCGACTCGTGTACGGCCGTTTCCGGAAGCCAGTAATTATATTTTAAATAGTTATAATTATGAATATTTTTCTTACAAAATCACACCGCTTTGCTTCAAAAGGCCTTTGTTAACCCACTGGAGTCGTATGGATTACTTTTATGAAGAATGGATGCACTTTTTTGGGGCTTCAAGAAAAAAAAAAAAAAAAAAAAAACCAGTACCATTGACTCCCATTGTAAAGCCTGGAAGAGCCAGGATATTTTGTTTTAATATAACTCCGATTGTGTTTGGCTGAATGAATAAAGTCATAGGCTATACATCTTGGATGGCCTGAGGGTGAGTAAATTATGAGATCATTTTATTTTTTGAGTGAACTTACCCTTTAAATTATAGCACTGTACACATATGCTAACATACAATATTTTAATACAATATTTACACATTCACACAAATATTTGAAACCAAAGTACCTATTATAAACGATTCACATGGCTGATGGTGGTTAAGAAACTGACACAAGATCGAGACAATGCTTATGTTAACTAACGTTACTAGACAACGGTTTTAAGTCAATGTAGATAATATCACGGTTTAATTTAACAGTTCTAGCTGACTCGACATATCTTATATCTTATGTTTCAATGTAGTTTTTTTACATGACAAAAAAAATCAAAACATGACCGTACCCACCCTCCTCCTGACAACAGTTAGCCCCATAGCTAACCCAAAGCTAAACATGAAGTTTGCCAAAAGCTTCTTCACAGAAACTTAAAGAGCATCTTCACAACATGATAACATGTGTCAGGTATTCTCTTTTAGATGTAAACACGAACATTAAAGGTGTCGCACGCTGATAAATAACTAACGTTAACGTTACCGGTGGTAACTTCGCGAAATGGCTTGGTTAACTTTGGCACTGTTGTTTTTTTCAACACCTATAACTAATAAACCGACCATAACAGGACATTCTGGAATTGCTCTAACACGAGAAAAGAAAACAAATAGTTTTAATAATTACCAAAATGTCCGTCAAGGAGCGCTCCTTGTTCAATTTGTAAATACTGATAGGATCCCTGGATTTCTTCTTCTGAAATGTGTTGGTCGCGATTAACGCAAATGGTACAAATAGCGCCACCTATCGCTCTGAAGCAAGAAGCGCGTGCACGGCAAAACAAAGATAGATGGGCACCAGTCACCAAAACACGACAATAGCATCTGGATGCCTCTCAAACACGATGGCGATGGAGTTTATGGAGTAAGTTAAGCTTTATTTTAAAAGCATTTTTCACCTTTATTTCACCTAGTAGTGTTGCTTTTACACTATTTTCTTCTTGAAATAAAGGCTCCATGGAACCAAAAGGTGTTTTACCATCGACATCAATATAGGGGGTGCTTCTCAGTACAACTGATGCTTCCTCGTGCAAAGAGGACAGAGGGAGCATGAGTTTGAGTATAGATACACAGGTGCATCATGCAAGGTCCAGGACATGTTCCTATCCAAATTCAGAGACTACTGAATTGTCTCTAGCAATAATTTTGATCAAATAATTATATATATATATATATATATATATATATATATATATATATATATATATATATATATATATATATATATATATATATATATATATATATACAGTGCAATGCATAAGTGAATACACCCATGCTAAAGTTGACTAAAAAGAGGAATAAAAAATCATATTTTGGAAATTGAACTTAATGCCTTAATTTAAAAAATTAGGAAAAATCCAACCTTTAAGGACACCAATTTCCTTTGTGAATGAATAATGTATCGTAAATAAATAAATGTTCTTCCTTAAAATACATGGTGCATAAGTGAGTACACCCCTATGTTAAATTCCCATAGAGGCAGGCAGATTTTTATTTTTAAGTATTTTTTTTTTTTAAATTTAGGATACTATGCATCCTGATAAAGTTCCCTTGGCCTTTGGAATTAAAATAGCCCCACATCATCACACAGCCTTCACCATACCTAGAGATTGGCATGGGGTACTTTCCATAAGATCATCTCTCAATGCAAATCAAACTAGCTTTTAGGCTAACTGAAATAAAACCATGCCAATCTCTAGGTATGGTGAAGGCTATGTGATGATGTGGGGCTATTTTAATTCCAAAGGCCAAGGGAACTTTATCAGGATGCATAGTATCCTAAATTTTTTTTTTTTTAAATACTTAAAAATAAAAATCTGCCTGCCTCTATGGGAATTTAACATAGGGGTGTACTCACTTATGCACCATGTATTTTAAGGAAGAACATTTATTTATTTACGATACATTATTCATTCACAAAGAAATGATGGTGTCCTTAAAGGTTGGATTTTTCCTAATTTTTTAAATTAAGGCATTAAGTTCAATTTCCAAAATATGATTTTTTATTCCTCTTTTTAGTCAACTTAAGCATGGGTGTATTCACTTATGCATAGCACTGTATATATATATATATATATATATATATTATAATTATTTGATCAAAATTATTGCTAGAGACAATTCAGTAGTTAGGGTTAGGTATATATATACAGTATATATTGTGTATTATTTAACCTTTATTTTACTGAAAAAAGTCTCATTGAGATTAAAGGGTTAGTACACCTAAAAATGATTCTGTCATTATTTACTCGCCCTCATGTCGTTCCAAACTTGTAAGACTTTCTTTCATCTTCGGAACACAAATGAAGATCTTTTTGATGAAATCTGAGAGCTTTCTGTCCCTCCATTGACAGCTACGCAACTACCACTTTGACACTTCAAAGAGTTCATAAAGAGATTGTAAAACTAAATGAATTGAGCAGTTTAGTACAAATTTTCTGAAGCGACACAATTGATTTATGCGATGAACTGATTTAATTTAGGCTTTTATTCACATATACATTCTTGTGTTACGCAGCACGTTTGAGCGTCAAAGCAAGTGGCGTTTATGTTCGCTGATCAATGTTTATAACATTTTATAACTTAACTTTTTGAAGCGTCGACGGAGGGACAGAAAGCTCTCAGATTTCATCAAAAGGATCTTAATTTGTGTTTCGAAAATGAACGAAAGTCTTGCGAGTTTGGAACGACATGAGTAATTAATGACAGAAATTTGATTTCTTGGTCCCTTTAACATTGGATAGCATTTTGAAAAGCGTTTATTCAGATGAAAAAAAAAAAGTCCAGTCATAACAGAGGTCTGGAAAAAGTTTTTAATGCTTCATAGGGCAGGTCACAACCACAGCAGAGCCACATGAATCTCTCTTACAGTCTTTTTTCAGTATTTCATTGTGTTTACACTTACACAACTTTAAGCTCAATATTTCAACGGGAAGAACACACTAAAAAAAATCATAGTAATAATTTTTTACAAGAAAATGTATTGCTCTTGTCACAAAGCACAATAACAATAAACTATAATAATGTGGTGTGGGCGGTGCAATGATATTTGTTAGCTAATGGCATTGATCTTCAAAAGCAAAATATTAAACGTAACAGCGGTGACAGAGAAAGAGAAATGTCATGGGTTGATGCATGCTTCCAGATTTTCTGTTATCTATAGGCTTTACGATTAGTAACAATAACAATAAATATATATTGTAATAATAACTACTGACACTGGGGCAGTACCCTCAGAGGTACTAATACTAATATATAATATAGGTTCAGACTTTTATCACAAAGAGAGTGTACTCAGTCTCAATCATCATCGGTGTACAACATTTTGTTTTATAATTTGTGATACAAATTCATCCTCATACTAATAAAAAATTTCAGTACAAAAAAATCTAATATACAATTTCCCTTTCCCAGGTGCAAAGCACGAGACTAATGTTGGCTTTACAACTTGGTTTGGTTGAATGTAATGGATCCATTTCTTTCCTTGGCCTTGTCCAGTGTAGCATCAATTGTCTCAACAGGGATGGGAAGTTTGGGGAGACTGATTTCGCTTCTTCTCTACATTTCGTTTCTTCTGTTCACTGAAGTGCATTCCATAACAGAAGTAGATGAGCAAGCCTATGTTTCATTAGGAAAGATAATTATACTTCAGCAAGTATACACATCTGCATCAATTTATACTATATTTGCAGTTTTAGCAGATTTGTAAACACGCATGCAGTACATGCACACACATACAGTGTATGTGTATATATATATATATATATATATATATATATATATATATATATATATATATATATATATATATAGAGAGAGAGAGAGAGAGAGAGAGAGAGAGAGAGAGAGAGAGAGAGAGAGAGAGAGAGAGAGAGAGAGAGAGAGAGAGAGGAGAGAGAGAGAGAGAGAGAGAGAGAGAGAGAGAGAGAGAGAGAGAGAGAGAGAGAGAGAAATATGGACTAGCCTATACGATGTATTATATTATGCATAAGCCAATTGTGTTCAAACTTTTAACTGGCAGTGTATGAATGTCTCTATGTTGTCTTACCCACTGCCATCCACACTGCATAGCGAATCCATGTATCATTTCCCAGCTGGACCATTAAGTAGACATTGATGAATGCACTGAAAATAGGAAGTAGTGGCAGGAGTGGAACCTACAGAAAAATGTGAAAATGTTTCTGAGGACTAATTCAAAACAGAACATTTCCACAGAAACTGTTCATAACAACAGTAGTTCTCAAAATTTCTTTTGTCAACCGTGTGAAAAAAAAAGTTCACTTTAGCATACTTTTAAAAAGACTTATTACAGAAATAAAATACTTAAAAAGAAATATACTAAAGTGCATACTGGATGTAATGTTTTTGGACACTTAAATGCATGTTAAATGCAATTAATTATTATTTAAATGTATATTAAGTGCCATTATAATTGAACTTTTGACCCACTTAGTAGGACCTAAGGACATCTTTATATGTCATTTCATAGTTCTGTTGTCTTTGAAAGTCTACTGCCGAATGTACTGATAAGCATGTATGGTCAAATTATAAATTATACTTTAATGTCATTTCTATTGAAACAGGGTTATGTCTTGTATTTGAATATATTTGTGATTACACATTTATAAGAATGAAGTTGCAATTTAGTGGACTTAAAATATATTAACTTTAAGGTAATATTGAATAAAATGCTACAGTTAAAATTATAATCAAATACATTACACGTGTTTTAGTATATTAAGTGGCTTTTTATTTCATAATTACAGATAGTTACATATGCAAGTGCAACCCTGATAAAAACTCACCTGCTATTTTATAAGAGAAGTCATGGACAATTGTGTGACAGGTATATTTTATTTTACGGCACTTCTCATTCATTCACTCACTCATTCAGTGAGTGACTGTCGCACAACTCTGAACTAAATTCAATGACGTCAAGGCTGTAATTTGATTGGTTATCAAGGCACATGTGATCCAAGTTAGCCGTTATGCTTTCTCAAATGGTAGAACCTATTTTTTACAGTCTATGGGTAGAACCAGAGCCCGTCTACGGAGAGCCTTGTCACTTCCTATTAGCCCCATTGTATCGATCTTGGTTGCAGTTCCATTAGAATTCCACTGGAGGTGATCGCGGGCGAGCGCAGACTGAATGGGAGTCTATGGAGCTAGACGGCTAAATGTATCTCTTTCTCCTTATTGTCGTTGAATCAACATAGATTTTATTGTTCATTCCGCAAGTTCAATATAGATTATAGTCCAAAAGTCGAATGAATGAGTACTTATGTCCTTTCGATTTCTTACAGGTTGGGCCGTTGTTGGCCGGAACACGCTAGCATTCTGCTAATGAATGCTGGTCAGTGACGGACTTGCGAGTTGCGACTGATTACGACCAGAGACCCCGTTTGATGGCATGCGCATTTTCCTTTTTACATTAGCTAACTAGAACTCTTTGTAACTCGTGTATTAACCGAAAGAGCCTTACCTCAATTAGCAGCTGGTGTTATCATTGCCGATGCCACGAGAAACGAAGCCATGAAGCGTTAGTGCCGAAGTGACTTAGAAATTGGCGTAAAGCAGCACCTCTGGCAGTATGAAAATATGTGACGTCATCACATTTTTTGAACGGATTTTTAGAACAGATAAGTGAACTTAAAAATGCAATTTTCAGCTGAGTGTATTATCTTAGCCCCCCCTTTTGAATGCAACTTTCAAATTACTTGAAAAAAAATTACATCCTGAGAAAAGTGGATTCTGGGGGTGAAACCCCATAGACTCCCATTCATTCTGCACTCGCCTGCGAGCACCCCCGCATGGACAGAGATGTGTTACTGCAGCCAGTCCAGAAACCGGAAGTAACCAGAGAGTGCCAATTCTCTTCCTATTAGACATTCTCTGGTTGAACCAACCCTTGTATGATATCTCCCAATAATAAGACCATTGCTGCGTCCCAATTCGCATACTATCCGTCATAAATAGTATTCAAAATTAGAATTATTGCATCTCAAAACATAGTATGATGAAATGAGAATCCAAAGATACCCGGATGGTCTACTTTTTCCGTTTAGAATCCAAAGTGCAGATCCGTGCACACGCTAACGGCTAATATTGCCCACAACCCATTGCACGTTGGTCGAGGATTTGATTAGAACTACAAACATGAATAAAACTAGTTGAAAAACTACAAACGTGGCGGATGTGCCAGTCCGACGGTTATGTAGAGAGGTTTAGATAAAGGGATTTGCGCAATTAATAATCAGTATCTAACCTGACGAAAATATATATATTTTTAATGTTATCCACATTAAATTTCATCTGCAAGTTCTCCGCATGAAAAACCCATGACTGGCAGATCAACATGCTACTAGATTCTCTCAGAAACGGTAGGAAATTAAATTAAATTGGATGTGGAGGATTTTAACTGTGACAATGAAGTTTAATTACTGCAATTTGGCATTGTATTGTTATGACAACTGTATAGTTGTCGAATGTAAAATCTAGATCCGAAGCAAAACCAGTTGATAACCACCACAACAACATCCAGCACATTTTGTTTATGCATTACATAAAAAGTCATATGTTGTTGCCTTTTACACCCAGTGAAAACTTACCATAAATGCAGCCTTGGTCTCATTCTGCGGCTGCAGCCAAATAATAATGATAATCACGACAAAACCCACCAAAACCAAAGTGATTATCAGAATCATCCACCACTCCTCAATCAGACCAGCTGGTAGACCTTTTGTGATGATCACACTCAGGATAACCGCAAGCACAACTAGAAAGGACATTAAAAGTAAATAAGAAGTTGAAACATTGAAATACCCATTGAGTAACCACAACTATTAAAGACCCGTTCACACCAAGAACGATAACTATAAATAAAACGAAAACTGTATTAGCGTCCACACCAGTGGACGGCATCGTTCTGTTTATTGTAAGCGTGTGCTGCAGTTCCCTTTCGAGGTGGAATTTCGACACTGCGTCTTGGTATTGACGCTATGGGGAACGCCAACACCGTGACTGGTGTCTGAGGCATGTGTAAACAAATACATATGTGACCCTGGATCACAAAAACAGTCACAAGTCGCACAGGTATATTTGTGGCAATTGCCAACAATACATTGTATGGGTCAAAATGATCGATTTTTCTTTTATGCCAAAAATCATAAGGATATTAAGTAAAAATCATGTTCCATGAAGATATTTTGTCAATTTCCTACCATAAATATATAAAACATTTATTTTGTGAGTGTATGGGCTGCCCTCCCATAGAGACTTTGGGGTCTTTAAGTAGGGCCTAAGCTCCTTTGGCTTCCATGGGGTTTAGAGCATGGGTGATGAAAGTTACTGCGTAAACTGCATTATGTCCTACTCTCATTTGCCTCCCTTCCTGAGTAAAAGTTAAGGATGTATGCTCCTCCTTGGATGAGTGGCAATACTGAAGGGAGGCGCCAGCGCACCTCTTGAGATCAGGGGAGTGAGGTTTACACGCATAGCTCTTACTGACCTATGTCCGTTAAACTCACCCCTGTAAACCTCACTCCCGTCCGGGTCACGGCACCAAATGCAACCGGTTCTACTTGACCCGCTCCGAATGGGATTCGAACCAGGGTCACCAGCATGGGAGGTGGACGCTCTAATAAGGACGTTTAAGACCATAGCATTTAGCGTCAGTTGCTAGCGCGCCTCTTGAGGGCAGGGGAGTGAGATTTACACACACAGCTCTTACTGGCCTACGTTACACCTGTCCCACAAGGAGGAAGGTAAAGCAGCCGGGACTTCCCTTGTTGTAGGGCATAGAAGAAGAGTCTTGGTTTAGAGAGTAGACTATATGAGTCACATGGGATTGTTAGAACTATATATTTATCGTTATAGTGTTATCATCCTTGGTGTGAATGGGCCTTAATGGTGCATTTATGTCAGAATGATTCTATTTACAAGTTGAGCACTACTATTCAGTCATAATTACCAGAAAACTAGTTATTTAGGATTTTCTTTAAGCTTGGAATTTTCATTAAAATAGGTTTAGTTTTTCAAGAATTTCCTAGAATTATGACAGAAGCAAATTGGTATTAATCATGAAAAAGAGCAATTTAGTTTGTACTTGTTTTGTGTACTACTGGTAAGTGATGAAGTAAATGATTTCTATCTTTGACAAGATCTGAGAAAGAGAGAAGGAAATATACCAGGGGGATTTTAAGGAAGTATTAGCTACTCTTACTCAACATAATTGTATACTTACTCATCACTGCACACATTCAAGCATGAAAAGATAAAAGCCGAAACTCACCGGATAGTACGGTCAGTAGAGACACAGCTTTAGAACTGGAAGCAGAAGCATGTTTAGGGGGGCGAAAAGGATTCCACTTCTGGACTTTTAGTGATTTGTCACTGATTGTCTCAGATTGCTCTGGTTGGTACCTGCATGGACAAAAAATACTTTTATTGCACAACTGTTACTGTTGCCAGTAATTTATATCAAACTTTGCTGTTTGAATATTTGTGTTCGCTCTGGATATTATGCAAATTTTTTTTTCCTGAGCACTGCTAGTACTTTGTCAGTACTACCAATGCCAAAATGTTTTTGAGAAAATACTAATTATTGATTATTACTGTGGAGGACTATTTGTTGTATTTGCTTGACATTAACTTTTTTGTCCACAATACAACATGAATATGAGTTTAAAATCAATGTGGTTTGTCAATAGCATCAAAAGCAACTTATGTTTACGTGATTATCCATACATCATTTTTTAGAAAAATCATGAGTATAAAATATTATACATCAGGCTATTGCGGAACGTATATTTGTTTATCTCTCAATCATTATTGTATTGCATTGGATTATATGTTTTGCCCCCCAAAATAAAACTGTAGCTTGGTCATAAAACAAAACATTTAATATAATCTTACATATTATTAATAATATTATTAATACATACAAATTGCGACTTTTTATCTCACAACTCTGACTCTTTCTTTCTAGCAAACTAAGACTCTTTCATGACCCAAAAATGATAAAAATGTGTGTTCTTTCTTATCTTGTGCAGAAGTGCGTATCTAAGTAGAAGTGGTACAGTGAAAATTCTGCATCTGTAACTGCATGAGAGGAAAATATAGAAGTCTGTGTTTCCCAATGACATGTTGGAATAGTCTAATACTTTATTTAACATTACAACTGCACCAAATAGTATATTTTTTTGTTCAGTTTGGGCCTCTGAATAAAATTTCAATTAAAAGTGTCTTTTTGCTCCTCATGAGCTTCATATTCACACTATATCATACTATATGAGCCATAAAAGCCTGATGTACTGTATCAAATATGGTACTCAACAAAAAAAACACATGCAGATTTTTATGTCTAAAGTTTCAATAAAGTAAAAAAAAATATATAATAATTCTGGCTATTATTTCATATGTCAGGATTTACAGGGTTACGGTGGCATTACATATTCCAGTGTGAATGTATTTTCTGTGTGCTTTGTAAAACCTGTCTGGGTACTTGGGAAAAAAAAAACAATTGTAAAATCTATGATATAGATTATTCTTTCTATTATATGTATCTTTATCTGTATCTTACCGAAGAATTAAGATGCAGATGGCGACGAGGGTGTAGGCAAAGAGCGTTCCAATAGACATCATGTCTACTAGAGCCTTCAGGTCAAACACCAGGGCCATTATTGCTAAAATCACAAATAGTTCACTCTTAGAATTTCAAGACAACCAAATTTGCATGTACTATAGTTAACAAAATAATATTTCTTTGTTGTTCTAAGTATTCAACTTCAATGAGCTTTGCAGCCCTTCATGCCTTTTTAGCAACAAGGCCCTAAATATGTTTATGGTATGAGACTAAGGTACGTCACTTAGATTAGTTACTATTATCATGGTGCATTACTTTGATGTGTTCTCAAACAGAATTACCTGCTACTACTCCAGAAACAATTGTGGCGATGACAGGGCTCTGTCTGGCACTCATCTTACTCAGTGGTTTGAAGAGCAGCCCATCTCTGGCCATAGCAAATAGCACACGGGGCATAGGAAACATGGATCCCAGCAGACTGTTGAACAGTAAAGAAAAGTGCATTACACTGATGTTACAGTCATTTAACCAGGTATTTCCTTTTATGATTTTGTACATTTCAGCAAATAACAGCTACAAGAGTGATGCATGTGTTAAGCTGCTATTTTCTCATAGCTGCTCTATGGTGATCATTGACTGTCAAGTTAAGCTGCAAGTTTGCTTAAAGAGGATCTATTATGCATTTTACGTTTCCAACTTTCTTTAGTGGGTAATGTTTGCCACATGAAAAAGTTCTGCAAAGTTATAAAGTAATTTCAAAGGGAGTTATTCTCTCTAAATCAGTGCACACGATTTCTGAACTCCCTGAAATGCCTCCGTAGTAGTCTTGAGTTTTATTCCGGAAATGATCATGTCACAATATTCCTCATTTAAATAATTCCCGCCCAAGGCATATGCAAAAATAAAGGGTTGAGTTGCACATTGAAACCAAGCGGCAACCTTCCTGTCTTTCTCTTGAACCCAACACGGAAGTGACTTAAACTGCAATTCATCGACTGGCCGCTAGAGACAGGCTGCAAAAGAGAGTCAATCCCATAGACCCCCATGTTAAAATCCCAAACTTTATAGCAGAAAAAAATATGTTTACAGCCTGGTGCAAAAAGTGGTTTTGGTCTATATAGCTAATGTTGCCCTTCATGTCAACATTGAGGAGGGTGAATTTTTTTATAACTTATCCGTATAAATTATATTAAGCCTTAAAGTTTTGCATAATTAAGGGGGTGGCCACTTGAGTGACAGGTGGATTGTCTCTGGTGTCACTACTAGCCATTTGTCTACTGTCTGTTAGCGTCACGTCACCTCAGCTAATCCTTCCTTTTTGCCTATTTTTTGTTATCCGGGAGTGACGTGCTGCCAAGATGGCGACGGTCGGCTCCGCCCACTTTGGGCTTCAAAAATGCTCTTCAGAAACCTACGGGTGACTTCACGGACACTACGTCCATGTTTTTTTACGGTCTACAGTTGAAACTCACGGTTGTGGTAAGGGGCGTGACAATCACAACACACTGGTTCAGCCAACCAATGAGAGCACATGGTGCTTTTTGGAAGGAGAAGCTTCATAGTGATAGGAACTAAACAGGGGTGCATTTCCCAAAAGCATCGTTGGCCAACTATGATCGCAATTTCCATTGAACTCTATCACTCACTCGCAACCTGTCACTCACATGAGATCCACCAATAGCAACCCACCACCATCCAATCAATTCCCTATGGAAAAAATCAAGTCCCATCCTACATTTTTTCTTGTTCGAGAAGCTTTTTCACTCGTACGTGAACTATGGCAACTTCCGTTTAATGCCGACTTTTATAAAAATATACATTTAAAGAACTAAATCGTTAAAAAGATATAGAGAACCTGATGAAACTGGATTTCCAACACAGGTATTAAATAATTAACTTCTGTTCTGATGTGTCCTGCATCAATATCCATCCTTGACAACTGTGTTTGACAGTCATAGAGTCCTGCATTATCCATACTACATTTGACTTTATGATGCTAATTTTACCAAACCGATGGACACACTTTCCTTTTTAGTTCATGAGCATCTACTGTAGTATCTACTAATCATGCAATGCTGTGTTTTATAGTCCTAGTGTAAGTGCTTTATAGGCCATATGTGATGCTTTACCTTGTTGAGAGAGCACACAAAGATCCAACAGCCACGGCATACTTTGCAGGATCCCAGCCCACATAAGTGAAGGCTGCGGGTAAGGGACTCTGAAGATTTAGTTGGTAGTAGGGCATCATGAGGGTGAGAGCAGCCGAAACTCCGAAATAAGCCAAGAAGCAGATGAGAAGAGAAGCCACAATTCCTATAGGGATAGACTTCTGAGGGTTTCGAACCTCCTCACCTAGATGACAGGAGACAGAGATTTAAAATGCAAGTACAAAAATCATTTAGACTAGTGAATTAGACCTTCTTGTAATGTTTCCTGCTATGCTTATATGTGTGTGTGTGTGTGTGTGTGTGTGTGTGTGTGTGTGTGTGTGTGTGTGTGTGTGTGTGTGTGTGCGGCGGGGAAGATAGCTTCCTGGGCTTTAAAAGAAAGATCAATGGAAAGCTGGATGGACGGGCACAGGGATTTGGTGTGTCATCAGACTGGCCAGACTTATGCTGGAGGACAGGCACTGACCTGAAGTGGACCTCTCACTGCCGACCTGTAGAGGTCTCTGATGCAGTCGTAGAGGACCCAACTGTCATTGTGGAAGCCAGACTGCACCATAACAACACTGTTCTCCTGCTCCAGCCTAGAACATCAAGGCAGACTCTCTTGTCTATTCAAAGAGCCCAAAATATGGAGTACTGGTCCAGTCTGAAACTCCAGGGAAAGTTGGCAAAACTGCCCTGCGCGGACCACTCTGTATCACACACCATCTACAGCAATGCCACCATCAGTGAGGAGATCCTAACCTTCTGCGTAAAAGCACGTCTGCAGGTTCTTCCAACAAAATACAACTTATCAGTGTGGTTTCCCTCCACCCATTCGCCCCTCTGCATGCTGCATGCCCCCCCTCAGCACCTGGAGTCAGTAGCCCACATCATGAACAGTTGTTCATCACTTAAAGGACTATATATTGCCAGACATGATAGACTTGTGGACCTCATTGCTGCTCAGGTTCCCTGTGTGGGTGATGAGCACATGTTTAAACACACTACTGTACAATCTGAATGGTTTAACTCACCTGCAAACACTTTTTTAGGAATTGCTAATACACCCGATATCGTTAACATCTCTCAGAATGGAAAAAAAGTTACACTATTTGAGGTGTCATGTGCATTTGACTTGTTTATGGAGGACTCTTACTGTTCTAAGATTCTAAAATATAAGTCATTGATATCGATCATTGAGGACCTTGGGTACAAATGCCAGCTTATTGTGCTGGTGTTTGGTAGTCTAGGTCATGTACACAGGCTGGCGATCCGTGGGCTTTGCATTGGGGGGATTTCCAAAACAAGGGCCAAACAGTTGGCAAAGTACTGTTCAATCTCAGCAACTATAGGAAGCATGTTTGTTTGGAAAAGGCGATGCTTCCTGTACCCTTAGAACGGTTTAATCCATAACAATGTGCTGATTTGTTTAAAAAAAAAATTGATTCCTAATGAAATTTGACTTGTAATGTGGAATCAAATAAAGTATATAAAATGTGTGTATGATTTGTATGCTATATTCCAAGACTTCTGAAGATTTGCGTGAAGAACAGACCAAAATATCAATAATAAGTTATTCATACAAAAATTTCATCAAGGGATTTCTACAAATTGCCATACCTTCCTCTCCACAATAAAGCTTGGAGAGGAAGCTTATCAGTAAATAATGCCTTGAATGTTGGTCTGTTCCTCACACTACAGTATGAAATCAGAAGATACTGTGGAATTACAAAAAACTGTGAAAAGATTATTAAAAAATATTATGTTTGTGTTCCACAGAAAAAAATAACAGCATTTGGTTTTGGAGCATGTGGGTGAGTACAACAGAGTTTTCTATATTCAGTTTCTTATCAATTATAAATATTGCTATAGAGCGCATTAGTGCTTTTTCAGCGGCGTTGGTTCCGGAAGTATTTGTTTCACTCATATTTCCCATAGGGTTTTTAAAAAGTCTTTGTTAAAGCATTTTAAGGCATGAACCAAATCAACTAGCTACTATGAGGAGAATCACAACATTACAAACTTTAATGTGAAGCAAAAACGTATTTGAAAATTCGACAAAAAGATACAAAACTGTGTACTTTACGGCTTTAGTGAAAGAACTACAATCCCATAAAGCATTGCGACATAATCTAAATTAAAAACAATGAAGAAAAATAATTTTATAATTTTATAATTATAATTTATAATTAAATAATTTTAATTTAAAGTTGTTGATTATATCTAAAGAAATGATATCTATATGTTAAGTTTATTGCAAAATATGCATATATATATATACAAATATTTAAGTATTTTGAGAGCATATAAAGTGAGACAAACTCAATTACGTCATTTGCGGTGCTTGACAGAGCTCTTTTGCTCCCCACGACTCCCTGATTCATGCAAATTTCTGTAAAGCATCATGGGTAATGTACTTTTTTTTTTTTTTTTACCACAAATTCAACTGTTAAACACGATAATTTTGAAATAATATGACCTGATGGCTTCAGCAAAAGCATATAGCATCGATTAACAACCTCAGTTCTCACATTAGGGCTGTCTTTAAAGGTTTTGTTAAAAATCTATTTCCCTATGGAGAAAGTGAATGGAGGTTTTGCTTCCAGAACCAGACTATTGCACTCTATTGATGAAGTACCTGTGGTTGCAATGCAGTCAAATCCCACAAAGGCATAGAAACAGGTCGCAGCTCCAGCAAACGTTCCCTCAAAACCAAAGGGAAAGAATCCTCCAGCTCCAAAACTGGATAAAGTTTCATTTGAAACTGAAAGATTTCTAAACAACAACAAAAAAGCATGGTTAAAAACTATTTCAACGTAGCAGATAGTGGTAATTAAAAACAAGCAAACACAATCTCAAAGAGGCTCTCAATTTTTCAACTAAAATTTTTTGGAGAGTCACAGATCTAAGGGTACGTTTAAATGACAACGGTGTACCAAAAGAGGAAAAGTTTTTCCTTTGTATTTTTCGCGTACAGACAACACCATTGTCAAAACAATCCTCATTCACATGGATCTGCGAAAATGATTAAAAATACTATATTCTGCTGCCAGGCCAGTAGATGGCGATGTCAGTGTAAAGAAACACTTCACATCTATGACTAAACACATAATACACATATGCATGACGTGAGCCTTTTCACAAATTCGCATTTTTGTAGTTTACACAGAGATCTTAACATTTCATTTTCAAAAACTTGAAACCCGTTTTCAAAAGTTTCCGTTGTGTTGTGTAAATGAACGGCCAAAACGCATAAAAAGTTTTTCATGTTTTAGTTGGAAACGGTGTCGTGTAAAGTAAAACGGCCCCTAAAACATGCAGTTTTAAGTTTTACCATAACCACAAATGCTCTGTAAATTTCATAAAGCAACATACGCGGTTACTGTGTAGTTCAAAATGTCCTCCTGTGTTATCTGCCAATTTCCAAGGTCTCCCTTGATGAACCCAGCAATGATGACAAAAACCAGAACTACCATATTTACAGCTGTGAAGATCTTATTGACAATGGCAGACTCCTTCACACCAAACGCAAGTATACCTGAGAAATGACAACAAATAACACAAATCTGACTCACGTTAATTCTCATTTTGAATTGTATTACTGTGTTTTACCATAGCCCTTTTATTGACACTACAGTAAATGTACTGTAAATCTTACTTGCCTGCCAAAACCATTATAAGGCCAGCAGCAAAGAAGTCTGGATACGAAGCGAGGCCAGGTAAATTCATTGGTATATTTGCACTCAAATAATTGGCGATCTTATTTCCAATCAAGTCATCGAAAGTGCCACTCCATGCTCTGGCAACACTGGATGTGCCTGTCATAAAGTCATTCAGATCAAGCAATTCATTTATACATTACAGACATTTGATAAGCAAGTTTATAAGCCATATAACTATTTAGTAAGCCATGCATTAAATAAATAAATCTTGATTAATTTATTAATATCCCTATAAATGTTAACGGTCTTCTTGTGTTTACGATTCTTTTGGGAAATGCAGACTTGGTTAATTCTGCAATATTATGTCTATACATTTTGTGATTATACTCAAAATATATTAAAGCTACATTATGTAACATCATGTGTCTTGCGGAAGACGATTGGTTTGGTTGTGTGTTTCAAGGCACCGGTTGAAACGTGTATACAGGCATATCTTATCAAAGCGGAAGGACACATCAATAAAAACATTTTTATTGCAACCAATGATTCCTGGAATTTTGAACAATTCATGGTCAATGAATGTCTGGCATAATAATGTTTGTTCTTGCCTATGATGTATGACAGCAGTAAGTTCCAGCCGGTGATGAAGGCCCACACTTCTCCGACGGTGACGTAGCTGTACAGATAGGCAGAGCCGGTCTTGGGAACCCGGGCGCCAAACTCTGCATAGCACAACCCCGCAAACACAGACGCCACTGCCGCAATGAAGAATGACACAATGATGCTGGGCCCAGACACTGTTCTGGCAACCTCTCCAGAAAGGACATAGACCCCGGCCCCAAGTGTACTTCCCACCCCAAGGGCCACTAGGTCGAGCGTGGTTAAGCAACGCTTAAAGTTGGACTCTTCGCCATCGGGCTCCACTGGCTTTCGCCTCGACAGGCTCTTCAGAAACGACAGCACCTTGTTACAGGACATCCTGAGACAAATATAGGTGATTATGTAATAACACATATATGCAGCATGTCTATCATTCTTTAGTATTATGTTAATAACGGATATATTTAAAGGGGTGATGAACTGAGAAATCAAATTTTCCTTGAGCTTTTGACAGATAAGAGGTCATCATACTATAAGAATATCCTGTAAGTTTCAGAACTGAAAACTTCCTTATTAGTCCAGTAAAAGCTTTTATTGACACCAGGCACAGCGAACGACAGGTTTTTCAAAGTGGGGATCTGTGACGTCAAAGGGTATCAAACCCCTCCTCCGCAGAAGAAGATCAACGCGTACTTCAACACTGCCTGTTTAGCCCCGCCCACCGATTCGCGCATTACACGAAACTCATTATAATATGCAAAACTGTTATCCAATCATAGCAGTGGGCATTTACTTCCAAGTCTTCAATGCGGCATGCCCATAAAAACCGAGCGTTTCAGGAGCTAGGCTCAAAACCAGGGTAGAAAATAGCCTATTACTTATTCATTTTGATGTTTCTGAATGTAAAAACCAAGTGAACATCATAAGTTGACCTCAGACAACAATATAAAAAAATTTAAAAAGCCAGTTCATGACCCCTTTAAGAGAAACAGATGTGCATGCTCTAATTAAGCACTGTGTTGCTCTTTAACTATTCTATCTTTCTTTAGGCTATTATTCATTCTTTTAAACCCGTTCATTTTCCGTAATCCATTTTAAATAATAAAATTACAATGTTTAATCACCATCAGTTTTATTTGCCTTGCCTTAAAGGAGAAGTTCACTTTTAAAAAAACTTTTGCTGATAATTTACTCACCCCCATGTCATCCAAGATGTCCATGTCTTTCTTTCTTCAGTCGAAAAGATATTAAGGTTTTTGATGAAAACATTCCAGGATTTCCCCCCATATTATGGAGTCCAATGGGACCCAAACGGTTCAAGGTCCAAATGACAGTTTCAGTGCAGCTTCAAAGGGCTTTAAACGATACCAGACGATGAATAAGGGTCTTATCTAGCGAAACGATCGCTCATTTCAAAAATAAATAAAAAAGTTTAAGTTTTATAAGCACAAATGTTCGCCTTGCTCTGTTCTGTGATGCGCGTTTGTGACGTCACGTAATACGCAATTACGTTGAAAAGGTCACGCTTGAAAAATTTCTGCCCTGAAGAAAATGTTCTTTTTGGCTTTTTAATATTAAAACACCCAGGATACGCACACGAAATGGGCATTTTAAACGATAAACTGACACAAATACATTTGAAAATGTGTATATGGTCCTCCTTCCGCACATTTGTAAACACGTCAAGCGTGACCTTTTCAACGTAATTGCGTATTACGTGACGTCACGAACGCGCATCACAGAACAGAGCAAGGCGAACATTTGTGCTTATAAAACTTAAACTTTTTTATTTATTTTTGAAATGACCGATCGTTTCGCTAGATAAGACCCTTATTCATCTTCTGGTATCGTTTAAAGCCCTTTGAAGCTGCACTGAAACTGTCATTTGGACCTTGAACCGTTTGGGTCCCATTGGACTCCATAATATGGGGGGAAATCCTGGAATGTTTTCATCAAAAACCTTAATTTCTTTTCGACTGAAGAAAGAAAGACATGGACATCTTGGATGACATGGGGGTGAGTAAATTATGAGCAAAAGTTTTTTTAAAAGTGAACTTCTCCTTTAAGACTTAACACTTTCATTACTTCTGTTATCAGGAGATAACAATAAAATATTTTATTTGCACATAAAATGCAGCTCAAAGTACTTATTGTTCAGACCATAAACCACTTAAACAATCACAGCAATCATTTTTAACATGCAATCATTTATGTCTTTATGCTGTGCTTTTTCTATCACAACTTAAAATTCTAAATTAGAATAAGAGATAATGTGTTGTTTCAACTTAAAGTATGTGTTCCTGCTTGACCTAAAATATTAAGTTGAGTTAACTTAAGTTTAGTTTAGTTAAGTTGGACATTTAAGTTCAATAGTGGGGACTTAAAATATACTAAGCATTTTATCTCTGTGTGTTTTATTCATATTTCATCTTTTTCATTCTTTTGAAACCATTTTAGTTCAA
Source organism: Vimba vimba (assembly GCA_022828995.1). Classification (NCBI taxonomy): domain Eukaryota; kingdom Metazoa; phylum Chordata; class Actinopteri; order Cypriniformes; family Leuciscidae; genus Vimba; species Vimba vimba. The sequence goes on along the minus strand of CM040820.1, from coordinate 45,549,592 downwards.
TTTCCATCAGTTAATTTTCCTTATTCCAAATTAAATGTTGAAACATGACCAGTTTTCTTCATTATGCCTATTTAAAGCACTCAGATTTATAGGTACTATAAATGAAAGCAAAAACGTTATATAACTTTAAATTGACTGTAAAACAAATGTACTGAACTAAACGTTTTACATTTATACAATATATACATTTCACTAAATAATTTGGACACTAAAATTGCTAGAAAATCAAAGTTGTGTTCTGAATTTGAAGTTGATATCACAAAAATTGAGCCGCTAAAAGGTTTTAAAGTACAATGTGATGATTACTAAAATATGGGATAGGGAAAAAGGCAATATAAAAGCATGCCAAGTGCCCTGCCACTTGGACACTGACAGTGAAAGTTAATTTTCAATCCTTCATTTTTCTTATTTCCTTCATTTGTGGAAGACTTACAGTGCTTCCGTTATCAGGAGATAATAATAATAATTAAAAATATATTAATTAAAGACTATGGAACAAATGCTTAGAACCTATATAATTTCATTTGGAAAGAGGTTGACTATTTTTGGGCCTAATGTCTAAAAACTGGTTCACCTGATCTTTTATATATACCTGATTTTCAATGTTCAGAAGTCATAATCCTTATCTCAAACCTTCCATTATAAGCACGTTATATATGGTAAATACTCTTATCTTGCTTTTATGATGTTCGCTTAAAATGACTAATTGACAATATGTGCTCCTATAAAATGGGAACTTGTGAACTCAGTAAAACCAACAAAACATGTCTATCTTAAAATCTCTCTAATTTGTTTTAAAGGCTCTTTTTCAAAAATCATTTTAGTTAAGGAATTTTACTGAAATTATGCCAGTTATGAAACTTTGTTCATTCAAATGTTTTTTTGTATTCTCTCTTACCTTAAACAAAAACACAAAGTGTCTCCTTAAACTATCTTGACCTTGACTGTGAGGCATATAAAACTGAATAATATCCGAACAGAACTAACTGAATCTTCACGTTATTCACAGCATCAGTAATGAAGTATCTTACCTGCATGTGTAGATCCCAAGCGGTGCGTGAAGGTCTGAGTGTTGCCTCACAGTACATGAGTTTCTGAGCACAGTCCATATCAGAGCCCCTCCTGTCCAATCTCACGTGTCCAAAACCTTCACGTGTAATTTTTGACAGAGTCTGTTACATTTAGAAGAAATGTGTGATTTCTGAAGAGGAGATGTACACTTGAAAAGTAGAATTTTGCACTTGTAAGCCTGACACAAGGTATTTAACAAAATAACTCGAAAAGTGTGGAGTGTAGGGATATGATTTTATGAAAGTTGTAAAATCAAAAATATTAATATTGCCAAAAGGTTACCCTTCCAAAAAAAAACCTACATCTACTGCAAAAAGAAAAACTTATATGCAAACTTATAAACAGCACATATATGCAACAATTATGGCAACTTACTTTAACTCATCAAAATAATTTCAGAAACTTTTTTATGTTATACAGAGTGTTGGGGAAGGTTACAATATTGCGCTACTCCCTAAAAAAGTAACCAATGGTGTTACTTATTTACTTTTTTTCCGGAAAGTACTTAATAACGTTACTTAATAAATTACGTACTAAATAAATAAGTTCAGAATCAGAATCAGAATGAGCTTTATTTGCCAAGTATGTTTACATCCGCTAGGAATTTGTCTTGGTGTAAACTCTCACGTGTGCAAACCTTATGGTTATGTGATAAAGTTATGTAATAAATGACTTTAGCATTACCTTATCTCACCTGGGCTGGGCTTGTTTTTTTTTTTTATAACATTCTATTAATAACAAGTTCTATTTTGGCAACTGTAACGGTCCTTTCACACCAAAAGTGAAATGAAAAAGCCTCGGCTTAAGGAAATGCAAATCCACGCCTGTACAGTAGAGGGCAAAGCTCAAACAAACCTTTCCGCTGCTGCCATTCTAGATTAAAGAAGAATAGGACGCAAGATAAGAAACTTCAGCAATAAAAAATAAATAAATGAAACATAAATATGATGATTATCTAAAGCATTTTTGCTTATCGGAAAGGTTGAACTGGATCATCAAATGTCAGCAGAAAAGATTTTGGTTAATAAAGTGAGATTAAATACATAAAGTATATAACTATTGCAGGTTTGCATACTGAGTTTGCATTTCACTATTTTTATTCATTTTGAGGAATACTGAATCTGTCACACAATTCCTCTACACTTACTCGCGATTCCTCTCAACATGAGGACAGGAGATCTGTCAGTAAAAAAATGGGAAAAAAAAGTAACTCCGATTTTTTGTTGTAAATGTTCAAGTAATGCGTTACTTTAGTTACTTGAGAAAAGTAATCTAATTACATAATTCAGGTTACTTGTAATGTGTTACTTTTTAAGCTAGTTTAACATAATTTAAGTTTGAATTAATTTGTACAACCAAGTTGATTCTACTTATTAGTGTAAGAGAAAACGACACCACCAAATGTTTAATGTTCACCTCATCTTCTAACATCCCAGACAGCGATCTCATTTCTGATTGCAAAGTAAATGTACAGTCCTTGACAATGACAAAGACCCATAAATATTTAACATTGTAGACATAACAGAAAATAATTCCATGCTGAAATGAATGCAATGACAGTATTTTTTTTTAAATACTGTATTAACCATATGAAATATACTACTGTTCTCTAACATATGTCTAAGTATATAGTATAATAAATTAATTAAACAGGGAATGTTTCAGGAAATAAAGATGACTGGCTGATGAATCATGGAAATACTGAGGTTATGCACTGTTAAATCTGATACTACAGTTAAAAAGATAAGGGGCAAAATCTGTTACTTCTTGCTGACTCTTATTATCAGTGGCTGAAGTCCATGACTATCCTGAATAGCATATTACCGTCATGTTACGAAGCTTTTATACATTAGTCCTAAACAAGTCATTACTATTGAGCAGCTTACATTTTAGACAATAATTGGCCAAGCAAGGCATGGTAAGGCTATATACCGTATATAAGACTACAGTATGCCTATATAATATACAGTATGCATGGTAAGATTTTGTTCCAAGCATAGAGTTAATTCTACTCATTCTATTTCTGCTATATACTAAATGTGGCAACACCAACCTATCACAACAAAATGAACTAAAGCCACTATAGTGGTTCTGTGGTGCCACATTAAAAACACATTAGGAATCAGTACGTGTGTATCATATTGTTATTCAGGGTCAGCAAAGCAAAGGTACAAGGACAATGATTATTACAATTTACAACTTAACAACCCAATAACCACAGGTGTGTTGAAGCTGACTTAAAAAAAAAACTACTCAACAGTCAAACATTTTAAGTAAATGTGCTTAGGTATATAGATTTTGTATTTTGTTGGTATAAAGTTGGAGTGACTTTCAGGGAAGAGATCATGTGGATTGATGTAGTTATTTGCTGAAAGAAGCAAAACTAAAGCAGAAAAAAGACCAAAGGTCTAATATTCCAGCTAGAATGCAAAGTCACAAGACTAATCATTAATTTTTCTTTAATAATCTTTAATGATGGATCTCCTAAGGCTTTTCTTCCTAATTAGCCATCTTATGTTCTTATTTGGTGGGTATGTACACTAGTATATACTAGTACATGAAATGACACCTGAAATACTAAATACTGTATCTGTATTTAGTGACTTTGATCTGAAATCATTCTGACCTTGACTGACAATCAATGTAAATTTGCTTCAAATGTCTTTTGCTGTTATTTATTGTTCATTTTTCTTTTATCTTTTCTTCACTGCAAACCCTAATGTTCAAACTTAATTGTATTGAGACTTCGTAGCTTTCTATTTATTTTGAGTTTAACAAACTTGTCTCTAAATGTGTATAAACAACTTTTTGTCAGTTTTCTTTGTGATGATGATCACATGATCACAGGACCAGTGATGTATGGGAAGAATCTGCCTGTTGTAACTTGGGGCATGCAGCTGGCAACCCATAAATCAATCAGTTATCTGGTGAAGCTAAAGCTGATGTCACGGTACGTTGCCCAAGAATACTCACGAAGACGAATTGACAAAGAGAGCAGTCTTGTAATCCAAATTACTCAGCGGAATACAGAGAGATAGGTAGCAACACTCATCAAACACGATGTTAAGACAGGACACTGAACTCTGGAAACATAGATTAATACTATACTATGCTATTTATATACTATAAATACTAAACCAAATGAGGACTAATAGGCTAATTAATTGATAGCAGGTGAACTAAATGAAACTAACACAGACCAAAAATTAGGTTAAGACAGGAACAAACAAAGCATACTCCTGACAGTACACCCCCTTTCTGGAAAGGCATGTCCTTGTGTCATACAAGGTCCAACAGAGGAGAGAGGGGGTTCTGGAGGAGGTTGAGGAACAGAAGAAGGGCAAAACAAAACCAAATAGAAATAATTAGTGGATTAGCAGGGAGTGGAAGGTGGGAGGAGCCAGGGGAAAGCCAGGAGCAGGAGAAGCCAGATGTAAACCCAGACCACAGTCAGCCTGCAGTTCCAGGGCGGAGTTGCAGGAGGGAGGAGCCAGAAGGTGTAACCAGGGGTGGTACAAACTCTTGCAATGAGCCGGCCATGATGGAGACCCAGATGGAACCTAGGAGACACAGAGCCAGGGTAACACCGAAGGTCCAGAGGGCCAAGGTGGAGCTGACGGCTGATGGGACCTAGGCGGAGATGGGGATCCGGAAAACCGATGTGGAGCCAGTGAGCCCGAAGACAACGGTGGAGCCGGAGGGATGGAAGGCAGAAGTGCAATCGGCAGCCAGTAATCCCAAGGTGGAACCAGGGTGATGTCTGACCAACTGGTGGAGCAGGTGGGATGAGGAAGCCTGGTGGAGCAGGTGGGGTGAGGGAGCCTGGTGGAGCAGGTGGGATGAGGGAGCCTGGTGAAGCAGGTGGGATGAGGGAGCCTGGTGGAGCAAGTGGGATGAGGGAGCCTGGTGGAGCAGGTGGGATGAGGAAGCCTGGTGGAGCAGGTGGGATGAGGGAGCCTGGTGGAGCAAGTGGGATGAGGGAGCCTGGTGGAGCAGGTGGGATGAGGGAGCCTGGTGGAGCAAGTGGGATGAGGGAGCCTGGAGGATCAGGTGGGATGAGGGAGCCTGGTGGAGCAGGTGGGATGAGGGAGCCTGGAGGAGCAGGTGGGATGAGGGAGCCTGGTGGAGCAAGTGGGATGAGGGAGCCTTGCGAAGCAGGTGGGATGAGGGAGCCTGGCGTAGCAGGTGGGATGTGGGAGCCTGAGGGAGCCTGGCGGAGCAGGTGGGATGAGGGAGCCTGAGGGAGCCTGGCAGAGCAGGTGGGATGAGGGAGCCTGGCGGAGCAGGTGGGATGAGGGAGCCTGGCGAAGCAGGTGGGATGACGGGCCATAGTTGAGTTGAGGGAGTATTGAGCCAAGGCGAAGCCGATGGGTCGGAGCACCGAGGTGGAGTCCGGGGCTCTGTGGCTGGAGGCGGAGACGGGATCCTCACGCCAAGGCGATGTTGGGGACTGGAAGACCCGAGGTGAATCAGCAGTACTGCAGGGAAACAGCTGTAGACGTAGACCAGAGAAGAAATGGCTGATGAAATATGCAGGTTAAATAGAGGTGGGAGAGGGAGGCTGGGCGGACAATACGAAAATACTGAGGGTGCTGGAGATACAGGTAGTACTGGAGATACAGGGGGTGCTAAAGATAAAAGTAGGACTGGAGATACAGGGGGTGCTGGAGATACAGGTAGTACTGGAGATACAGGGATGTATGAACTGGATATTGTCAATGAAATAGGGGAATTTTCGGTTATAGCCTCCGTAAACCAGTCATTTAAGTCCTCCTCCAAAAAGTCCATTAAGTCCCCATAGTCCATATTCACCTTACACGCAGTGGCGGGAGTGTTGGTTCTACATGTACTCCCTCCTTGGCAACGGGCATTGTTGCCGACTTGCGCGCCTGATCAGACATTATATTGGGCACAGGCTCCGGGGGTCTTTCTCCAGCAGCTCGTTCTTAGCAGCTTGCAGACACGCACTAAAATGTCAGAAACTGTTCTGCCTTTTATGTTCAAAACGGAGTCAGGCAATGATAGAGAGACTTAAGAAGTGACAATATGTAAAATGCAACAGCACGTTTCTGAATGGTTAGTAGATGAATTTATGTAGCTGCATGAAGCTAACTATCTTCAAGTAATTTATTAGCATATTCTTTCATGATAACCTATAAATCGCTTGTGTGGGAACTGTTGTAAGATGCCCAGAGTGACATGCTACTGAATTTGTGTTACGTATTGCAATAAATGTGAAAAGACAGATGCGACAGCTTGAGCAGACTCCCAAATGCTCTACTACAACAACTCTTACTCTTCTCATCATGGCCTCACTCCCTTTGTTGCGTGTTCCCGGGGGCGGGGTTTATGTAAATTTTAGGGTTTGTGATGTCACTAACCCGGGAGGAAGCTTGTGTACTCCCTACCAGCTGTTGGTTGTAGTCCTTAAAAAGTGATTTCTGTAAAATAAAAGATCTCCCTTTGCTTTGAACTTTGAGCGTCGTAACTTTGTAGATGTTGTTTATATTCAAACAACAACATTGCACACTAACTAAAGTTAGAAAAGTGAAATCATAATCAACCTTCCCTCCAAATTACTCAGGGGAATACATAGACACATATAGCAACACTCACCAAACACAATGTTAAGACAGGGCATTGACCTAAGGAAACATAGAACTATAAATAATAAACCAAATGATGACTAATAGGCTAATTACTTGACACAAGGTGAACTAAATAATAAAAAAACAGACTAATTAGGTCAAGACAGGAACAAACAAAGCATACTCCTGATAGCTGGGGCCACACTCAAATATTTTAAAAAAACTCATAAGATTTTCAAAATGTGAGAGACCACAAACATGACAATAAGAAATCATAGATTTAACTGTTTTGTTCCTCTAGTGTGTGGAGTGCTGCGATCGACTGCTTTTTACAGAAAATCTGGGAGGAAAAAAAAGAAAAATGTTTAAATGAAGTCGTGGAGACGGTGTGAACATGGACTTTGCATGTTACAGCGCAAGCGGCGAGTCTTCCGTCAGCTTGCTTTCTGATTGGGTAGTGTTTCGTTTCACGTGATTATCTCCAGAGTGTGCGCAGTGAAGCAACATAACTGAAGCTGGTAGGTCACATGATAATGATAGCATGATGAATGTAGTACGTCCGGATTATATTCATACATACTACACACAAGAGAGTCAATAGAGTATGCGATTTCGGACGCAGCCGAAGAAGAAGTCTTTAATGGGGGAATGCATGATGGGAACTGATCCCCGCCTTCAAGATCATGAGAGGGCAAGAAAATACTGTTCAATAGAAAATAGTTGCCACAACATTTTTAAGTTTATAATTTAATGTTAAAGTGTTTGAATACAAAAAGAACTAGATTAAAAAGTTTGTCGAGACAAACTTTAAGTTGGCTTGAGAAAGCTGGACCAGAAAGTTTGAAGTTTAAAGCAGTTTGGAGTTTAAAGTAGTTTGAAGTTTTAATTAGTTTAAAGTTCAAATTAGTTAGAAGTTTAAAATAGTTTAAAGTCTAAATTAGTTTGAAGCTTAAATTAGTTTAAAGTTTAAATTAGTTTCAAGTTTAAAGTAGTTTAAATTTTAAATTACTTTAAAGTTTAAATTAGTTTGAAGTTTAAATTAGTTTGAAGTTTGAATTAGTCTAACGTTTAAATTAGTTTAAAGTTTAAATCAGTTTGAAGTTTAAAGTAGTTTACAGTTAAAAAGTTGTTGGGGGTTTTCTAGTGGGTTGCGAGGGTGTTTTGGGTGGTTGTTATGGTGTTGCTAGGTGGTTGCTAGGGTATTCTTGGTGGTTGCTAGGCGGTTGCTAGGGTGTTCTGGGTGGTTGCTAGGTGGTTGCTAGGGTGTTATGGGTGGTTGCTATGGTGTTGCTAGGCAGTTGCTAGGGTATTCTGGGTGGTTGCTAGGCGGTTGCTAGGGTGTTCTTGGTGGTTGCTAGGCGGTTGCTAGGGTGTTCTGGGTGGTTGCTATGGTGTTGCTAGGCGGTTGCTAAGGTATTCTGGGTGGTTGCTAGGGTGTTCTGGGTTGTTGCTATGGTGTTGCTAGGCAGTTGCTAGGGTATTCTGGGTGGTTGCTAGGGTGTTCTGGGTGGTTGTTATGGTGTTGCTAGGCGGTTACTAAGGTATTCTGGGTGGTTGCTATGGTGTTACTAGGTGGTTGGTAGTTGTTACAGATGGTTACTATGGAGTTTTTATAGAGTTCTTAGCATGATCTTGGCATGATTTAGCACTTAACTAATTGCTATTAGCATGTAGCTATTCACTGCTAGCATGTGTAGCATGTTGGAAGTGCTGTTTGCTAGCATGAGTCAAAAGAGCCAAACCTCATCTCTATACGATGTTCTGATGCAGAGATATAGGTCTTGTAAAACGGTTGCTAGGGTACTCAAGTTTGGTTGCTATGGAGTTGCTTGGGAGCTGGGAGCTTTAAACTTAAGAAGTTTAAAGTGGTTTGAAGTTTAAAGTAGTTTACGAGTTTTTTGAGTTTTGCGTTTATAAGTTTAAATGAGTTTAGAGTTTGTTTAAATGAGTTTAGAGTGTGTGTGTGTGTGTGTGTGTGTGTGTGTGTGTTTACACACACACACACACACACACACTCAGAGTTTATGAGTTTAGAGTTTATAAGTGTACAAGTTTTTGAGTTTAGTTTATAAGTTTAAATGAGTTTTGAGTTTATAAGTTTAAATTAGTTTACAGTTTATAAGTTTAAATGAGTTTACAGTTTATAAGTTTAAATGAGTTAAAGCTTAAGTTTGAAGTTTAAAGTTTATATTAGTTTGAAGTTTAATTTAGTTTGAAGTTTAAAGTAGTTTAAAGTTTAAAATAGTTTGAAGTAGATAGATAGATGAGTTTATTAGTTTAATTGAGTCTCAATGGCTTATATAGTATATAGAACGGCAGTTTGAATAAGTCTTCAAGGTGTTTAGATTTAAATTTCTGTCGGTTGGTCAGTTTGAATCTAGATTTGAATTTTTTAGAACTCCCCAATGCAAGTCAATGGGAGTTTTTCCGAGTTTTGATCGGCATTTTTAGGAAAACCGTAAGTCCGATCAGTCTGAAAAGATAAAGCAACTCGAGTCAGAATAGTCTGAAGGTCTGAGCCGAGTTTGGAGTATGTAGAGTTAAAGCTCTAGGAGGAGATAGGGGATAAATTTTTAGTAAGAAGAATAATAATAATAACTAGATTAAAAAGTTCGTCGAGACAAACTTTAAGTTGGCTTGAGAAAGCCGGACCAGAAAGTTTGAAGAAGTTTGA
>CM040820.1:45525259-45535259 GCA_022828995.1 Vimba vimba | reverse complement strand
TGTTGCTAGGTGGTTCTGGGTGGTTGCTATGGTGTTGCTAGGCGGTTGCTAGGGTGTTTTGGGTGGTTGCTAGGCGGTTGCTAGGATGTTCTGGGTGGTTGCTATGGTGTTGCTAGGTGGTTGCTAGGGTGTTCTTGGTGGTTGCTAGGCGGTTGCTAGGGTGTTCTGGGTGGTTGCTATGGTGTTGCTAGGCGGTTGCTAGGGTGTTCTGGGGGGTTGCTATGGTGTTGCTAGGGTATTCTTGGTGGTTGCTAGGCGGTTGCTAGGGTGTTCTGAGTGGTTGTTATGGTGTTGCTAGGCGGTTGCTAAGGTATTCTGGGTGGTTGCTAGGCGGTTGCTAGGGTGTTCTGGGTGGTTGCTATGGTGTTACTAGGTGGTTGGTAGTTGTCACAGATGGTTACTATGGAGTTTTGATAGAGTTCTTTGCATGATCTTGGCATGATTTAGCACTTAACTAATCGCTATTAGCATGTAGCTATTCACTGCTAGCATGTGTAGCATGTTGGAAGTGCTGTTTGCTAGCATGAGTCAAAAGAGCCAAACCTCATCTCTATACGATGTTCTGATACAGAGATATAGGTCTTGCAAAACGGTTGCTAGGGTACTCAGGTTTGGTTGCTATGGAGTTGCTTGGGAGCTGGAAGCTTTAAACTTAAGAAGTTTAAAGTGGTTTGAAGTTTAAAGTAGTTTACGTGTTTTTGAGTTTTGAGTTTATAAGTTTAAATGAGTTTAGAGTGTGTGTGTGTGTGTGTGTGTGTGTGTTCACACACACACACACACTCAGAGTTTATGAGTTTAGAGTTTATAAGTGTATAAATTGATGAGTTTATAAGTGTAAGAGTTTTTGAGTTTAGAGTTTATAAGTTTTAAATGAGTTTAAACACACACACACACACACACACACACACACACACACACACACACACACTCTCTTTCTCTCTCTCTCTCTCTCTCTCTCTCTCACACTCTCACACGGACATACACTCACACACGCACACACCCACCCACACACACACACACACACACAGACATGCTCACTAACTCACACACACACACTCACTAACTCACACACACTCTCTCTCACACACATACACACTTACGCACATACACTCACACATGCACGCACACACACACACACACACTCACACATAGACACACACGCTCTCTCTCTCACACACACACACACACACACACACACGTTTTGAGTTTAGAGTTCATTAGTTTAAATGAGTCTCAATGGCTCATATAGTATATAGAACGGCAGTTTGGTTTAGTCTTCAAGGTGTTTAGATTTACATTTTCGACATACACACACACACACACAAGCACGCACACACAGACTCTCACTCTCTCTCACACACACACACTATCTCTCTCACACACACACTCACTAACTCACTCACACACACACAGACAAGCTCATTAACTCACACACACACACACACACACTCACGCACATAGGCACACACTCTCTCTCACACACACACACACACACACTCAGAGTTTATATGAGTTTAGAGTTTATAAGTGTTATAAGTGTTTATAAGTGTACAAGTTTTTAAGTTTAAATGAGATACGAGTTTTTGAGTTTACACACACACACACACACACACACACACACACACACACTCACACATAGACACACACGCTCTCTCTCTCTCTCTCACACACACACACACGTTTTGAGTTTAGAGTTCATTAGTTTAAATGAGTCTCAATGGCTCATATAGTATATAGAACGGCAGTTTGGTTTAGTCTTCAAGGTGTTTAGATTTAAATTTTCGACATACACACACACAAGCACGCACGCACAGACTCTCACTCTCTCTCACACACACACACTATCTCTCTCACACACACACTCACTAACCAACTCACACACACACACACACACACACACAGACAAGCTCATTAACACACACACACACACCCACAGACACACTCACGCACATACACACACACACACACACACATAGACACACACACACACACACACACACACACACACACTAACTAACTCACACACACACACACACACACACACACACTCACACTCACACTCACACACAGACACACACACTCTCACTAACTCACACACACACACACACACACACACACCCTCACTAACTCACACACACACACACACACACACACACACACACCCACACACAGACATGCTCACTGTCTCACACACACACACACACACACACACACACTAACTCGCTCTCACACATACACAGACACGCTCACACACATAGACACACACACTCTCTCACATACACACACCCTCGCTAACTCTCTCTCTCACACACACACACACACACTCACGCACATACACTCACTCACGGACATACACTCATACACTCACATGCACACACACACACACACACACACACACACACACACACGCTCACTATCTCACACACATACACACACTCTCTCTCTCACACACATACACGCGCACACACTCACACACACACACACACACACTCTCTCTCTCTCTCTCTCTCTCTCTCTCTCACACACACAGACACACACACTCTCTCACACACACACACACACACACATACACTCACACATAGACACACACACTCTCTCACACACACACACACACACACACACACACTAACTAACTCACACACAGACACACACACCCTCACTAACTCACACACACACACCCTCACTAACACACACACACACACACACACATACATGCTCACTGTCTCACACACACACACACACACACACACATTAACTCGCTCTCACACATACACAGACACGCTCACACACATAGACACACACACTCTCTCACACACACACACATGCACACACTCTCACTAACTCTCTCACACACACACACACACATACACACACATAGACACACACACTCTCTCTCACACACACATACACACACACACACACTAACTAACTCACACACACACACACACTCACTCACGCACATACACTCACTCACACACAGACACACACACTCTCACTAACTCACACACACACACACCCTCACTAACACACACACACACACACACACAGACATGCTCACTGTCTCACACACACACACACACACACACTAACTCGCTCTCACACAAACACAGTCACGCTCACACACATAGACACACACACTCTCTCACACACACACGCGCACACACCCTCGCTAACTCTCTCTCACACACACACACACACACTCACGCACATACACTCACTCACGGACATACACTCACACATGCACACACACACACACACACACACACACACACGGACATACACTCACACACGCACACACACACACACACACACTCTCTCTCTCTCTCACACACATACACACGCACATACACACACACACTAACTCGCTCTCACACATACACAGACACGCTCACACACAGACACACACACTCTCTCTCACACACTCGCTCAGACACACACACACACACACACACACACACTCAGAGTTTATGAGTTTAGAGTTTATAAATGTATAGATTGATGAGTTTATAAGTGTACGAGTTTTTGAGTTTAGAGTTTATAAGTTTAAATGAGTTTAAGAGTTCAGAGTTTATTAATTTATGAGTTTAAGAGTTCATAAGTCTATGAATTCATGAGTTTATAAGTTAATTAGTTTATAAGTGTATGAGTTTAGAGTTCATTAGTTTAAATTAAATGGGTGAGAGTTATGTTATAAGTTATGTATGTTAGTTTAAAGTTTAACTTAGCTTGAAGTTTAAATTAGTTTAAAATAATTTGAAGTTTAAATTAGTTTAAAATAGTTTGAAGTTTAAAGTTGTTTAAAGCTTAAAGTTGTTCAAAGTTTGAAGTAGTTTAAAAGAACTTCCTTAAAAGAAGAAAGTTGCTAGAAAGAAAGAAAGAAAGATTAGTTAGAAAGAAAGATAGATTAATTAGAAAGAAAGATGGATTAGTTAGATAGAAAGAAAGAAAGTTTAGTTAGAAAGAAAGAAAGAAAGAAAGAAAGAAAGAAAGAAAGAAAGAAAGAAAGAAAAAGATTAGTTAGAAAGAAAGAAAGACAGAAAGAAAGAAAGATTAGTTAGAAAGAAAGAAAGAAAGAAAGAAAGAAAGAAAGAAAGAAAGAAAGACAGAAAGAAAGATTAGTTAGAAAGAAAGAAAGAAAGAAAGAAAGAAAGATTAGTTAGAAAGAAAGAAAGAAAGAAAGAAAGAAAGAAAAAGATTAGTAAGAAAAAGAAAGAAAGAAAGAAAGAAAGAAAGAAAGAAAAAGATTAGTAAGAAAGAAAGAAAGAAAGAAAGAAAAAGATTAGTTAGAAAGAAAGAAAGACAGAAAGAAAGAAAGATTAGTTAGAAAGAAAGAAAGAAAGAAAGAAAGAAAGAAAGAAAGAAAAAGATTAGTAAGAAAGAAAGAAAGAAAGAAAGAAAGATTAGTTAGAAAGAAAGAAAGAAAGAAAGAAAGAAAGAAAGAAAGAGAAAGATTAGTTTCTCATTAGATTAGATTAGCTCATATAGTATATAGAACGGCAGTTTGGTTTAGTCTTCAAGGTATTTTGATTTGAATTTTCGTCGGTTTGAATTTTTTAGAACTCCCCAATGTAAGTCAATGGGAGTTTTTGAATGAGTTTTTTCGAGTTTTGATCGTCATTTTTAGGAAAACCGTAAGTCCGATCAGTCTGAAAAGATATAGCACACTTGGTCAGAACAGTTTGAGTGTCTGAGCCGAGTTTGGAGTATGTAGAGTGAAAGCTCTAGGAGGAGTTTGATATAGAAATTTTTAGTCTCAGAAGAATAATAATAATAACTAGATTAAAAAGTTCGTCGAGACAAACTTTAAGTTGGCTTGAGAAAGTTTGGACTGGAAAGTTTAAAGTTTAAAGTAGTTTGAAGATTAAAGTAGTTTGAAGTTTAATTTAGTTTAACGTTTAATTTAGTTTAAAGTATGAAGTTTAAAGTTTAAAGTAGTTTGAAGTTTTTAGTTTAAAGTTTAAATTAGTTTGAAGTTTAAAGTAGTTTAAAGTTTGAAGTAGTTTAAAGTTAAAAAGTTGCTAGGGTGTTTCTAGTGGGTTGCTAAGGTGTTCTGGGTGGTTGCTAGGTGGTAGCTGGGGTATTCTGGATGGTTGCTAGGGTTTTCTGGGTGGTTGCTAGGGTGTTGCTAGGTGGTTGCTAGGGTATTCTGGTTGGTTGCTAGGTGGTTGCTAGGCGGTTCTGGGTGGTTGCTAGGGTGTTGCTAGGTGGTTCTGGGTGGTTGCTATGGTGTTGCTAGGCGGTTGCTAGGGTGTTTTGGGTGGTTGCTAGGCGGTTGCTAGGATGTTCTGGGTGGTTGCTATGGTGTTGCTAGGTGGTTGCTAGGGTGTTCTTGGTGGTTGCTAGGCGGTTGCTAGGGTGTTCTGGGTGGTTGCTATGGTGTTGCTAGGCGGTTGCTAGGGTGTTCTGGGGGGTTGCTATGGTGTTGCTAGGGTATTCTTGGTGGTTGCTAGGCGGTTGCTAGGGTGTTCTGAGTGGTTGTTATGGTGTTGCTAGGCGGTTGCTAAGGTATTCTGGGTGGTTGCTAGGCGGTTGCTAGGGTGTTCTGGGTGGTTGCTATGGTGTTACTAGGTGGTTGGTAGTTGTCACAGATGGTTACTATGGAGTTTTGATAGAGTTCTTTGCATGATCTTGGCATGATTTAGCACTTAACTAATCGCTATTAGCATGTAGCTATTCACTGCTAGCATGTGTAGCATGTTGGAAGTGCTGTTTGCTAGCATGAGTCAAAAGAGCCAAACCTCATCTCTATACGATGTTCTGATACAGAGATATAGGTCTTGCAAAACGGTTGCTAGGGTACTCAGGTTTGGTTGCTATGGAGTTGCTTGGGAGCTGGAAGCTTTAAACTTAAGAAGTTTAAAGTGGTTTGAAGTTTAAAGTAGTTTACGTGTTTTTGAGTTTTGAGTTTATAAGTTTAAATGAGTTTAGAGTGTGTGTGTGTGTGTGTGTGTGTGTGTTCACACACACACACACACTCAGAGTTTATGAGTTTAGAGTTTATAAGTGTATAAATTGATGAGTTTATAAGTGTAAGAGTTTTTGAGTTTAGAGTTTATAAGTTTTAAATGAGTTTAAACACACACACACACACACACACACACACACACACACACACACACACACACACACACACACACTCTCTTTCTCTCTCTCTCTCTCTCTCTCTCTCTCACACTCTCACACGGACATACACTCACACACGCACACACCCACCCACACACACACACACACACACAGACATGCTCACTAACTCACACACACACACTCACTAACTCACACACACTCTCTCTCACACACATACACACTTACGCACATACACTCACACATGCACGCACACACACACACACACACTCACACATAGACACACACGCTCTCTCTCTCACACACACACACACACACACACACACGTTTTGAGTTTAGAGTTCATTAGTTTAAATGAGTCTCAATGGCTCATATAGTATATAGAACGGCAGTTTGGTTTAGTCTTCAAGGTGTTTAGATTTACATTTTCGACATACACACACACACACACAAGCACGCACACACAGACTCTCACTCTCTCTCACACACACACACTATCTCTCTCACACACACACTCACTAACTCACTCACACACACACAGACAAGCTCATTAACTCACACACACACACACACACACTCACGCACATAGGCACACACTCTCTCTCACACACACACACACACACACTCAGAGTTTATATGAGTTTAGAGTTTATAAGTGTTATAAGTGTTTATAAGTGTACAAGTTTTTAAGTTTAAATGAGATACGAGTTTTTGAGTTTACACACACACACACACACACACACACACACACACACACTCACACATAGACACACACGCTCTCTCTCTCTCTCTCACACACACACACACGTTTTGAGTTTAGAGTTCATTAGTTTAAATGAGTCTCAATGGCTCATATAGTATATAGAACGGCAGTTTGGTTTAGTCTTCAAGGTGTTTAGATTTAAATTTTCGACATACACACACACAAGCACGCACGCACAGACTCTCACTCTCTCTCACACACACACACTATCTCTCTCACACACACACTCACTAACCAACTCACACACACACACACACACACACACAGACAAGCTCATTAACACACACACACACACCCACAGACACACTCACGCACATACACACACACACACACACACATAGACACACACACACACACACACACACACACACACACTAACTAACTCACACACACACACACACACACACACACACTCACACTCACACTCACACACAGACACACACACTCTCACTAACTCACACACACACACACACACACACACACCCTCACTAACTCACACACACACACACACACACACACACACACACCCACACACAGACATGCTCACTGTCTCACACACACACACACACACACACACACACTAACTCGCTCTCACACATACACAGACACGCTCACACACATAGACACACACACTCTCTCACATACACACACCCTCGCTAACTCTCTCTCTCACACACACACACACACACTCACGCACATACACTCACTCACGGACATACACTCATACACTCACATGCACACACACACACACACACACACACACACACACACACGCTCACTATCTCACACACATACACACACTCTCTCTCTCACACACATACACGCGCACACACTCACACACACACACACACACACTCTCTCTCTCTCTCTCTCTCTCTCTCTCTCACACACACAGACACACACACTCTCTCACACACACACACACACACACATACACTCACACATAGACACACACACTCTCTCACACACACACACACACACACACACACACTAACTAACTCACACACAGACACACACACCCTCACTAACTCACACACACACACCCTCACTAACACACACACACACACACACACATACATGCTCACTGTCTCACACACACACACACACACACACACATTAACTCGCTCTCACACATACACAGACACGCTCACACACATAGACACACACACTCTCTCACACACACACACATGCACACACTCTCACTAACTCTCTCACACACACACACACACATACACACACATAGACACACACACTCTCTCTCACACACACATACACACACACACACACTAACTAACTCACACACACACACACACTCACTCACGCACATACACTCACTCACACACAGACACACACACTCTCACTAACTCACACACACACACACCCTCACTAACACACACACACACACACACACAGACATGCTCACTGTCTCACACACACACACACACACACACTAACTCGCTCTCACACAAACACAGTCACGCTCACACACATAGACACACACACTCTCTCACACACACACGCGCACACACCCTCGCTAACTCTCTCTCACACACACACACACACACTCACGCACATACACTCACTCACGGACATACACTCACACATGCACACACACACACACACACACACACACACACGGACATACACTCACACACGCACACACACACACACACACACTCTCTCTCTCTCTCACACACATACACACGCACATACACACACACACTAACTCGCTCTCACACATACACAGACACGCTCACACACAGACACACACACTCTCTCTCACACACTCGCTCAGACACACACACACACACACACACACACACTCAGAGTTTATGAGTTTAGAGTTTATAAATGTATAGATTGATGAGTTTATAAGTGTACGAGTTTTTGAGTTTAGAGTTTATAAGTTTAAATGAGTTTAAGAGTTCAGAGTTTATTAATTTATGAGTTTAAGAGTTCATAAGTCTATGAATTCATGAGTTTATAAGTTAATTAGTTTATAAGTGTATGAGTTTAGAGTTCATTAGTTTAAATTAAATGGGTGAGAGTTATGTTATAAGTTATGTATGTTAGTTTAAAGTTTAACTTAGCTTGAAGTTTAAATTAGTTTAAAATAATTTGAAGTTTAAATTAGTTTAAAATAGTTTGAAGTTTAAAGTTGTTTAAAGCTTAAAGTTGTTCAAAGTTTGAAGTAGTTTAAAAGAACTTCCTTAAAAGAAGAAAGTTGCTAGAAAGAAAGAAAGAAAGATTAGTTAGAAAGAAAGATAGATTAATTAGAAAGAAAGATGGATTAGTTAGATAGAAAGAAAGAAAGTTTAGTTAGAAAGAAAGAAAGAAAGAAAGAAAGAAAGAAAGAAAGAAAGAAAGAAAGAAAAAGATTAGTTAGAAAGAAAGAAAGACAGAAAGAAAGAAAGATTAGTTAGAAAGAAAGAAAGAAAGAAAGAAAGAAAGAAAGAAAGAAAGAAAGACAGAAAGAAAGATTAGTTAGAAAGAAAGAAAGAAAGAAAGAAAGAAAGATTAGTTAGAAAGAAAGAAAGAAAGAAAGAAAGAAAGAAAAAGATTAGTAAGAAAAAGAAAGAAAGAAAGAAAGAAAGAAAGAAAGAAAAAGATTAGTAAGAAAGAAAGAAAGAAAGAAAGAAAAAGATTAGTTAGAAAGAAAGAAAGACAGAAAGAAAGAAAGATTAGTTAGAAAGAAAGAAAGAAAGAAAGAAAGAAAGAAAGAAAGAAAAAGATTAGTAAGAAAGAAAGAAAGAAAGAAAGAAAGATTAGTTAGAAAGAAAGAAAGAAAGAAAGAAAGAAAGAAAGAAAGAGAAAGATTAGTTTCTCATTAGATTAGATTAGCTCATATAGTATATAGAACGGCAGTTTGGTTTAGTCTTCAAGGTATTTTGATTTGAATTTTCGTCGGTTTGAATTTTTTAGAACTCCCCAATGTAAGTCAATGGGAGTTTTTGAATGAGTTTTTTCGAGTTTTGATCGTCATTTTTAGGAAAACCGTAAGTCCGATCAGTCTGAAAAGATATAGCACACTTGGTCAGAACAGTTTGAGTGTCTGAGCCGAGTTTGGAGTATGTAGAGTGAAAGCTCTAGGAGGAGTTTGATATAGAAATTTTTAGTCTCAGAAGAATAATAATAATAACTAGATTAAAAAGTTCG